>JAUJPP010000005.1:17089649-17447233 GCA_030562195.1 Nipponacmea schrenckii | reverse complement strand
TGATGAAATAAGGGATTGTGGGATTAAAAACAAAAGTAGAGCCGCAATATGCCTGCCTCTAATATCCCACAATTCCTTATTTTACAGAAAATAGGTGAAACATGGCACGTTTTGATTGGTTACAAAAGATTTATTGAGACCGGCATTTGGTAAAAAACTTCTAAGATTACACTGTGAAGATTAAAAATATCAGAAACAAAATTCTTTTATAGAAATTATAATGTAATTTTTATCAGATTGGGCTGTATGTGGTACACTTCATAATGGAACATGACTAATTTTCAACCCTAAAAATTCCACAATCTGCACTGTAATGAACATAGAAACCATTTTTAAGGTGCTTTACAAGCTTCACATAAAATGAATACCGGTAGGGCCTATATATTGATTATTTTCATTTCAGAACCACCACCTTCTAGATATACTGGTCGGAGAAAATCAGGTGAGGGAATAGTTTTTACATTGTCAAAGTCGAACATACTAGACATTGCCACATAGCTAAATATTTATAGGTTAATGCCAGAAAGCAGTACAATAAGTTTAATAATGATTGAAACACAAAGATATGAAGGATTTCTTTAGGGTTATTAATCTTCTTAAATACAGATTACACTAACAATATCTAGCCTAAATATCATGTCACATCAGTCCAAAATCTGCTGCCATTTTGGTAAAAAAAAAAAATACCTGTACCAATAAGTTGGATATTAGGGTGATGTCACATTTGTTTTTTTTTTAATTGGTGGTATTTTAGCTGAATAGCCACTCTGGGAATATCAAATGAAGTGCAGAAATTGAAGAATAATTTCTTATACTTTGAAGGATACCGGTTAATAATATCTAACTAGTTTAGTCTAGCCTACCAGTAATGTCTCAGTACTTTTACTTAGTAATGTTGATGGTAAATTCTTCAAAATCACAGAGCTGAGCTTTTAAAAAAAACAAAACCGGTATGGTACCGTATTTAGAGTATTAAAGTAAAGTTTGATATATTTTCTAGTGTCTGCTGAGAGATATGATCCAGAGGCTGATGAAGAATTAGGGGAAGATGATAAAGTAAGTTGTATTTTTTTACTTGTTTAAAACTTAAAAAACTTGTACATTTTAATAATATTAAAGGGATAATAATAGGTCTTAGAATGAACATTAAATGTGAATGTTTTAAAACTTGCCCAATAAGAGCTCTATTCATCAGTAAATATACCTGCTGCCATAAATAACATAGAAAATTAAATAAACAATCAGGGCTTTGGCGACGTGCTATTTAAAGATAATTTGGAAAAATGTTGCTAAATCGCAAGTTCCATATTGCTAAATTTATAATAGTGTAATAGAAGCAACAATTTCAATGGATTTTGATAAGAGTTGGTGTGAGCATTGGAATTGATAAGACAGCAGTCAAGCTTGAATTTGACGATATTTCAATGAACAGGTTTTGAATTATTGCCCTTGACTTAGTAAAATCATGTCAAAATTTTATTGTGGATGTAATAATATACAAAAAAATACAAGCAGATCATATACAAATAGGCAATAACATCTTGTCATTCCAAGACAGTGTCAAAAATCTGGGTTTGATACTAGATTCCACATTAAGCACGGAGAAGCACCTGAATGATGTCAGTAGGAAATGCTATTATTACCTCAGAAACATTGTTAATTACAGAGTCTGCAGCAGCAACACTTGTTTGTTCCTTCAGGCCTAAAAATTCACGCAAGTCTCCGAATCTCATTCGCCCCAAGACTCTCGTAAACCCCAATCGCCCGAGTCATTTTGGATTCGCGAAAAAATAAAAAAAAATAAATGGTTTTCTTCACGAAAGACAGAAGTTTTGTCCAGATCGTCAAGCTCAAATTGTCGACTTTTGTTACCAGTCAATAATATTTATAGTCTGGATGACCAATTCAAGAGTTCACTGGTAGAGTTATATATAGTAACAGTTTCAATGTTATTGTTGACCTATAAACTAGTTTCGAAAGGACATAGTAATTGAGGCTATATCGAGCCGAGGATTTATTATTATATTTTTATATATTGTTCATAACCTATTAATAATATTAATATATAACAACATAGATTTATATTCATATACTTTAAAGGGATAATAGGCGTTAGAACGAACATAAAATTTTAAGTTCACTCAAATTTGGACAATAACAGTATATATCCATCAGTGGACTTACCTATACATCAAAATCCCTCTAAAATCCGATAAATCCCCAAAATAAAGTAGTTAATCATAAAACGCTTGAGCCGTCCATCAAGCGATTTTCAAATCGTGTAAATATAAAGGGAAGTAACTCTTACATGTGGGTTTTCACGCATCCTTGACCCCTACTGTTGAATTCCACAATGATGTTTTAGCGTTGATTTACCAGACGCTTTTATTCTCAAACTGAATGGAATCGTCGCTGGCTCACTTTTTTTTAAAATTCCGAATATGTTTTTATTGTGGCTTTTTAAAATTTGGTAAAGTGTGGGATGCATACTTATTTTACTAATAGTCAATATGAAACACAAATATAAGCCGTAGGACGAGTGTATTCTAACGCCTATTATCCCTTTAAATAGATAAATTAAACACAGATAAATAGCTTAATAATTTTTTATGACCGAATACCGAACATAAAAAAATCCATCAGAACACCGTGCACCAAGTTCCATCATGGCATCTGGCAGCGGAAAAAAAAGCATTAATTGCAGGGATAATTGCAGGGATTTGCATATGATTTATTAACAGAACAGGTCATTTTATTGATATTTTGTGTACAGCATTCGGAGGACTCTCGCAGATTGCTTTTGCAAGAGTCTATCTTGATTCTCCTGGATTTTGACGAATTTTTAGGCCTGTCCTTAGTGTTAACTCGCATCGATTACTGTAATAGTCTCCTTCCGAAACATCATCCTCCAATATAACAAGACTACAATCAATTCAAAATACTGCAGCCCGCATAGTAACAAAATCGTCAAAATACGCCCATATTACACCAATTCTGAAGAAGCTCCATTGGTTGCCAGTATCGAACCGGATCAATTATAAAATCGCTTCTTTGACTTATCAATGTACCTCAAACATGGCTCCAGAATACTTGACTGATCTTATTGCAAAGAAAGTCCCTGTAAGAAATCTGAGATCTAGCGACAAAAATCTGCTATAAGTGCCTAACTATAACATGAAAACGTATGGTTTCCGTGCCTTTTCATTGGCTGCAACCAACGTTTGGAATAATCTCCTTGTGTCATCAGCACACTTTCTGTTTGGAGTTAAGCGCTATATAAATATACACATTATTATTATTTAAACTTGGTGTGAGCATTGAAATTAATTAGACGTTAGCAAAGACCACATAAATAATTAGACATGACAGCTAGGCCAATCAGCGTACCAGGCGACGAACAGCGCCACTCAGCGGAGGGTAGTAAAGCGCACTATGGCTTCATTGAGGGCCTAGTTGGAAAATCTCTCCTCGCCTGAATTTACCATCCAAGAGTTATGTTAATTCCACATTTTGCTCCAACATCTATCGGAACAAGGAAACTGCATTTTCTTCTCTCAGGTTTCCTATTGACGATATCAGGTAAGGAGTTCTATTTTCCAGAGTTACCGATCTAAATATCCGAAAGAAAAAAAGTAACTATAAGCAAAAATCAAAATGGCGACCGCAAGTCGAGTCAATATATTATATAGCCTGGATCGGCTTAAATATCGCATACTACTTTAAAGTTTAGTATATTGTTAAATCGGGAATTGAATTGGCTTTTCAAATCTGTACTTATCTGATGTCTTGTGTAGGTCATATTGGTAGTTGGAAGTCGAAATTTCAGCGACAAAATTTGACATCGTTGGAGCCTACTGACTCCTAGTTTATTTTTATTATTCTTGTAACTAAACTTGTATTTTTGTCACAATTATGTGAATTTTATATGCAATGCTTACTATTTTGTCTGATATTTACAAAAAAAAAAAATGTGTTGAAATAGATGTCGTGACCGGCAAATTGTTGTCTGATGCCGACTACAAGTCATTACTACTTTCGTTTTCTCATTTGCTTTGTCCCCGCCCAGAGAGTTCGTATAAACCATGAAAACCTGCCCTATCAAAAATTCCCTCATTGCACACTACATGGCACTTGCCCGTGTAGGCCATAGAAGTTCATATAATTGGACATTACATTTCGATTATTGAACTGTCGAAACGAAACGCCTACAATTTGGGTTTGGAAACTTTTCGTTATAGTAAAAACTGACTTCAACTCCATGTTTCTCGCCTCAATGATCGGAAATTTTTCAAACACATACGCATGGAAAGCTCATCCATTTGCCCGTTTTAAAGATGTGTATGATACCTATGAGCAAATTTTATTGAAGCAAAGAAGAGCAGTTAAAGACGATGAAGTAGCGTTTCGGCCACGTTAGACAGTTATAAATAGATGTTGTGCTTACTACCCGCCACTTGGCGGCGCTGCGACTTCGCTGGTACCGGTACCAAAGGGAGAAGAATAGCTGTCATGTCTTATTCTTTATATGGTTTTTGACGTTAATCAAGTTTGAATTTGATGATTTTCAATGAATGATTTTTCAATGAACGGTTTTTGAGTTATTGCCCTTAACTTTGTAAACTCAGGTCTTAATTTTATTCTTGGTGCTATAGAAGCTGAAATTTTCAGTGGATTTTAATGAAACTTGGTATGAGAATTTAGAACAGATAAGACAGTGGTCAAGTTTGAATTTGATTTAAATTATCAAATATTCACTGAAGTATATTGGATTTAAATAATCAAATATTCATGAGCCTTACTAGTCTATTGAAAGTATGTTTTGTCAAATAATCACAATATATTGTTCTAGTACGGTACTAGTGATTAGCTTGTGAAGGTGTACAACATATTATTTAATACATTAAACTTTATGACTGTATAAGATAAGAATTGACCTTGCCTATGTAAGTAATAGTTATGGTTAAGGTTATTTTGTTTTCATTATGTTTCTTGTATTGTACATACATATCATACATATTAGGTATTAGCCTTTCTTCTTCTTTCTTTTTTCCCACAGAAACTATTAATTCTCTTTCATTGTCATTAGTTACAAAATAAGATACAAAAAATGTTACATGATTTTCAGAGACATTTTGAAATGATTTATTTGCTCGCTCTGAAATGTGGTAAGGTTATTAAAAACTTAAAAAAAACGTCATTCAAGAATACTCACTAAGCAGTCTCATTAAAATTAGACCCCCTTTTTTTTTATACGCCCACTTTTAAGTGTGGTCCTATATTGTCGTCACCCCTGTCTGTCCATCCGGTGTCCAGAAATTGCTTGTGAATCGATAGAGACTACAGTTTTCATCGGATTCGAATGAAATTTGCTGTAATCATTTATGTTGATGAGATCTTATACATGTTCCACATTCACCATTTTTTTCGACCATAATTTCTCTTTATTTTACATGGGTCAAAATAAGGTCAAATACACAAGGACGTGGGAAAAATAAGTTATACTAGAAATACACAACATTTCCATGTACAATTTGTTTAAAAACATGAGAACAAGTATAAATTGCAAAAGAAATACGTAGCCTATATACAAGCACATACATGTGCAAGTGCTACTACCCAAACCTACTCCCTTTTATGTTGTCATCAATTGATTTGTTGCCATGGCTTGGGAGATATAAAATCCACCAACTCATTTCATAAATTTATTTCATCATTAGAACAAATTCAAGATCCTCTTGTCTTTCTATTTCTATTTTCTATATTGTATATATCCAGGGGTTGAAATGTTTTGTAAAAACATTTTTTTTTACTTGCCACCTGCAAATTTGACTTGTGCAATTTTGTCATGCCAAGACAGACAATAATAAAAACAACTACAATGTTCAATGTATTTTTATACGCCCACATATAATGTGGACGTATATTGCGGTTGACTTTGTCCGTCCGGACGTCCGTCCGTGCTTGTGGCCACAATAAAGACCACAGTTTTCATCGGATTACAATGAAACTTGGTATGTTTCTCTTTCATTATAAAATCTCGGTTCCTTTTGAAAACCAGCTCTCTGACTTTTACTGTTGGTGAGTTATGCCCTCTTTTTTAGCGAAAAGTCGTCAAATTCAGCTTGTGGGTGCGATACAGGCCACAATTTTTGTCCAATCTTTTCGAAACTTGGTATGTGTCTCTATCATCATATAATCTCGGTTCCTTTCGAAAACCAGCTTTCTGACTTTTACGGTTGGTGAGTTATGCCCTCTTTTTTAGCGAAACTTCGTCAAATTCAGCTTGTGGGTGCGATACAGTGCACAATCTTTCTCTGATCTTTTCGAAACTTGGTAGGTGTCTCTTTCATCATATAATCTCGGTTCCTTTCGAAAACCAGCTTTCTAACTTTCACGGTTGGTGAGTTATGCCCTCTTTTTTAGCGAAACTTTGTCAAATTCAGCTTGTGGGTGCGATACAGGCCACAATTTTTTTCTGATCTTATCGAAACTTGGTAGGTGTCTTTGTCATCACAAAATCTCGGTTCCTTTCGAATATCAGCTTTCTGACTTTTATGGTTGGTGAGTTATGCCCCCTTTCTTAGTGAGAATTTGTCAAATTCAGCTTGTGGGTGTGATACAGGCTACAATGTTTATCCAAACATTTTTATATGCCCACATATAATGTGGACGTATATTGCGGTTGACCCTGTCTGTCCGGACGTCCATCCCTGTCTGTTCTGACTTCCGTCCACAATTGCTTGTGGCCACAATAGAGACCACAGTTTTCATCGGATTTCAATGAATCTTGATATGCTTGTTCATATTGATGACTTCTTAGATGGGTTCGAATTTCATGAAATTTCGATCATTGGTTCCTGGCTTTTTGACTTTTTTGCTCACCAATAAAATTTGCTGCTGGTGGGCGTATAGCCTTTGGGCGTCCGCTCGTTTCAATTGTCAACAAGACAAAAGTAAAAACAAAATAACTGTAGGCCTATATTGTATCCAATGAGGCATATTCAATATACCCTATTGTGTGTACCATTGATAGGATGGATATCTATTCTATGCACTATAGCGGTATTACCGAATGTAATATAGATTTTTCAACCGGACTAACATTTCCTACCATCACACAGAGAGAATGGGGTGCTACAATAATGACATTCTTGGGTGCAGAAAGATGTTCATGTGTGTGTTCGAGATGTTCGAACCCCAGCTCTATAGTGCCCCCATCGCATGACTAAGGGGAGGCAAGCAATGTTGACTTAAATTTGTAAACAAAGAATGTCCGATAGAAAAATCAATTAACGCGACCCAAAATAAAAATAGCTACCGGGTACTACAAACAAATTTTTGAGTGACAATTAGACATGCAACTGAGGCGCATATGATATTTTAAGCAACAAGTTTCTCACCCTTTTGATTAGTGACTGAAGCTACTTTTTAATTTAACTTGCCGCTAGCAAAAATAACTTGCCAGCGGCAGGTAGGCAGGTGTTATTTCGACCCCTGATATATCTTTTCTAAGTATAAGATATAGACCGATACGAGTTTAATATTAATATTAACCGAGGGGTTTGAGGTCTATATCTAACTTACAATCCAAGTAAAACTATGATTCTTTTTTACTATTAACCCCCATTTTCCGATAGATTCGTCCACCGGTTAATATATGAAATAATTGTCATCGACATCAAAGGTAAAATAATACCGTGGATTGTAAATATAACATAGTCTCAAGGAATGACAGTCAAATGAAATGTTGATAATTCTAGACACATTCATTTAAAGGTTGTGCTGATTGCACAGTACTTTTTTGGTCACCCATGCTTGCCATCAAACACAGAAAAAAACAAGTCAGTAGATTTCAACAAAATATAATCTTCATCCATATCCAGTAATACAACATATCAAATTGTCATAGACCCAATTGGAACGAATAAGCCATATCAAAGGCAATACTAATATAATCAAAAAGGTCACTAATCACAGATAAATAGATCAAAAACTAGACCAGAAGTAGAACTAGAACTAGTACTAGGTTTCCAAGTGTTTGGTACCAAAACCTGACACAAACACGTCATAGCAAAAAGGTCCAAATAACACAAATAAAATAAAAAACTTATAGGCGGCCATGCTGTTTTTAATGACTAACGAACGTACCCACAAAACGTAATCAAGTCAATCAAAGACAAAGGCGTAATCAAACCAATACCAGGCCTAAACTGGTAGTTACAAAGGTTGAATTTCCATGTTGAGCTGTGAACTTTATACTGATTAACTTAGCTAGAAATTCCTCTTTCTGACAGCCAGGTATGATGGCTAAGCTGTCCCTTAAAATGAGATGAATTTGTTTGTGATTTAAATAGTAAATCTTCATTTTATTTCATATCAAATTTATTATTAAAACAATTTTAGAAGACCTGTAAAAAGGGACTGTTGAAATAGCCCTATAGGTTTGTATGTTGATATGACTATACTTGTATTATACTGCCAGAGGGACTAACTAATACATGTATATGTACTAATGATGAATGAGATAGAAACATGTTAAAAGATCTGACCTTATACTATGACAAACTAGAAATATCAATCCACAAAAAATTGAAATAATACTTATACATCTATAGATTAGATTAGTATGTTATGTAGATCAAATTTCTAAAACCATGTTGGATTTTATGAGAATGTTACAATAGTACAAGTAATTTTACGGGGCATTCTGTTTTTATTAGTGCTCACACACGGATAGTGATTTTTACTATTCGACAGCATAATTTGATTTGTATTCGATTAATCTGAGAGACTTGACCACACAATCTATATATAACTTGGTACGGGGATTTTCTCCAAATATTAAAGGGATAATAAAATATGGGGCAATGGGTTAAAATATGGGGCAAATTGGTTAAAATATGGGGCAATGGTTATAATTTCAGGAAATGGGTTAAAATATCAGGCAATGGTTTAGAATATAAGGCAATGGGTTAAAATATCAGGAAATAGGTTTGAATATCAGGCAATGGGTTAAAATATCAGGCAATGGGTTAAAATATCAGGCAATGGGTTAAAATATCAGGCAATGGGTTAAAATATCACCGATGGGTTAAATATCGGGCAATGGGTTAAAATATCAGGCAATGGGTTAAAATATCAGGAAAATATGTTAAAATATCAGGCAATGGGTTGAAATATCAGGCAATGGGTTAAAATATCGGGCAATGGGTTGAAATATCAGGCAATTTTATGAGGGCAATATTGATCCAATAACTTTAAATCATTCTTTTAAAAGGGAAATAAATATTGACTTCTTTATTTAGAACTAAAACTTATGGGATAGGCAATATTTTAAATGAATACCAGTATCTTAAATATGCCCGATAATGTTATTCAACTTATTCTATAATTGAATACTGAGAACTGGTGTGTAGGTATTATATAACAACTATATAAGAACAAAGGAAATGTGAACAAAACAATATGAGACCTTGCAAAGTTGATCCACCTAGAAGCCTTCTATAGAAATCTTTTTCGACATATTCTACAATAGCTATGATTACGGTGAAACTGACATAATTTCTTAACACATTCTCATTGAAACAAATTATAGCTAGGAATTATTCAAGGAAGTTCTAGTAAATTTTCACACACATTGTCAATGCTTATGAAAAACCCATATGACAGAAATGTATATCATTTCGTCATGCATTATTAAAATAAAAGATATTCTTGATTTGTCCAGAATTTTAGATGTATTAATAAAATAAAATTTATATTCAAAAGAAATCATCAGGAAACAACAGCTCTGCACACTGTACATTTCAATTATGTAAACCATAGAATTCTGATACACACCTATGATGATATTATTTGCCTGTTATTTTATTCTGAAGATGATTTTCTGGACTAATTTCACTATGTTTTAATGTCCCTAATTCAATAGGTGGGATTCTATAGCACAGCGGTTAGAGCGCAGGTTCTTAACGTCATGACGTCATTTGCTTGGATACGTTGAAAATGTTGGAAGTGAGTTCTAATCTCTAAAGTTTGATGACCTTGCAAAAGTCATCTTCACTCATTATTCCAGTCCACCTAGTTGTAAATGGGTACGGATATTCAGGGAAAAGTCAATGCCAAGAGGTTTGGTCAAGGACCAACTGGTAGCAAGGATTCCTGTCACGATGGACTTGTGAACCTAAGTTGTTATCCTTGTAAAATACAGTTGTTTATTCTTTTCTTCTAATGCACAAATTTAACCTTATTTTACAAAAAAAATCAGTTTGATCAAGTAGGTGCTCTGATATAAATAGCATATTTCAGAAATATTTTCAGGTATGATTTACAAAGTTTTGGATTAAAGAATTTTATTTAAAAGCTTATAATACCTCCCCTAGAAATAAGACTTGTTATTTTTGTAGATTGTTTATCCTAAATCTGATGTTCAGAGACAACGACTTAGTGAAGCAGTGAAAAATATTTTAATATTCAGAGCATTGGAACCGGTGAGTAAAAAATTTATTTACACCTATTCCATATGAACAGCATAAGGGAATCTTCTGTAAAATGCAAAATCTATTGTTCATAGATAGTACTGGAATGGTTGCAGACATTTGTAAACGTGTGAGAAAAAGGCTGAAACTCCTCTGTTGTGTCTGAAGGAAGCCTTGTTGAAGACTGACATGTCATGATCCAACTGGATGCAGGGTGCTCCTAAGCAGTAAAAATATAGAAAACACCTAACTGAAAACACAATCTTCTATATACTTCAAATTTTTATTCTGGTCAAATGTTTCAGAGCTTGATTGTCCTTCATCAGTGACAATGTGAACATAGTAAATTGTTTGTATTTATAGTGATCTTATATTGTGACGTAATAAGGATTTAAAATTTCAATGAACAGAATGAAAATATAAATTGCTGACAGAGGGTTTACACTGTTTCTATGTCAGCTATATCGGCTTTACTGTAAGGCTAGAAATTAATGCGTCAACAAATTAATGCGACATGGGGTATAGAGACTAAAATGCGAGTACAAATTAATGCGATCCGCGATAGGTGTCTACAAGTGTTTGATGAATGAAGACCTGAACAATGATCAAGATTTTATCTTTAAATAGTCAAGTGTGAAAATCTTTTGGTTTTTTAACGTCATTAATTACTAATCAGTTTCTAATTTAGAGATAATTACCTAATTACTTAAACCCGCCTGGTCTCAATTTAAATAATACTTTACTCCATATAATTCACTTGGAAATATGTATTTAAAAATGCGGATAAAAATTAATGCGATCGCAGATTCAGGCCTCGAAATTTGCTTCCCCAGTGTAAACGAAAAATCGTTGACGGTAATTTTCATCACGTAACCGATAGTTCGGTTCCGACTCAAGCGTTCGCCAAACTGATCGGTTACGTGAATCGGTTACGTCGTATGTGTATAATGGCGTTAACTTCAAATACCTTGGTGTTTCGTTCGTTATGTAACAAGAACTTCCTTAACAGACACCTTTTGTGTATTGTTAGATAATTTAATGCTGCCATAAAACAATGTGGAATTTTTATTAGTAGCGTATTGAAAATGAAATGGTTTAACATCCTGTCACCTTCTCGGTGAGTTTTACCGATTGATTATCGTTATACAGTAAAAGTTCGCGTAACCGATTTTTTTCGTTCTGCCCATTTAGACTTTGCGTAACCGACACGCGAACGATCGTTTCGTTCGCGTCAAAATTCGAGGCCTGAGATTGGTCGCATTTAACGCATTAATTTCTATCTCGCAATAATTTGTAGCCTTACAGTACTTTGTCTACATTATGAATGATTGTTTCATTTGTAAAAAAACTAATGATGGATTTTGTATTTATGCCTACATATAACTTTACTGCACTAGTTAGTTATTTATACGCCCACATGAATATGTGGATCTAATAGATCGGATCTATATTGTCATAGCCCCTGTGCCTCAGTCCGTCAACATTTATTTTAGACACAATAGAAGCTACAATTTCCAACAGATTTGAATGAAACTGGGTGTGAGCATTGTAATTGATAAACCGGTGATCAAGTTCGAATTTTTTGATGACTGATTTTGAGTTATTTCCCTGCCTCAATATTTATTGTAGAAATAGAAGCTACAATATTCTATGGATTCTATTGAAACTTGTGTGAAACAAAATTTTATTGTGGGTGCAGTAGAAGTTTAGTTTTCAATAGATTTTGATAGATTTTGGTGTGATCAAGCTTATCTCACATATTATTTGAATTCAATGCTGCCAGTGGTTGTATATTAGCGAGGTATCTTAGACTATTTATTCATTGGTAAAACTTAGACAGAATGGTAAAGTTACACACCTGCCTATTTATATTCGAACTTTACATGTTAAAGGGATACTGCGTCTTAAAATGAACATAAAATTTAAAAATTTTAAACTTGGGCAATAAAACTCTATTCATCACTAAATATACCTGCTACCATAAATAACATAAAAAAAAAAAATAAAATTAATATAAAAATCTTTGTAATTATACATAAAGATGGATTTAATTATTGAAATATAATAAATTGATTAAGCGTTTTTCAATAGTCACTTAGTTTTGTGAGTTTTCCAGATTTAAAAGAATTCTGTTACTTTATAACACCAGGTAAGTTCACTGATGAATATATAGTCATATTGACCATTCTTGAGAACTAAAATTTTATATTCATTCTAAAACACATTATTACTTCACGATCTCTCATTTAACGATTTTACAGATACATATTCATTATAACATTTTAAAATAACTTTCCCTCTCAAAATCACTTAATCCTATGTAAAATCCTTCATGCTCAAAAAGATATTGGCAGTGTATCCACACAATGGTACATAAAATAATCACTTAAATCTCTTATAAAAGAGTTGAAACATCAGGATAAAAACATAACACTTAATAACATAGATATTGATGATATAATTTTGCTGGAGGTTAAAACAGTGTGTAAGGTCAGGTTATTTATCATATTGAAAAGTCAAAACGATTGTCTAATTTATGTTAAATCTACTGATTTATATAGGTTTATATAGATATATGTATTCACGAAAAGTTCTATAAGATAAAATTTATGTTTGAGAATTATAGTTATCTGATTTGCTTACAAAACTGAATTTAACCCTAAAATCATAAATTAAGTTTCAAGAATAAGGCCTCAGGTTTATGGATTAATGTACAGTACAGGTTTATATGTTGTATACAAGTTTACAGGCACATTATAGACTAAATATCATTCTAAATCAGTATCAAGTGAAAATCTGAGAAAAATAAAGTACCGGTAGCGCAAACTGAGATTGTGAGCTGGAGAGGCATTATCGAAGATATCTCAGCCCTACCCTTACTTGGTGAATGTTTTCCAAGGACATCAGATATGATTTACATAGAATGAAATAAATGTCATTATTTCTGTTGTATGATATGTCAGTATATATTTTTATAAAATAAAAGTAAATCTAATGTGTGAATAATGATTAAAGTACAGTATTATCAGATGAATAAGAAATAAATTTAAATATTATTTGGGCTCTAATGGATTGTAATGAACAGTTGGCTACACATTTTAGTTTACCATTAACTTATCTGTAAAAATAATTATGCATTTTTCTTGCAAGCTTTAAAGGTTAGGCCTATAACATGAAACACCTATATTGTGGTATAACACACTTCTTTAATAACAAGGTACATAACGTTTCAACACAATTTACACGTGGGAAAAATCTAAAAAATCTAATAACAGGTGTGTGTTATGTGCTTCGTTTTCAAAGAATTGGGTACCATTTATTGCCTGTTTCTTGTTTTATCTGCTCTTTATTTCTTTATTTATATGTTGTTCAAGTCTTAGATTTAACCTCTCAGTCAAATGCAAACAAAGCAATTTTGGCAAATAACAAAACATTGAAGACTTTGGGTTCCATTATTGCCTATGTCTCTATAGAAATTACTCATGTAGGCTTGGACTTATTTCTCATAAAAGAATTTTATGCAAGGTTTATTGTTGAAAAAGAGATTAAAAAAATGTAATAATTTGTTTTTCATTGGATTTTCTCGTAAGGTATCCCAGCGCTTGAACTGTTGCCATTTTATCATTGTCATGTTCTTAAGAAAATGGATGCTTTCAATAAAATAAACGCTTCCTTTCATCAACAGTAAATGCGTTATTTCAATTTTTGCTCCAAACTAAGAGGCTTACAACCATATAAACCTAGGGACAATTTTTATATAATCATCATTAAAGGGTTAATAGATCGAAGAGTGAAAATAAAATTTTAGTTCTCAAGAAAGGTCAATATGAGTATATATTTATCAGTAAACTTACCTGGTGTCATAAAGTTACAGAATCACTTAAAATCTTGAAAACTCACAAAACTAAGTCATTTTTGAAAATCGCTTAATCAATTTATTAAGCATTTTTCAATAATCAAATGCATCTTTATGGATAATTACTTAGTGTTTTGGATATATATATTTTTTATGTTATTTATGGTAGCAGGTATATTTACTGATGAATAGAGCTCTTACTGACCAAATTTAAATTTTTCAAATTTTATGTTCATTCTTAGACCTATTATCCCTTTAACAAATTTTCAATTGAAATGTTGTATCGATATGAATAAATGAAAGCAATTAACTGATTTTGATTATGGTATACAACTAAAAACTAAAAAGATAACTAGATTTAAATATTGGCCTGGTTTTATATCCTTTACCTATTCTGTTTTAAAGACTATTTATGTCTGTAAAGAGTGCACATGGCTTTGAAAGTATTAAACACAGGAAATCATTGTTTATACAGCCTGGATTCATTGATTGTTCAATATTATGATGTTATTTGTAAGATATTGAATAATTTATGGGAATTCAGCTTACAGGTGTGAGATAACAAAAGATCTTGATACAAAGCTTTCTGTAAGGTGTTTTAATTAAAGTGGATATCATGTTCAAAGTATACAGTAAGGCCAAAAAAAAATATAGTCTTGTTTCCTGCTACCCGACCGACCCTAATTTTTCATGCCCGACCCTAAAGTTTTTTTGGACAAAATGAAAAAAAAAAAAAACAAATTTTCCAAAATATCGATATATTCCATTCAAAAATTGCATGTAAATACTGTCCATTTACGCCGTTTTGTCACCTGCAATATAGTGTTAATAACTTGTTATTACATAGGTCTAGCTAACAATAGTTTATTTCATGACAATAAGCCTATATTTCCAATGCCTCTCGGGTTACATAAAGCCGTAAACGTTTGTTGAATAAGTTATTGGACTTCAATAATAAAAAAAGAAATCCATCAGTTGTAACAGCGTATCTGATTGGACAAGAAAGGGTGTGTTTTTCTAAGATCAGCCAATGGATTTGCTTCTTTCATTATTTTTCTACTTTCGGTTTTGAGAATACTCGCGTATATCACTACTTCTGGCGGTAATTATTTATTTTGGTACCTGACAATTTCCTCCAGTACATCTTTATTTAAAATTCATAATGTGCGGAATAAAATTATTAACGCGTGATTGGACATGAACATTATAATATACAGTATCATACGAAAGATGATTTATTGTTTACATAAAGTAATTACGGTATTAAATTTAAATTATTAAAAGATTTGGACAACGATTTAGACGAGACCTAATAATTGAATCAACCCCGTTCATTTATTTATACTTGATTAAATTATACTAAGTTAAATCTAGAACGGGCTGGGTGATCTAGACTGTTATTAATCTCTTTCTGTACTTGGATACGAATGCGGTATTTATATTCTGTTGAACCAAAACAACATGGCCGCCTCCAGGGCAAGCGTGATAGATAGTTCTAGTAGGCCTAGTAGTGTTTTGAAAGTTACTTTTTACAAGTGCGGACATTACTCAGAAACCAGACATAGAATAACATCGTTCAGCAACGAAATAACATTTTTGGATATATTTAATCAAAACCATGAACTGCCGCCTGGAGGTAGAGCCAACGAGTGCTTAATTATGTCCGACAAGAATGATATACAACCAAATTTGACTGTTGGTGAAGTAGTTACTCTCTTCAGTATGAGAAACTTTGAATTCACCTGCACACTGAAGGGAGAATCACTGGGACAACAGTCAAATTTGGTTGTAGATGTAGCTGAGAAATCTACAAAGGAAACCGTGAACGCATTTCAGTTGTTGATGGCTGGTGGAAGAGCACTGCCCTCCAAAAAAAGAAAAGGGTACAGAAAAAACTATTGTCCATCATCTTTTAAAGGAATAGATATATGACAACATATCATAAATCTTGTCTGCCCCATTATCTTTTCCTCCCCTCTTACTTTCATTTCACTGATGGTGATATAAAAAGGACCTAGAACCATAAAACCGCAAGGATACATAAAACCCACATGCTGAAATATTGACCCCAGTATTATAGAAACCGGTTTAAATATGGCTACATTCTAGCTGTTATTTGCATGTGACAAAACTATCTTGGTTTCTTAAATACAAATGCTAAGGTATTGAACTGAGCAACTTATCATCACTTTTGAGTCTGTAGTCACGGCTGTCATTATTTTTATTCCTTAAATTTTTGATAAAACCAAAGTATTTACATGATGACAACATAAATCCAAGGGACAGACAAACACAGGTACACAAAGACACAACAACAGAGAACACAAGAAACAGTAAAAACTAAAAAACATAGACCACAGGAACTCTGAAATAAAATTAGGAGTGAACCCAGGTGTTCCGGAAGGTAACCAGATCCCACTCCACTGCACCGCACCCTTTTTGAGGTTAACAAAAAAAATAAAATGAAAAAAAAAAATAAAATCATTTCCCCACCTACCTACCCTATTTTTTTCAGGCCGGTAGCAGGAAACAGGACTATATTTTTTTTTGGCCTAAGCAAATGGATGATAATTACTATATTATCAATTTTATTGGTTTATATACCAGATACCTTCCCTTTTTTTTTTTTTTTTACATGCAGTTAAAGCACATGTTTTTTTTTATGTCTATACACTTTTTCATGTTTTATTTAATTGTTTACAAACGTTTTTGTCTCTCATAGACCAATAATGGTCGAAAAAGGCATAACATGTTGTATATTTTCGTGACATTTTACTGTGATATTTTATTGTAATGTTTTTTGGGACACTGGGCACATCTGGGTAAATTTCGAATTTACCCTTTTCATGGGTCAGCGTCTGTAGGAAATAGCATTTTTTTGAAAAAGTACTTTGCACACAGATACCTTATTACTTTGGCCAGTTTATCCCAGAAAATCAGATGATTCGGCCTGTTTGTTGCAATTTCTCGACAATAGCAAAGAGGTTGATTTTTTTCTAATTTTGGAAGCTTATTTCTCGTGACCTTGACCTTTGATTACCTTGACCTTTAGTAGGTTAAAGGTCACTGACCTTGTATCATTTAAGACTTTAACATTTGACCTTCGACGTCCACTTCCGGTTTTATAGCTGCCCGAAAAAAAGCAAAATTCACAACTTTGGACTGCTCTAGAGCTTGACCTAATTAATATAGAGGGTTATTTTTTTCAGATTCTTAAGGCGCTTTTTGTCCACTTTCCAGCAATGTATAACAAAAGTTTTTAAATTAAAGTACATTTTGCCTTTTTGAAATGTATTTGTGCATATCTCGTGATCTATTAGATGTACAAGCTTCAAATTTGTACCATGAATATATATTTTGAAAATGATTAGATTTATGCCAAAAAAACGAGATGGGCAAGGCACATCCGGGTAAACCTTCAATTTAGCATTTATATTGGTCAGCGAATTTCGTCAGTAGGAAATAACGTTTTTCCAAAAAATTCTTTGCACACAGATACCTCGTTGCTTTGGCCATATGCTCCCAGAAATTCAGATGTTTCTACCTGTCTGTTGCAATTTTGCGACATTTGCAAGTCCCACTCTGTGCCACAAGTGGCTCTAGTTTATTATTATTATTATTACTAAAAAAGAAATTCAGGCTTAATTGTGAGGTTCTAAAACAAAGTCATTTAGAGGGTTGGTTCTTTACGACGTCAAGCAAATGGCTGCTGTTGGTTCAGATCTCAATTGACTTGTGAAAGTCATACATTGAATAAGTTGATTCACCAATAATTCCAGTCAACCCAGCTTTAAATGGGTACGATAGTTTGGCCAAGGAACAGCTGAAGGAAATTATCCTTACTGTGAACCTAAGTTGTTATCCTTAAAAACCTAATTGTTGTATCTTTAATTCTTAAAAAAAAAAGACAGTTTCTTTTAATTCCTTCATAGTCCTTCAAAAAATCTTGCTATTAAGTTTCTCATGGTAAGCTTATTGCTGAGTCTAAGATTCTATTCTTACGACAAATTTTATTCTAACTAAATGTAGCTGTATAGTAACTTTAGATTTAGATGAAAGTTTTGTCAGTAATTCATCATAGCAGAGATGGAAACAGTGCAGAAATCAATTAGATTGTAAATGTCTAGAAAGTTTTACTGGACTAATGGAATGAAATGATATATTTAAATGTGTAGATGTCATGAGTTGGGTAGGAAATGTTATATTGCATGTGACTGTGTGTTGCTTCAGAGACTTTTTCTCTCTGTTTTAAGAAGTGGCTGCAGGCTTGAAGGAATATTTAGATGATTATATATAGAAAATAGCCAAGTCTGATTCTAGCAGAATTCTCCCTCTAACCAACCATTTTTCTCCTATTTCTATAGTATAATTAATTTTAACCTTATTCTAGTAATTTGAAACGAGTTGTTTTATTCTCTTCTGCATTCTATTTCTATATTGGAATCATTGTTAACCTTGTGTTGGCTTTTTGCCTTTTGTATTCAAGTTGACATTAGCTTGAATTGGAGCTCATTGCTTAAAAAAAAAAATGAAGTTGTTTCTATGGTTTTACAATCTACGAAATTTGACATTTATTATATTCTTACTTATAATAGCTGTAAACCTGTTTGAAATCACTAATCACTATTGTTGTCATTGCTTCTCCTTCTTTTCCAAGTTCAGAGACTACCTTATATATTTGTATAGTATATATATAAGACATAATTCAGATCACAATATTACTATTTATGGACTATTCATGGTAGAGTATTGTGGTTGTGAAAATAGATAATATTTGATAAACAATATTCAGATCACAATATTACTATCACTGGACAAATCATGGTAGAGTATTGTGGCTGTGAAAATGGATAATATTTGATAGACAATATTCAGATCACAATATTACTATCACTGGACAAATCATGGTAGAGTATTGTTGCTGTGAAAATGGATAATATTTGATAGACAATATTCAGATCACAATATTACTATCACTGGACAAATCATGGTAGAATATTGTGGCTGTGAAAATGGATGATATTTGATAGACAATATTCAGATCACAATATTACTATCACTGGACAAATCATGGTAGAATATTGTGGCTGTGAAAATGGATGATATTTGATAGACAATATTCAGATCACAATATTACTATCACTGGACAAATCATGGTAGAATATTGTGGCTGTGAAAATGGATGATATTTGATAGACAATATTCAGATCACAATATAACTATCACTGGACAAATCATGGTAGAATATTGTGGCTGTGAAAATGGATGATAGAAACCTATGAACTTTCTCATCTACTGTATCTGTCATTATAAATTGTGGTTTGTTAAATATGTGAACAGGACAATATGTACAGTTACAGATAGAAAACAATGAGATCAACAAGATTTATATGACAGTTTACAGTTTAACAAACGTACATTTGATTAATAGATACAAATATATCATGAAAATCACAGTCTATCCTCAATGATAACAGAATCAAATTATATTGGTTGGAATGGAAATATCAACTTCAAAAATGTTTAGGGAGTTTAAGCATTTTTTTTTTTTTTTTTTCGGCTGTACATATAATTAAACAAATTGTATGTTAAGTATGGTATATTTATTTTGTGGTCATGTACTTGATCGCCGGAACATAGATCTGTCCATTTGATGCACATGTACTTGTGTATTTTTAGTATTTTTAGACGAATTGTATATTGAGATATGTATTTTCGATTTTTTTTTTTTCCAATGTATTACCCTATGGGCTGAATGTGAGACAGGACCATATCCTTGATTATTGGGCCTAATTCTGACCCATGTAAAATAAAGAGTTTATTATTATTGCAGTGCGTTCTTTGAACGCACTGCTTTGTTTTCGAAATGACTATTTTTTTTTTTTTGTCTCTTTCTGGTCACGCTCCCCAGCCATAACTGCAAATGCCTCACACATTCTGGCTGGAAATTTTAACGTAATCTGGTGCTCGTTGTTGTTTAAATGTAAAATGATGCATTTTCGTTTTACCGGAAATGACGTAGAACGTCACAAATTTTATTTTTGTTTACTAACTCGCGACTTGTTTTTTTATCCAATCTGGCTCGGACTTTTTTTATTTACTACTTATAACTTAGATTTACATAATAGCAGTTTAAAAATTTTGAAATTTTTACTTTTGTTGCTGACTTTTGAATTTTTAAATTTAACACTTTTTGTAACTTCTACAATTTTGATTAGATCGAATCAAAATTTGCAGTTAGATAGACATTTTTCTTGTCAAGAAAAATCTGTTTTCAAAATGTCGAGATCACTTCCGGTTTTGACGTTATACGTCTCTAAACTTCAAATTTTCACTTCCGGAATTCTAAAGATATTTGAAATTTTTTTTTTGCAATTAGTTACTATAAACTCATAATGATTTTATAATTAACAAAAATTGAACCGGAAGTAACAGGTCAGCCGCCATAATCACTTACTTTTGTAAAACGAAAAATTACGCCTCAGGGGTTAATCGAACAATTATAATTTTGATGTCTATGTAATCTTCAATCGATTTCTAACAAATCTTAGGCAGCCGAATTTTGAATTTCGATTTAGCTTTCCTTTCATTTCCGATTCTTTTTTTTTTCACTATGTGCCTAATTTTCCAACGTTCTTATATAGTGACCTTGACCTTTGGTGACCATGTGACCTGCACAAAAGTTGTTGCCCTTGTCGAGACCTATCCTATTTTTAATTATTTGAAAATGTGTTCTTAGTTATATAGTAATTGTGCGTAATTTGTGAAAAAACACGTGTTTTTTTAAAATTTATTCTTATTTTTTCACAAAAATTGGTAGATGAGTAGACAAAAAATTATATATAAGATTCCGACAAAACCTGTTCCGAAATTAGCAGGAAACGTTCGAAAATGACCAAAAACTGTCGAAAATAACTGAAACCGGGATTTTCGGATTATTTTTTAAAAAAACTTGCAAATTTGTTATTCCACAGAATTGGTACCATCAATATCTTCATATTGTATGTTTGCCGTATACACAAATTCCTAACCGTTTGATCGCCATTTGCAAATTATTCGAAAAATACTACTCGTCTGCCATTTTTAATCTGATTTTTTTCAAACTACTTTTAAAATATAATTTGGATAATTATCTAGGTCACCATCTGCATCCCTTATTTTCTGCACAATCATCTTCATTGGCTAAAGGTTTATATGATACTTTGATTACCCTTTAGTAAAGAACATCTGGTTTAATAGGGCTCCAAAAATTGGTAATTTGCATTTTTCTCGTATCTTCAGATGATCATATCTTATGAACAAGACTCTTGGCGACATTCTAATTGACATTATTGTGTAATGATTTTCATTAGCTTTCTAACAATATCTTTTAGTTATAGACCGAAAATAATAAATAGTAGAAAATAAGCATATTGTTTGTTTTCGGTTTGTCAATTTTTTTTTTTTTTTTGTGGGACTTTGCTTTCAGCAAAGTCCCAATTTGTTTTCGAAATGTCTCTTTTTTTTTTTTTTTTTTTTTTTTTTTTTTTTTTTCGATTTTTCCACACCTTCCTGCTCTTAAACTACAGTAGTTGCAGCAACCATTCAAATTTCCTAGACCTTCTGTTGTGGCAAAAAAGTTAATGAATATAAATTGGAACATTTTTGCAAAACCAGAAGTGCAACAGTGCAACATTTGCTAAAAACAGTTTTTCGGCTCTAGAAGGCGCAATTTTGGCCCGATTTTCATCGGGTTTTCATTTTCAGAATCTACATACAATATCCAATAGGATAGCAGTTAAAAAAATTCGAATTTCGAAAATTCGTAGCAGACAATCTTTTGCCGTATTTTCGAATTTTTTTACCATTTTTTAAATTTCTGTCCGATTAAGTTCCAATTTTAGGTGCTAAGAGAGACTATAAATCTGAACAAAATGACATTGTCAAATATTTTGCGTCACTTCCGGTTTAAGCTCAAAAAGGGTTCAAAGTTGAAATCTCAGATTTTCGGTCTACTTCCGGTCTAATTGTCACGGGTCATTGAAACTTGTGTTGAACAATATCTTTTTAAAAAAACTGGCCGATTTAAAAAAAAAATCCAGACCGGAAGTAAAACTTTGGCCGCCATCTTGAAATGTCACTTTTTTGTAAAACTCAAAATGGGGCCTCTACGGTAAGAGCGATTTGTGTGATGTTTATATTTCTGGAAAGCTTAGTCGATTGCGATCAAATTGTTGGAAATCGATTTTTGAATTTTGCTTTTGCTTTTTTGCAACATCCGGTTGAATTTTTTTCGAAGTTTGGGGGCTTATTTCTCGTGACCTTGACCTTTGACGACCTTGACCTTTACTAGGTCAAAGGTCATTGACCTTGGCTATCAGTTGATACTTTGAACTTTGACCTCTGACGTCTACTTCCGGTTTTATAGCTACCCGAAAACAGCAAAATTCGCAACTTTGGGCTGCTCTAGAGCGTGACCTAATTAATTTAGAGTGTTAATTTTTTCAGACTCTTAGATTGTTTTTTGTCCTCTTCACAACGATCTATAACAAGAGTTTGTAAAATGAAAATAGAAGTTTTTGATTTTTGCAAAGAAAAGTACATTTTGCCGTATTTTCGCTTGCTAGAAATGTATGTGTGTATATCTCGTGATCTATTAGCTGTACAAGCTTCAAATTTTTACTGTGAATATACATTTTGAATATGATTAGATTCCCCTCCAAAAAAACGAGATGGGCGTGGCACATCCCTGTGAACTTCAAATTTACCATTTATATCGGTCAGCGAATTACGGCTGCAGTAAATAACGTTTTTCAAAAAAGTACCTTGCATACATATATCTCATTACTTTGGCCAGTTTATCCCAAAAAATCAAATGTTTCTGCCTGTTTGTTGCAATTTTGCGACATTTGCAAAAAATCAGTTTTTTTTTAGTTTGGGGGCTTATTTCTAGTGACTTTGACCTTTGGTGACCTTGACCTTTACAAGGTCATTGGTCACTGACTTTAGCTATCAGTTGACAATTTGGCATTAGACTTCTGACGTCTATTTCCGGTTTTATAGCTGCTCGAAAGCAGCAAAATTTGCAACGTTGGACTGCTCTAGAGCGTGACCTAATTAATTTAGAGGGTTATTTTTTTCACATTCCGAAGGCGCCTTTTGTCCTCTTTCCAGCGATGCACAACAAAAGTTTTTAAAATGAAAATTTAATTTTTGGACTTTTAAAATTAAAGTACATTTTGCTTTTTTGAAACGTATTTGTGTATATCTCGTGATCTATTAGATGTACAAGCTTCAAATTTGTACCATGAATATATATTTTGTATGAGATTAGATTTACGCAAAAGTAAATTAGATGGGCGTGGCACATACAGGTAAACTTCCAATTTACCAGTTATATCGGTCAGCGCTTTACATCTGTAGGAAATAACATTTTTCCAAAAAATTCTTTGCACACAGATACCTCATTGCTTTGGCCAGTTTCTCCCAGAAAATCAGATGTTTCGGCCTGTTTGTTGCAATTTTGCAACGTTAGCAAAGTCCCACTCTGTGCCACGTGTGGCTCTAGTTTTTTTTTTTTTTCGAAATTTACACAGGGCACACAGCCTAGGCTGCAATAGTTGCAGCAACATCTCCAGACCTTCTGTAGTGGCGACGTTTCTAATGAATATAAATTGTAACATTTTTGCAAAACCGGAAGTGCTGCATTGCAACATACCTAAAAAGTCGGTCAGTGGCTCTAGAAGTCGCAATTTTCAATCGATTTTTTTCGGGTTTGCATTTTTGAAAACTTGAAACAATTTCCAACAAGATAGCAGTTACAAAATTTCGAAATTTGAAAATTCATAGCACACATTTTTTTGACGTATTTTGCACATTTTTGCAACTTTGCTATTTTAAGACCGATTGATCTGAAAATTTAGGTGCCTTCAAGTGTTACGAATATGAAAACATTGGCAGAGTCAAAATTTTTGCTTCATTTCTGGTTTAAGCGTAAAAAGGGTTTAAACTCCCGGTTGACCTACTTGTGCTGTAATTGATGTATCGCAACAAAATTAATGTCGATCGTAATTAAATTAGAAGACAAAAAGCGAAGAAGAAAAAATCCGGACCGGAAGTGAAACTTTGGCCGCCATCTTGAAATGTCACTTTTTTGTAAAACTCAAAATGGGGCCTCTACGGTAAGAGCGACATGTGTGTTATTTTTATACGCCCACATAGAAATGTGGACGTATATTGTTGTCGCCCCTGTCCGTCGGTCCGTCGGTCCGTCGGTCCGTCGGTCCGTCGGTCCGTCTGTCAACAATTGTTTGTGGACACTGTAGAGACTACAGTTTTTATTGGAATTTCTTGAAACTTGGTATACTTGTTTATAATCACTCAAGGAAGAACCCTATCGATTTTGGTATGATTTCGAAAAAAATTCCTGGAATTCTTGGACTTTGAATTTCAAATTGTTCTGTTTGTAAACAAAAGCTTGTGGACACTGTAGAGACTCCATTTCTTTATGAATCTTTTTGTAACTTGGTATATTTGTTTATTACCATCCAAGGAAGACCCCTATTGATTTTGATATGATTCTGAAAAAAATTCCTGGAATTCTGGAACTTGGAATTTCGAATGTACTGTTTCTCATCCGTCTGTCAACAATTGTTTGTGGACACTGTAGAGACTACAGTTTTTATTGGATCTTCTTGAAACTTGGTATACATGTTTATTACCATTCAACGAAGACCCCTATCGATTTTGGTATGATTCCGAAAAAAATTCCTGGAATTCTTGAACTTTGAATTTCAAATTCCGTCGGTCCGTTGGTCCGTCTGTCAACAATTGTTTGTGGACACTGTAGAGACTACAGTTTTTATTGGAATTTCTTGAAACTTGGTATACTTGTTTATAATCACTCAAGGAAGAACCCTATCGATTTTGGTATGATTCCGAAAAAAATTCCTGGAATTCTTGGACTTTGAATTTCAAATTGTTCTGTTTGTAAACAAAAAGCTTGTGGACACTGTAGAGACTCCATTTCTTTATGAATCTTTTTGTAACTTGGTATATTTGTTTATTACCATCCAAGGAAGACCCCTATTGATTTTGATATGATTCTGAAAAAAATTCCTGGAATTCTGGAACTTGGAATTTCGAATGTACTGTTTCTCATCCGTCTGTCAACAATTGTTTGTGGACACTGTGGAGACTACAGGTTTCATTGGATTTTCTTGAAACTTGGTATACATGTTTATTATCATTCAATGAAGACCCCTATTGATTTTGGTATGATTCCGAAAAAAATTCCTGGAATTCTTGGATTTGAATTTCAAATTGTTCTGTTTGTAAACAAAAGCTTGTGGACACTGTAGAGACTCCATTTCTTTATGAATCTTTTTGTAACTTGGTATATTTGTTTATTACCATCCAAGGAAGACCCCTATTGATTTTGATATGATTCTGAAAAAAATTCCTGGAATACATCCAAGGAAGACCCCTATTGATTTTGATATGATTCTGAAAAAAATTCCTGGAATTCTGGAACTTGGAATTTCGAATGTACTGTTTCTCATCCGTCTGTCAACAATTGTTTGTGGACACTGTAGAGACTCCAATTTTCAGAGGATTTTCATGAAACTTGGTGGGGGCATTGGAATTGATTAGACCTCAGTCAAGTGTGAATTTGACAGTTTTTCAATGAACCGTTTTTGAGTTTTTGCCCTTGACTTCAATATCCATTTAGTGAATGTTTTTGAGCCATTGCTCAATTTATTTTTCAAATTCAATGCTGCCAGTGGGCGTATGTTACCTTGCCTGGCAAGCTATTTTTACTTTAAGAAAGTCCAAACGATTGCGAAAAAATGTATGGGAGCCGAATTTTGAATTTCGCTTTTGCATTTTTGCAACATCCGGTTGAATTTTTTCGAAGTTTGGGGGCTTATTTCTCGTGACCTTGACCTTTGGTGACGTGACTTTTAGTAGGTCAAAGGTCATTGACCTTGGCTATCAGTTGATACTTTGACCTTTGACCTCCGACATCTACTTCCCGTTTTATAGCTGCGCGAAAACAGTAAAATTCGCAAATTTGGACTGCTCTAGAGCGTGACCTAATTAATTTAGAGTGTTATTTTTTTCAGATTCTTAAGGTGCTTTTTGTCCTGTTTCCAACGATATAAAACAAAAGTTTGTAAAATGAAAATTGAAGTTTTTGATTTTTGAAAAGTAAAGTACATTTTGCCGTATTTTCGCTTGTTTGAAATGTATGTGTGTATATCTCGTGATCTATTAGATGTACAAGCTTCAAATTTGTACCGTGAAAATATATTCTGAATATGATTAGATTCACCCCCCAAAAAACGAGATGGGCATGGCACATCCGGGTGAACTTCAAATTTACCAATTATATCGGTCAGCGAATTACGGCTTCAGGAAATAACGTTTTTAAAAAAAGTACCTTGCATACATATACCTAATTACTTTGGCCAGTTTATCCCAAAAAATCAAATGTTTCTGCCTGTTTGTTGCAATTTTGCGACATTTGCAAAAAAATCATTTTTTGTTTGTTTGGGGGCTTATTTCGAGTGACCTTGACCTTTGGTGACCTTGACCTTTACAAGGTCGTTGGTCACTGACTTTGGCTATCAGTTGACAATTTGACATTAGACTTCCGACGTCTACTTCCGGTTTTATAGCTGCCCGAAAACAGAAAAACTCACAACTTTCGAAAGCTCTAGAGCGTGACCTAATTAATTTAGAGGGTTATTTTTTTCAGATTCCGAAGGCGCCTTTTGTCCTCTTTCCAGTGATGTACAACAAAAGTTTTCAAAATGAAAATTAAATTTTTGCTCTTTTGAAATTAAAGTTTATTTTGCTTTTTTGAAATGTATGTGTGTATATCTCGTGATCTATTATATGTACAAGCTTCAAATTTGAACTGCAAGTATACATTTTTAATGTGATTAGATTCAAGTCCAAAAAAATGAGATGGGCGTTTCACATCCGGGTAAATTTGCAATTTATCATTTATATGGGTCAGCCAATTATGTTTGCAGGAAATGACGTTTTTCAAAAAAATACTTTGCACGCAGATACCTCGTTACTTTGGCCAGTTTATCCTACAAAATCGGATGTTTCGGCTTGTTTGTTGCAATTTTGCGACGATAGCAAAGTCCCACTCTGTGCCATAATTGGCTCTAGTTTTATTTTTAGTTCTGTGTAACTTAAAAACAAAATTCGAACAGATTTATAATGTGCAAATTCACAGCTTTAAAGCAATGTATAAATCAATATGTATAAATAAAATTTGCGAAAAAATTTTGAATAAAATTACACTCTAATTAAACAGATATAAATTTTACAAGTAGGGTTAAGGAGATTATGTAACAGGTTATAAAGTCAAATAGTGTTGATTTGTAGGTTAATGTTAATTTCTTATCTTTTGGTCAAAACACGAATTTTGACATTTCCAGTTAAAGTGTCCCAACCAATCAAAACAAGTCATTAGACTTTGTAGGCGTGGTAAAGCTCAGATATTTTTACACCACAAAACTTAATACTTGCCAGTCTATTAAAGGGGTCCAGGCTTTATTTGTTTCGGAAAATCATCCGACAGCCTCAAACACCTGAAATCTTTTGGTTAGCTAATCAGAAATAGTCTACAGAGCTTACCTTTGAAATTTGAGCCTTCAAATCCATGTGTATCCATAATTATCCGTGTTTGAAATTCATAATGACTTAAGAAATTACGAACGTCCCGCCATATTGGAAAACAGTTCGTCTTGACAATCAAAGAGTTATCCTTCCCGTCGTGCAATAGCGGTCATCTATATAAACAGATTACAACGCATTTTTCAATTGTAGACTTTGTCAACAGGACACACAATTTTCAGACTGACTGGAGATCAGCCGCGTACAGCACGGAAAAAAAATGAAAAGTGAAATTTTTTGTTTGAGGCATATTTCACGGTATTTTGCGATTTTCTCAGAGCTTGAATATTTCTGAGGACTGTTTAAATGTAACAAAGGCTGAAAACGACCCCTAAAAATCAAGCCTGGGCCCCTTTAATAAGCTGAATTGTCACGTGTTAAATTATAATAAAACATCTCTCCAAATAAATGCGAAAACAATATACACTCTATCTTAAATGAATTGTATAAATGCAACGTTTCACCCATGCAATAGAAGGGACGCGCACTGCCTTAGTACCGTCTAACTGTTCTAGTTATTATTATTATTATAAGCTGGATGTGGATAAAAGATCAACCAATTTATTATTTGGAAACCTGTTGTTTTAAAATCTCAGGGTCATTACACTTGCAGTTTGATTTAGATCTTTTTGTTGGCCAAGCAAATATATTTAGATGACTAAAGGTGCTTTTACATTGCCTTAAAAATTGGTGAATCATCAATTACTCATCTGGTCTCAAGTCAATGATGGCAAAAAAAAAAATATGTGCCTGAAGCAAATTGATCATGTAGCAGTTATTTTTAATTTTGTCACATTCAAAGTGCAAATGATTTGGCCTGATATTTTGCAGTGCTTTACTCAGTCTGAACAGATTCTACATACATGGTCCATGGTTAATATTTGGCAGTTTAAATGTAGCTTCAGTTGATACACAAGAGTGTACTAAAAGTGACAAAGATAATAATAGTTAAACACTGTGATAAGTATTTATAATGTAGATTAGTGATCAGTGCCCACTAATGACCATCATAATATATGGAAATATTCTAGTTAATGCTTCCAGTTCGGCTGATTATTATTCATTATAAAGTAAGTTCTATTGATTGATTCAACTCAATACTGCTTATTCACTTTCAGATAGTCAGATATTTTTGTTTGTTGAAAATTAAAGAAGTAATACCCAAGAGTTTAAAATGTCCTATCTTGTTGGACTTTGAAATCTAAGGCATTATTCTTAAAATCTTGACATCACTAATTGCTTAACAGGCTCTTCCCGATTAATTAGTTTTTTTCGTATTGCAGGAATGACAACCATCTGATTGAAAATTGGAATAATGCAAATAGATATCAGTGTTCTCTTTACAATCCCTTCGAGTTTAAAAGTTTTCTAGAATAAGATGAGAAAGAGTATCAACCTTCATATAAATACTTACATTAGTGATGTAACGATTATCGCCGATGATCGATTATCAGTTGCTGAAAGGGTGCCGATGCTACTAATCGATTATGAAATTGATAATCGATTATCGCTGATATCGCCGATATTGCCCCTTTCCAAAAATATTTGGTTTGCTATTGCTGCTAAATTGCTTTCTTTCCTTTAATTTTCGTTTTTCCTCAACCCGTGAAAGCGAAGTTTGGGATTATTTTGGATTTGAGAAAAGGAAAGATGGCCCTCCAAATAAAGATATAACAAGGAAAAGGAAATATGATATCGAAATAAATCATTTATTCATTGTAATATCAAAGTGTCTGAAATAAAATCAAATACCGGTAGGTAACACAAAACTTTAAAAAGGAAATTTCTCTCGATTATAATCAATTATTAATCGATTATAGTGTTTCGATTATTTCCGATTATTGATTATGAAAATTTTTCCGATTCCCCATCACTAACTTACATGCTATCTGGGGTGAAAAGAGTTTAGCTCACTGTTATTTTTTAATATTCTGGTTTCACTTACTTTCTTCTTTTCCTATATATGTAAGGTCTGGGAAGTTAGGCAAGACCAGTAATGTAGTGATGCTCAAAAGTAATGTAACTAGTAGCTTCCTGCACACCCAGATAAGATGGGTCAAAACTGCCAACCTACCATATGAGTTAGCACCTAAGCAGGCTGCTACAGCTTGGGTTTGTATGGCAAATTTATCCACTTCATCACATGACCCATACTGGAATCGAGCAAGATAAGTGAGCATTGAAATCCCAGGTGATCTTTAGGTTTAAGGTACATAATTTCTCACTCCATAGTTATGATTGCTCTTTTAACAAAATAGATTCAAATGATATTCCACTGATATCTTTCTATAGCATCTTAAGCACGAAACGAAAAAATTTCTACAACCCGCGCATTCATTATATGCAAGGCATTCATAATGATGTTTCTTATTAATTGTGAAAAATTACGGAATAACCATATAGTTGTACACTTAAGTTATTACAATGAAATGTTAATTCGGTTCTTTTTCAACATCAAAATGATTATTTTGTTGCTATGGGGTTTTCCTAGGATTTCCCGGCAAATTTTACTGAACCAATCATGTTCATTCTTTTATACAACTACACAATAGCCAGCCAATGAAATACGATTTCTCAACTAGCTCTTTCAGAGATCGATGGAATTTGGAAAAGCGTGTGGATGAAATGACGTTTTATTTTGTTTTTCTGTTTATGCAAATGGCTTCACGCTATTTTAGTGTTACCGTAATAAGAGCTCTGGGTTTGTATGGCAAATTTATCCACTTCATCACATGACCCATACTGGAATCGAGCAAGATAAGTGAGCATTGAAATCCCAGGTGATCTTTAGGTTTAAGGTACATAATTTCTCACTCCATAGTTATGATTGCTCTTTTAACAAAATAGATTCAAATGATATTCCACTGATATCTTTCTATAGCATCTTAAGCACCGGTATCAATTTATATGGCTTTTCTTTGATATTATATTTTTCACTAAATTGAAGAGAGTAGATGACATACCGTTACAAGGCTTCTTGTGTAACAATTCAGGTGGCTTTTCTCAGCTGGTATATTTTTTGCTGACCTAGCAGTTGTGTTGATTAAAGTAAGATGTTATCATGTTGAAGTATTGATTATATAGCTCAATCTTGTTGTAACAAATGCATTTCAACTTGTTTTGAAATGCCTGGCATTATTAAAAAGGTTATCAGTCCATTAGATATTACAGGCTTCCTTCAGGAATGAGATGGTTCAGAAGATAATGTTAGAATTTCCAGAAATGTATAAATATAAAAAGCCAGTCTGTAGAATGGATAGCTTAGTTGTATAAATTTAAAAAAAAAAATATATTTTGATAATCTTATAGAATTTTAGAGAAACCATTAAAATTAAGAAATTTTGGTAGTAGTTGACTAGAAGTTGGAGTAGAATCAGGCCTTAATATTCATGCTAATCTGTGAATCAAATTGGCACCAAGACTCTTGTCTAAATATTGTGGGTTTGACAAAATCGTTTCTCTTTCTCTAATATAGCTTATATTTTTACCTCAATTCTTCCTTTTCTTTCAATTGAAATCATTTTATTTTTCTCCAGGAGCCGCGGTGGCTCAGTGATTTATAGACGCATGCCCGCTAACCTGAGGTCCCTGGTTCAATCCCGGCAAACGTCAAGATTAACTTTTGGATTTTTCAGCCCGGTTTGCCCTCGTCAGTGATGCAGGTTGGAGGGACTGATATGGAAAAATCGTCTTGTTGTTTAGATGGGACAATAAACTGAGGCCCTGTGTGCTACAGGCAAAATTTTCCTAATAGCACACTGCATGGTGCAGAAAAGTAGGACATAATAATTTATGTTTCTCCAAATTAAAAACCCATGTTGTATAATTTAGAAAAGCCCCATTTTCAAAGTTTACTGTCCTGTGTTGTTCTGTGAAGATTGTTTACCCAAAACATCTATTGGTATGAATGGGGAGGTCTTTGTGAGAATATTGAAATCCTTGGCATGTTATAATTTCTAGACAAAGTTTTGAAGGTGAAACTGAAGTACAGGTATGTTTAAAATATACCAAAGAGACTGAAACCTACTTTTCATCGACCAAATAAACTTTTTACCACATTTCTCATTAGTTTACAAACATAATTTCTGGTATTATGATAAAACATGGTAGAGTTGTTTACAGAAATAGATTTGTACAGGTTATTCACTTTCATATACTGATTATGCCTACTTTCTTCAGTTATTCTTCATTATATTATATTCAATAACCTAACAACAGATCTTCTATTATAGATAACAATTATAGATTGGTGTGGAAATCCATACCTTGCATGTATAATATTATTGTTATATAGAGAAAAATAGCATTTGGTTCATTCAGATTGGACTCTTAATTAATTTTAACACATCTAAATAACATTGATTAATCTATTGAACTTTCCACTAATGATGGGAAAGTTTCTTAAGCAATCACAATGATTTCTTTCTATCGCTTGTTGATTGTTACCTGTACCCATCATGCAGAATATTTTGTCCAAGTACCAAAATCGGGACCTTATGGAAGAATGGAATAAAGTGTTCTGAAAAGATGAGAACCGTATGTCAATTTTTAAATTAAAAGAGGTCTGAAATGATCTTAGTGACTGTTAAGATCAATGTATTGATTTGATCCATTAGTCCTGAATGAATAAGTATTGAATGAAACAGTCCCAAGAGAATATATAACAACTAGAATTGCTTACAATTATGAACGTATTTCGAGAGCCTTAAAATATTATGTAGGCTAAATTTGCAATTACCTACATCTAGACAATATATTGAATATCATTTGACCTAGTTTTCAAAGTCATAAAATAATTAGGTCACACCTTCCGTAACAGTTAATGATGGCGAAAATATGAAAATTTAAGTACACTTATCTCTATGAATTTTTTAAGTAAGCCAAATTAAAAAATATCTACTCGTAGACAATATATTGAATGTTATTTCACCTAATTTTCAAGGTCATAGATTAAGTGGGTCACACCTTCCGTACCCGTTAAAGTGACCTAATTTTGAAAAAATCGAAATTTAAATAATTCGAAAGAAAATACGAAATTTGAAAATCGGTCTCCAAGAAAAGGTAGATAATGATCCATTGTATCTATGTGCTAAATTTCATCAAAATCGGTCTATCAGTAGTGTCTGAATTTCGGATTTAAGAATTGTAACTAAAATTCAAAATGGCGGCCGATATGGCAGCTTGACCTAATTATTTAGGAGGTCAAATCAATTACTATTGACAAGTTATTTATAAAACAGTTTTCACTTTTCACCTAGCAGTTATAGACCGGAAGTTACGTAATTACGTCATTTGAGGCTAAACCGGAAGTGGAAATTTTTTTTTTCACATTTTTTCAAAAATTATAAACATATCGCCTATCAACTGGTAAAGTTTCAAAATTTTACCATTTATATTAAAGGAGAAATCACGGTCTGAAATTTTTGCCGATGACCCTTGAATATTGAATTGCAAATCGTGGGTAAAATATTTAACCTAATTGCATAAAACCTATAATTGTTAGTTGACAAATAAATTGAAGTTTTCAAATCTGAAAATCCGGTCAAAATCGAACTGAAAATAAACTTGCTAAAGCAAAAAAACCTGAACTTCCGGTTCTCACTTCCTGTCAGAGATAGAACTTCCGGTTTTGTTTTATTTGATAATAGAAATCATTCTAAGATCAACTGTAGATTTAGAATTTCTGCACCTTTTACCAGTTTGTCTGCAAACTCATCCAAGAATTACAAAAAAAAAAAAAAAAAAAAAAATAAAATAATCCGAACGATTACAATACGTTTTCGCCAAAGTCGAAATACGTAACAATTAACACAAGTGACATATATCTACTGGTAGTGATGTGCTACTGTTTCATTCAGTCTTTCTTTTCTTCAAGACTTCAATCAGTATTTAATTTGTGTTTCATTAACTATCATTTGTTCGATAACTATCATTTGTTCGATAATGTTTTTTGTGCTTTGAAGGCAAAAATAAGGGTCTTATAATGAACATAAATTTGTAAATTTTAAACTCGGCAGATAAAACTCTATTCATCAGTACCTATACCTGCTGCCATAAATAACATAAAAAAATAAATAAATATCCAAAAACCTTAAAATTATCCATAAAGATGCATTTGATTATTGAAAAACACTTAATAAATTGATTAAGCATTTTTCAAACATGACAGTGGGTTTTTGTGAGTTTTCCAGATTTTAGGGGATTCTGTTACTTTATAACACCAGGTAAGTTCACTGATGAATATATAGTCATATTGTGACCTTTCTTGAGAACTAATATTTTATGTTGAAACACAGTATCAATTTAACAAAATAAATCCGCTTCTGTGATCTGAACAACTACCTTTTAGTCATTCCTTACCAGCAAGTCCATGTGAAACTTTCTTATTTACTACTTATTTTAAAACACTGTGAGGCCAGACCAATTTATTTTCTTGTTTTACGGATCCGCCGACCCACATTTTCAGGAAATCCGAAAAAAAAACCCCCAAAATCAGCTCCCCGACGAAAAAAAAAAACAACCTCCATTCCCGATCATAAAAAACAAAACATCTTTTGATTCAGCGAGTTCAACTTCTGATTTGTTGTAAATTAGAACTAAAATAATTGTGGATCTAAGCATTTTTTGTAATAAACTCACTTCCAAAAATTACTCTAAGAAGATCAACAAAAAAGTATTCCCAAAATTACAAAAACAGCTGCTACTTTGACTTTCGTCCATGAAAGCAATGATAGTCTCGATCACCCAAATGTCACGGATGTTCTGCTAATGCACTCGGACAATGGTTCTTTTTTTTGGATTGAAATAATGTTGCTTACGCAAGTCTATTGAAATTGTGAAACTAAAAAAATTTCTACAACCCGCGCATTCATTATATGCAAGGCATTCATAATGATGTTTCTTATTAATTGTGAAAAATTACGGAATAACCATATAGTTGTACACTTAAGTTATTACAATGAAATGTTAATTCGGTTCTTTTTCAACATCAAAATTATTATTTTGTTGCTATGGGGTTTTCCTAGGATTTCCCGGCAAATTTTACTGAACCAATCATGTTCATTCTTTTATACAACTACACAATAGCCAGCCAATGAAATACAATTTTACAACTAGCTCTTTCAGAGATCGATGGAATTTGGAAAAGCGTGTGGATGAAATGACATTTTATTTTGTTTTTCTGTTTATGCAAATGGCTTCACCCTATTTTAGTGTTACCGTAATAAGAGCTCTGGAAATGCTCAAGTGTTTGATTTGTATGAGCATCGACCGAACAGTTAATGAACTGGCCAATTGCGCAATTGAAAAAGTAGGCCTTCTTTGCACGTCTTCAACTTCGTCTTCCGATGATGTCATTGATGAAGGACTACGTATCAAAAAGATCATAGCTTCAGAATCCACAAGTAGTTTGGATATAACAGCAAGAGGCAACATCGTAGAAGCCTCTACACCCCTTCATGTCATCGTGGGTTTTAATCTATTGTTTGTGACTGTGTTTATTTGCAAAGCCAATTCTGGTTCAAAATCTAAATCAGCTCTCCCCACGTCTAGTACTAATACTAGTAGTGGTGACAAGAACCGAAGAAACAAGAAAAAAAATGCCTTTGATGTGTTGATGACTAGTAGTATTAAATATGATTGTTTACCTTCTACAAAAAACTATGAAAATACTAGAAAAGATCATAAGATGTTTAATGACATTCTCTAGAATTATTAAAAGAACTGAATGTTGGATTCACAGCCCATAATGTTATCGACTTTACATTAACTGGGAAGCATTTTGTAAGCACACTTCACTCCACATTATGGTATATAACTTCACAGCATCAGATGTTTAAAGATCATGGTTTACTAATTCCAGATATATTCCAAGCATTTTCTGGATATATGATATTTCTGAATTATGGGGCTGAAATTTGATATGGCAGTGGCACAATACCCATGATTGAATAAACTGCTCTGTTGTTCTCACACTATACAACCGGGATTGGTGTGGATGTTTTTTTCCCCCCCCCCCCTCCTACCCTCAATTTTGGTCCTTTTTTTTTTTTTTTTTTTTCGCTCCTGCCTTCACAGATTTTTTTCCGTCTGGCCTGACAAGGAAAAAAAATATTTTGTTAATCTAGTTTGAAGGATATATATAAGTATATATAAAATAGTCCTTAATATTAACACTGATATAAAGTATGTTGAAAACAATCTGTATAGAGTTTCTGAATTAACAATATAAATACCTAATGTACCGGTACTGGTAAAAAGCTATATTAACCAATATACTTGTTTTATATTGGCTATACAAACCATTGTGATATGCAATACCTCCATTATATTTAAACAATATTTTATTTCCAGCATATACATTTTACAGATATACATATAAACATGATAGGTCAATACAGAGACAGGCCTAAGCTTATATTAAAAACTGAAAACCGTACAACAACCAATACCCAAGAATGCATCCTATTCTGCTTTGACGTGGTCAAACTATACCCGTCCGTACCAAAGAGAGAGGGACTGGCAGCTTGTAAAGAAGGTTTAGAGAGATGTGAAAACCCGAAGATACCAACAAATTATGTGATGGAGATGATAAGTACGGTATTAGAAAACAACAATTTCTCTTTCAATAATAAACATTACATACAAAGAGTGCCAATAGCATCCAAATTAGGCAAGGACTATGCATGCGCATACATGAGAAAGTCGGATGAACAGCTCAGGGCAAAAGATAAAAAGAGACATATATATTTCTATAAAAGGTATGACGGTTTCGGTAAATGGACAGGTACCCTGGCGGAATTAAAAGATTTTCGAGCGGAGGTCAACATGATACATGATAAGATAAAAGTTGAATTACGATGGAGCTATTAAAAGATAGAATTTTTGGACGTGATGGTCTCAAGGATAGGTGACAGACTAACAACTGGATTATACGTGAAACTTGAAATTCAGAAATAGAAGAACGAGAAAAATGTGATCATAAACTACTTTGAGTGTTTCTGAAGAAAGCATTAAGCTGAAACGTAATCAAACGGGACAATTTAATGGGCGAGCGAATGGATAATATTTAGTATGAAAAACCCGGTTTTCAAATACGGAGAGACCTTTTTCTGATGCCCTCTAATGATAACAAAAGAAGAGCTAAAAAGAAGATAAAATAATGATATATATCGAAGTCTGAATACCACAACAACTAGGTTTAGCAAACCTTTGGAAAAAACTGACATAGATGCAATTGTTAAGAAAGGCCTATCAGAGAAAACACGCTGTATTTCACTTTATCAAATGGGAACGTTGTAAATAAAACTGTATATAATTGAATTGCTTTCTCAGTGAAAAGACAGACGGTCCAAACAACTAAAAAATAATAGGCACTTTTTTAAAAATAATTGACACTTTTTAGAAATAATGGACATTTCGTGAACAATTTTCATGATATAATGGACAGTTAGTGAGAAGTTCAACCAACACTAATACATTCTTCTAGAGAATGGATAAATACAACAAAGGAACATCTCTTAAGGCATTTTGCAATATATTTCAATACGTATCACAACACAGAAACTTAAGAAATCTGGAAAATAGCTATAGAAACCCTGTTTGATAAACAACTTGTAGTTTATCATTTGGTTTTGAATCTTAATATAAGGTCTAACACATGTATCTATTGAGTGTTGTTAGTTTGTAAAACCTTCTATTCATTGTGAATAACTTATAAGAATAATATGTGTATTGATTGCTGGTATATTGTATAGAAACTGTATGAGAGAGAAGTGAGATCTATAGATTTTCAATCAAATCTTGTTACTTGGTTTCCTACAATTTAATCATATATTAGTTCCGCTTGGTTGAAACATTCATTTACAACTTTCAGGTTAGGTTCCTCGTCTTCTAGTTATTGAAATCTTAAAGGTACACTCCCTCGTAGTCCGAAATTTGCGGACTCTATTCCCAGCCTTTGATAGCTATTTGGGCGCGCGCATCCAAAAAACCGACGTTACTCGGTCATAAAATGAAAGTACAAGATGATAGTTCGTTTTTTCTATCATGTGATCGTATAACGTCAGAATTTTTTAATGCGCACATAATTTGAAATGGCGACTGAGTGATTGAAACTCTTGAAAAAAACTTAAACACAACCACAGGCGTGGCATGAATGGTGTAGGTAGGAAATGATGGTATAATTGAACTACAAAAACATCCATCTTTCCAAATAAATCTTGGTTTGGTGGATTCGAGGTTTGTAAATACGTTTAAACCCCCGCACTCTCGGAGGTATGGAAAATCCCAAGTTTTAGGTGCCTAGTTTTTCTGACTCTCCCCCAGCCATATCTGTCCAAATAGCTATCAAAGGCTGGGAATAGAGTCAGCAACTTTTGGACTAACTACCTCGTAGCATGACCAGAAAGTTAAGTCTTTGTTCATCAGTAAACTATTTGACAGAATCTCTTTATAATCCAATAGATCTTAAACTAAGTAATTATCCATTTATAAAACTAAGTAATTATCCATTAAACTAAGTAATTTTGAAACACTCTTAAAGGGATAATTGGTCTTAGCATGAACTTACCTGGTGTCATAAAGTAACAGGAATTGTTAAAATCTTAAAAAATTTGCAAAAACAAGTTATTTTTGAAAAACGCTTAATCCATTTATTAAGCGTTTTTCAATAATCAAATGCATCTTTATGGATTTTTACATAGTTTTTGGGATATTTATTTATTTTATGTCTTATTTGCTGATGAATAGAGCTCTTATTGGCCAAGTTTAAAATCTAGATTTTTATGTTCATTCTAAGACCTATTATCCCTTTAAAGCGTTTTTCAATAATTAATTATTTTAATGGATTTATCGTGTTATTAAGAGTGTATATTCTTTAGTTATAGTTTTAGCTATTCAAGACATACTGGATGAAATATACTCTTATTGAGCAAGTTTTAGGCTTAAAATTTGATGTCCATTCTAAGAGGTAGTATCCCTTAAAAGAATGAGAACTTGGAAGATAGAAGGTTAATAATTTTCTACCAGTTATTGCTTGAATAAAGCCTTTTGCATTGATTGCTCTTCCAATATTTCCATACTATTTACAGTAGGGTTAAATAGTAGGGTTAAATAAGAATTAAATAATAATGGGAAAGGAAAACCAAGAGATTAAAACCAATTTCTTAATAAGGATACTTGAAATGTTTTAATAAAAGGCAATACCATGCAATGTGCAATAAGGGAACTACCATTTCTAAATTTCTTTATTCCAACTGTCATGCAATTCTTCAATAAAATTTAGGGATAGAGAGAGTTCACTTTTAATAACGGAACTCTTACTTAAAGGTTGTATAAAACACAATATTTCAACAATTTACATTTCACCTGATGTTGACAATGTAGATTGTTGAAACATTGTGTTCAATAAAACCCAAGAGTAGTACACCATGAAATTTTGTTTCTTTATTGATTTAAACATGCACTACATATAACTGGTTGTAGATTTTTTGTCCCATACAAACAAGTAGATCCAGCTAACAATTGACATAGCACTTTTTATATGCCCTCACATGAAATGTAGGGCGTATATTGTGATCAACTGTCTGTCTGTCTGTCTGTCGTTGTCTGTTCACATTTGCTTGTGCTCACTCTACAGACTACAGTTTTGATTGGATTTTAATAATTTTTGGTATGTGAGTTCATGGCATCTGTATTGATTTTGGTGATGATCGGATAATTTTTAGCTGAGATACAGTGACCGACTTAGCGCGATTTCGGAAAAATGCGAGTAACTTTGCTTGTACTCACTCTTCAGACTACAGTTTTGATTAGATTTTAATAATTTTTGGTATGTGAGTTCATGGCATCACAAAGAGGAACTGTATTGATTTTGGTGATGATTGGATAATTTTTAGCAAAGATACAGTGTCCGACTTAGCGCGATTTCGGAAAAAAGCAAGTAACTTTGCTTGTGCTCACTCTACAGACTACTGTTTTGATTGGATTTTAATAATTTTTGGTAGGTGAGTTCATGGCATCACAAAGAGGAACTGTATTGATTTTGGTGATGATCGGATAACTTTTAGCGGAGATACAGTGTCCAACTTAGCAGGATTTTGGAAAAATACTGCAAAATACAGATTATCATGTGTAAATAAATCAAAGTATTATCTTAATTAGGGGATTAATTAATCAGACAATAATAATATTATCTTTGAATGACATTTAGAAGTACGGTAGGTGGAGCATTAGATATATAAGAACACTATTATGGATATACTACTCCTTCCTTAAATTTAAGCAATGTTTTGTTCTATTGTCTGTTCTTATGTATGCTTGATAAAGATTGCTGTATGTGAATTGAAACATTGCTTAAATTAAAGGAAGGAGTAGTATATCCATAATAATTCATCTAATGTTGATATTATTACCTGATGTAATCATGTAATAGATAATCATAAGCCAAGTAATGATATTATATTGAATTATGGTAGAGAATCTAGACATTGAAAATAGTAGGCTCCATGGAAATTAAATAAAAAAAAAAGAGTTAAAGTTGAGCATCCTTTTGGTAGATCGGTTGACAAGATTTTATATGCTAGAAACCTGACTATCTGTAGAATTTACCACATACTAGTATATAATGTACCAACAGATCTACAGTGTTATTGATAACAACAATATTATGAATACTTAGTAAAATAATGGACCTGTTGACTTATGATTGATTGAGCTGTCAACTTTCTGATTTCTTTATATTCAGTCTACAAATCATCTAAATATTGTACTATATTATACTGGACTGATATCTGGGGTTATCTACAAGGTCAATAGCCCTATCTTAAGTTCATATTTATGGACTGTCCATTCAAAGTTCAAAGTTATATAATTTCAATAAGAGGTCCATTTTCTTGCTGTATAGTGTAAAACTAAAAAATCTATTTTTCAATGGAAAATATTGTCATTGGTACTGTATGTCCAGCACAAAATTTGAAAAGTCAATAATAAACTACAGCACCGTGTACAACAGACTGTCCATATTGGATATCTCTTAACAGTTGGAGTTCTCTAAAAGAGTAGACTGTCTCCACTGGGCTAAATTACTCTCATTGCATACTGTATGGCGTTGCCCCTTTTCTGTAGCACATTAGATGCAGAGGAGTAGGATGTTAAACTCATTTCATTTCATTTTTGCATTCTGTGATATAAGAAATAGCTTCTGCATTTTTTATTATTTCATTCACGGTATTGTCCCAATGGGCTAAATGTTAAAATAATTCTGACCCTTGTAAATTAAAGAGTTTAATAATATTATTTAACTATGAAATTGTAAAGAATACTGTATACCGACACCAGTGCTTGAAACAAGCAAAACTATGGTGAGCACAAAAAAACACTCCTAAGATAAAAAAAAAACTGGAAAAAGCACTCCTAAAAAAACACACCTCAAGTTGCCAAGGTGAGCTTGAACTCACCTGTAAAAACCAAGATTTTAATTAATTTCTAGCTGAAAGGTTGCTCTAAAATTGTTGTTTGCATGTGTGTGAGTGAATGGTTACATGAAAATTGCGAAATTAGCGCTTGTTGTCAACATCTTACGCCTGTTAGCAAGATAGTCTTTCATTGGTTTAAAAATTGTAAGCCAGCCAATGAGAATTTATGATTCAAAAGTTATGAAGAAGTCTTTTCGTGATCACCCGTTCGTTCTGTAATATTTTCTACGTACAGTTTTTCTCATGAAAAATGCTATTTTTCTTTATTCAATTACCCCACTAACAAAAATTATTAAATCATTTATTCGTTAAACGAAAGTTCAAGGCCAGAATACCAACAAAAATATTTTACATCAAGCGCTCCTGTTACGATGACACGAAACGACAAATTAGGGGACACTACCCGTTGACGATTTTACTTGGAAATAAGATGGCTGTCAATGTTTAGACATTATGGAGTGCGAAGTTTCAGTTCGACGTGCGTGTAAAAAGCACACCTCGATTTTTTTAAGGCGCGCTCGAGGTGAGTGAGCGCGATCGCTCGCCTTTCCTTTCAAGGTCTGTGACACCCACTGTAGAGGTGTTCAATATTAATATGTTATCAAATAGTATACACTTATATATATCTGTACATTAATAATGGGGATTATAAGTATTATATTGTACTAATACAAGCTTAGAGCATAAATATACTTTATTGTCTTATATACTACTTTCAAAGTAATAAGTTTATAAATATTTTGACTTATGGCAATACTGAATAGTTAGATCTGCTTAGTCATTCTCAATATATTTAACCTTTTTGGGTAAGGATATATAAGGTTGAGAAAGTTGATGATAAACCTTTTACTAAGGTCTAAAGAAATGATTCAAACAAAGAAATACTGAATATATAACACTAAAATGTGCATATATTATTTAAAGGGGCACAATCTTGATTTTTAGTGATCGTTTTGGGCCTTTGTTACATTTAAACAGTCCTCAGGAATACTCAAGCTCTAAGAAAAATACCTTGAAATATACCTCAAAAATTTCACTTTTTATTTTTTTCCGTGCTGAACGCGGCTGGTCTCCAGTCAGTCTGAAAATTGTGTGTCCTGTTGACAAAATCTACAATTGTTATTACATGTACTTTCTTTTTGTTTTACCAGTGTGGGCCTGCGCAGTAGTCTATTTATAACTCTTTCATTTTCCAATATGGCGGGACGTTCATAATATCTTAAGACATTATGATTTTCAAACACGGATAAATATGTTTACCCATGGATTTGAAGGCTCAAATTTCAAAGGTAAGCTCTGTAGACTATGTCTGATTAGCTAAACAAAAGATTTCATGTGTTTGAGGCTGTCGGATGATTGTCCGAAACAAATCAAGCCTGTGCCCCTATTATTTAAAAAAAAAAAGAAACAACTATATTTTATAAGGATAACTTTGGTTCACAAGTCTGCCATGACAGGGATCCTTTCTACCAGCTGGTCCTTTGCCAAACCTCTTGGCATTGATCTTCCCTGAATATCCGTACCCATTTACAGCTGGGTGGACTGGAATAGTGAGTGAAGATGACTTATTCAAGGTTATCGAACTGTCACACACCGATCAAGATTAAAACTCACATCCGACATTTTCAACGTATCCAAGAAAATGATGTCATGACGTAAAGAACCAACGCTTCTCCTTCTATGAACCTTTTATATAAATCACCAGGAAACATTTGCATGTTATTGAAAAGAAACATTTATATTGTCAATGATGAAACATAATCTGACATATTAGCACCAAACAAGAATGTATAATGACTTCTGTCACTCTGTGTCTAGATTATGGGAATGGTAATAGAACAAGATGTATTGTAAAAAATGTTTTGTGGATTCTGTGTTAGAAACTTTATTGTATCTGATAACATCATTCTGGTAGTAAAAACCTCACAAACAGTTCACTATCAGTTCTAATCTTATTTAATAGCATTTCTACTGAATTACACAAATTCTACTGATCCAACCTACCCTTTTCTTTACAATCAACTTCATGTAATATTACTCTTCTGATTTATTTCAAGCTGGATTGGCCTTCAATTCTGTTAGTTGAACTGATATAACAAGTGTCTAAAATTTCTAGTTGACTTCATAACTAATGGAGTTGAATTGAAAAGATTATGACATAAATCTGTCAACTACAACTATTAAACAAGAATCATGTACTGATATATTCTTCTAAATATTTAAACAATCCCTTTTAGGCAATTATTTATTGTCTGCACCATTTGATAATTAAATTCTTATAAATTTCTCATAAGAAACATTTTTTGCATATGACTTTCGGAGACTTTAACATACTTTTTTACCAGTAATGTCATAATAAAAGATAGCTTGCCAGGCAAGGTAACATACGCACACTGGCAGCATTGAATTTGAAAAATAAATAGAGCAATGACTCAAAAACATTCACTAAATGGATATTGAAGTCAAGGGCAAAAACTCAAAAACACCAAGTTTCATCAAAATCCATTGAAAATTGTAGCTTCTATTGAACCCACAATAAAATTTTGACACAATCTTACTAAGTCAAGGCCAATAACTAAAAAACTGTTCATCGCAAAATCTTCAAATTCGAACTTGACCGTTGTCTTATCAATTCCAATGCTCACACCAAGTTTCATTTAAATCCATTGAAAATTGTAGCTTCTATTTTGTCTACAACAAATATAGAGGCAGGGGCAATAACTCCAAAACTGTTTATCGCAAAATCGTCCAAATCGAACTTGACCGCCCTCTTATCAATTCCAATGCTCGTACCAAGTTTCATTAAAATCCATAGATAATTGTAGCTTCTATAGTGTCTACAGAAAATGAATTTTTACGCAATTTTACTTAGTCACGGGCAATTACTCATAAACTATTCATCAAAAAATCGTCAAATTTGAATTTCTGATAAAAACTGTAGCCTATATTGTGGATATAACCAAAATTTGACACGTTTTTACTAAGTCAAGGGCAATAACTCAAAATCTGTTCATTCGATAATTTCCATTTTGGAACTTGACCGAGATATCATCAATATATACATGTATACCAAGTTTCATTAAGATCGGATAAAAACTGTAGCCTCTATCGTGGATACAACCCTTATTTGACGCGTTTTTACTAAGTCAAGGCAATAACTCAAAATCCGTTCATGCAATGATTTCCATTTTTGACCTTGACAGAGATATCATCAATATATATATGTATACCAAGTTTCATTAAGATCAGATAAAAACTGTAGCCTCTATTGTGGATACAACCCAAATTTGACGCGTTTTTACTAAGTCAAGGGCAATAACTCAAAAACCGTTCATGCGAAAATTTCCATTTTCAAACTTGACCGAGATATCATCAATATATACATGTATACCAAGTTTCATTAAGATCGGCTAAAAACTGTAGCCTCTATTGTGGATACAACCCAAATTTGACGCGTTTTTACTAAGTCAAGGGCAATAACTCAAAATCCGTTCATTCGATAATTTCAATTTTCGAACTTGACCGAGATATCATCAATATATACATGTATACCAAGTTTCATTAATATCGGATAAAAACTGTAGCCTTATTGTGGATACAACCCAAATTTGAGGCGTTTTTACTAAGTCAAGGGCAATAACTCAAAATCCGTTCATTCGATAATTTCAATTTTCGAACTTGACCGAGATATCATCAATATATACATGCATACCAAGTTTCATTAATATCGGATAAAAACTGTAGCCTGTATTGTGGATACAACAGAAATTTGGCGCGTATGTAATGTTATAGTATGTCATTGTCATACAATGCACTTTTTATACGCCCACATGGAAATGTGGACGTATATTGCCGTCGCCCCCGTCCGTCCGTCCGTCCGTCCGTCCACATTTGTTGTATCCACGATAGAGGCTACAGTTTTTATCCGATCTTAATGAAACTTGGTATACATGTATATATTGATGGTATCTCGGTCAAGTTCGAAAATGGAATTTATCGCATGAACGCTTTTTGAGTTATTGCACTTGACCGTCAAATTTGGGTTGTATCCACAATAGAGGCTACAGTTTTTATCCGATCTTAATGAAACTTGGTATACATGTATATAATGATGATATCTCGGTCAAATTCGAAAATGGACATTTTCGCATGAACGGTTTTTGAGTTATTGCCCTTGACTTAGTAAAACGCGTCAAATTTGGGTTGTATCCACAATAGAGGCTACAGTTTTTATCTGATCTTAATGAAACTTGGTATACATGTATATATTGATGATATCTCGGTCAAGTTTGAAAATGGAAATTTTCGCATGAACGGTTTTTGAGTTATTGCCCTTGACTTAGTAAAAACGCGTCAAATTAGGGTTGTATCCACAATAGAGGCTACAGTTTTTATCCGATCTTAATGAAACTTGGTATACATGTATATATTGATGATATCTCGGTCAAGTTCGAAAATTGAAATTATCGAATGAACGGATTTTGAGTTATTGCCCTTGACTTAGTAAAAACGAGTTTAATTTGGATTTTATTCACGATAGAAGCTACAGTTTTTATCCGATCTTAATGAAACTTGGTATACATGTATATATTGATAATATCTCAGTCAAGTTCGAAAATGGAAATTATCGCATGAACGGTTTTTGAGTTATTGCACTTGACTTAGTAAAAACGCTTCAAATTTGGGTTGTATCCACAATAGAGGCTACAGTTTTTATCCGATCTTAATGAAACTTGGTATACATGTATATATTGATGATATCTTGGTCAAGTTCGAAAATGGAAACTATCGCATGCACGTTTTTTGAGTTATTGCACTTGACTTAGTAAAAACGCGTCAAATTTGGGTTGTATCCACAATAGAGGCTACAGTTTTTATCCGATCTTAATGAAACTTGGTATACATGTATATATTGATGATATCTCGGTCAAATTCCAAAATGGGAATTATCGAATGAACAGATTTTGAGTTATTGCCCTTGACTAAGTAAAAACGCGTCAAATTTGGGTTATATCCACGATATAGGCTACAGTTTTTATCAGAAATTCAAATTTGACGATTTTTTGATGAATAGTTTATGAGTAATTGCCCTTGACTAAGTAAAATTGCGTAAAAATTCATTTTCTATAGACACTATAGAAGCTACAATTATCTATGGATTTTAATGAAACTTGGTATGAGCATTGGAATTGATAAGAGGGCGGTCAAGTTCGATTTGGACGATTTTGCGATAAACAGTTTTGGAGTTATTGCCCCTGCCTCTATATTTGTTGTAGACAAAATAGAAGCTACAATTTTCAATGGATTTAAAGGGGCCCAGGCTTGATTTTTAGGGGTCGTTTTGGGCCTTTGTTACATTTAAACAGTCCTCAGAAATACTCGAGCTCTAAGAAAATCGCAAAATACCTTGAAATATACCTAAAAAATTTCACTTTTTATTTTTTTTCCTTGCTGTACGCGGCTGGTCTTCAGTCAGTCTGAAAATTGTGTGTCCTGTTGACAAAATCTACAATTGTTATTACATGTACTTGGTGTGAGCATTGGAATTGATAAGACAACGGTCAAGTTCGAATTTGAAGATTTTGCGATAAACAGTTTTTTAGTTTTTGGCCTTGACTTTGTAAGATTGTGTCCAAATTTTATTGTGGGTTCAATAGAAGCTACAATTTTCAATGGATTTTGATGAAACTTGGTGTTTTTGAGTTTTTGCCCTTGACTTCAATATCCATTTAGTGAATGTTTTTGAGTCATTGCTCTATTTATTTTTCAAATTCAATGCTGCCAGTGGGCGTATGTTACCTTGCCTGGCAAGCTATCTTTCCAAGTGCTGGAAGTGTGCTTCCAGTCATGGTGAAGCGTTTTATCAACTAAATATACTGCTGATTTGGTTGGATTAACAGGAGGAGCATTCGCAGAATTATTATAGTCTACGTCAAGGATTAACTTTGAAATAATTCTAAAAGGTGGAAGAAAGATCCCTTGGCCTTGTTGATCATCCATGATGCCGACGACCTTAAATAAATAAATAAAGGGAAGTAACTCTGAAACAAACGACCTTCCTGTCGTGATCATTTAAAAAAGATTTAATGGTACTTTTACGGTTAATTGTGTGTCCCATTTGAATACAAATTAGACTATTGCTTTTTTGGCATGAATTGTATCAGTTTATGTGAAGACAAACATCGCTGAACACGAAAAGAAAATATTTATTGTTTTCGTTTCATTTTTAAAATAATTTTGATTCCATAATTTTGACGTCAACAAAAGTTCCGTCAAATTGAATAGTTTCGTTTTATTGTATGGAAATCTACGATCCTTAAATTTAACAATATCTATTTTGGTGCATTTTTTTCCTTCCGGTAGGCCGGTTGGCAGCGGTTGGTGGTAGGCTTTTGAAACCCACCCCACATTGTAATGGCATTGACATACCATAAAAACATATTCATATTATATGGTATATTACACGCTAACATACCATAAAATAATAGCATATTATATGGCAATGACATATTATAACATTCTATATTATATAAAACAATAAACAACTGTTAACCATTATTTACCAACAGAATAAAATTCAACAAACTATTCAAGTTTATTTTAAATCTTTTTTCAGGAGCAAATGCAGGAAGTTTTAGATGCCATGTTCGAAAAACACGTAAGTTTCTGATTATTTTCCTATCTTTAGAAGATGAGTTTGAAGTTGAGACTAGTGCTTTAGCTCTGGGCATCACTTTGAACAGGAAAATGTTAAGCTTAGCATTTGTTGGAATATGGCTGGGATTTGAAAGGATATGTTTAAATTAAAGTTGAGCGTGTTCAAAGGGAGTAGATAATTATAAAATCAATAACCCTGACTTATCTTATACTGACATCACCAATCTGATATAGCCTAGAGCAGTTTAATTTTACTTAAAGTCATGCACTTGGAATTCTGTCTATATTTTCTTTTTTATATGCTCCTTTCTTAAGAAAACAAATACATGAAACTTGTTAAAAGAAACAAAAAATTATATGGAGCAGAGTTTATTGTATTTAACTTAGCAAAGTTCATTGTATTATACTGAGCAATGTTTACTGTATTATACTGAGCAATGTTCATTGTATTATACTGAGCAATGTTGTGTTATACTAAGCAATGTTCATTGTATTATACTGAGCAATGTTCATTGTATTATACTGAGCAATGTTGTGTTATACTAAGCAATGTTCATTGTATTATACTGAGCAATGTTCATTGTATTATACTGAGCAAAGTTCATTGTATTATACTGAGCAATGTTTATGTATTATACTGAGCAATGTTCATTGTATTATACTGAGCAATGTTCATTGTATTATACTGAGCAATGTTCATTGTATTATACTGAGCAAAGTTGTGTTATAATAAGCAATGTTCATTGTATTATACTGAGCAATGTTCATTGTATTATACTGAGCAAAGTTCATTGTATTATACTGAGCAATGTTAATGTATTATACTGAGCAATGTTCATTGTATTATACTGAGCAATGTTCATTGTATTATACTGAGCAATGTTCATTGTATTATACTGAGCAATGTTGTGTTATACTAAGCAATGTTCATTGTATTATACTGAGCAATGTTCATTGTATTATACTGAACAATGTTAATGTATTATACTGAGCAATGTTCATTGTATTATACTGAGCAATGTTCATTGTATTATACTGAGCAATGTTCATTGCCTTATACTGAGCAAAGTTCATTTTATTATACTGAACAATGTTCATTGTATTATACTGAACAATGTTCATTGTATTATACTGAGCAATGTTCATTGTATTATACTGAGCAATGTTCATTGTATTATACTGAGCAATGTTCATTGTATTATACTGAGCAATGTTCATTGCATTATACTGAGCAACTGAGCAAAGTTCATTGCATTATTATACTGAACAATGTTCATTGTATTTTACTGAGCAAAGTTCATTGTATTATACTGAACAATGTTCATTGTATTATACTGAGGAAAGTTCATTGTATTGTACTGAGCAAAGTCCATTGCATTATACTGAGCAATGTTCATTATTGCTCTCGGTGCAGTTTGAAAAAGATATTCTTTATTACTAGAATACTAGAATAGCACCTATGCATTCATCAATAAATTTTTTGGTAATGATATCTCTTACATCATTCTACTCATACATTCAATTGGAATATTAGAATTAGACAACTTAAGATCATCAGACTTTCTTGTACCTGGCTAAATTATTTAACTGTTGAACAACCTTGTCAAGACATGTAAATGTGATCAGAATTCCTTCAAACCATTTGGGATGCACTTCAAATTGAAAAATACAGTACTTATTTTGCACCATTTCAAGTTCTATAATCATTGTGAGATCTGCAAGTCCAAGTATGTCTTTCTCTTGAAGGCATTATTTTGGTTCTCTGGTTCTATAATCAGGAATTATAGATCTATATGGAATTGCAATTGCTCAATGCTAAACTGAACTCTAGTCATGTAATGTTGGTGACAAGATCTAAATTTGAGATCAGTTAAAAAAAGATAATGTTGTCAGAATTGTTAGTTTCTATTGATTTTCAATTTTTCTGTATTTTCGCTTATAACATCAGCTTTGAAACTTACATGCTTACATGTTACAATTACATTGAAGTTTTAAAATGAAATATACTTATATCAATAAAAAGCAAACATCTTGTGATCTTGTTAATAAAACATAATTAAAAATATAATTTATCCTAACAAATGACTTGAAACTAAAAACCATTATACATTGAAACCCCTCTAAACTGCCAGGCTGTCAGACACATGATAAATGCTGGTGTGGAGGGGTTGCCAGTTTACCAGTGGCAGCGTAATTAATTAGATCATAATTAATTAGCATGTGTCATGTTGGATTGCAGTTTAGAGGGTGTGCCAGTTTACTGGGGTTTTATCTCCTAAAATATAGCGATTTGTCCAGGACTTTTCAAATATGCCGGTTAACAGGGGAAGCTGGTTTATAGAGGGTGCTGCAGTTTGGAGGGGTTTCACTGTATTTCAAAGAAATCAATGATTAATTGTTAAAATTTGACAATGATTTAAGATTAGTAAGTATCAGACCAGGATGTAATTTTATTACACTTAATTCCTCAATTCATAAAACTAGATTTCATTAACAAGACTGATTGGAAACAGACAGTTGTTTTGTCTGGTGGGGAAGAGAATTATAGTTAATCCTGGGAAATATGAGATTTCCAATCTGATTATATTGGATATTTTTAGAGACAAAATAAAAGTAAATTGTTTGTCAGACATCTTGAATTGTCTGGGTACAGTTTCTATTTTTATTTTGAGGTTGTTGACTGTTATTGTCGACGCGAAGAATTAGATAAGCTTATTTGATAAGGTATAGTTTTGAACAGATTTCTGATTAAACCGGTTTCACACATATAAATGCGAATTGCGAATCTAATAATAACTAGAGCCACTTGTGGCACAGAGTGGGACTTTGCAATTGTTGCAGATTGCATCAAAAAGGCCGAAACATCTGATTTTGTGGGAGAAAGTGTCCAAAGCCACGAGGTTTCCGTGTGCAAAGTACTTTTTTGAAAAACTTTATTTCCTTCTGACATAATTCGCTGACCCATATAATTGGGAAATTGGAAGTTTACCCGGATGTGCCACGCCCTTCTCATTTTTTTTGGCGTGAATCTAATCACATTCTAAATGTATATTCAAGGTACAAATTTGAAGCTTGTACATCTAATAGATCACGAGATATACACACATACATTTCAAAAAGCGAAAATACTGCAAAATGTACCCTTGTTGTCATCTCTACAATCCTCCCCACACCAATCCTCCTCCCTACTCCTCACTACAATCCTACCTATTCCTCACTACAATCCTCCTCACTACATTCCTCGCTTCATTCCTCACTACAATCCTCCCTGCAATCCTCCCTATTCCTCAGTACAATCCTCCCTACTCCCCACTACAATCCTTCCTACTTCCCACTACAATCCTTCCTACTCCCCACTACAATCCTTCCTACTCCCCACTACAATCCTCCCCACTACTCACTACAATCTTCCCTACTTCCCACTACAATCTTCCCTACTTCCCACTACAGTCCTTCCTACTCCTCACTACAATCCTCCCTACTTCCCACTACAATCCACCCCATTACAATCTTCCCTAATCCCCACAACAATCCTCCCCACTACTCACTACAATCCTCCCTACTCCTCACTACAATCCTCCCTACTCCCCACTACAATCCTTCCTACTCCCACTACAATCCTTGCTACTCCCCACTACAATCCTCCCCACTACTAACTACAATCTTCCCTACTTCCCACTACAATCTTCCCGACTTCCCACTACAATCCTTCCTATTTCCCACTACAATCCTCCCTACTTCCCACTACAATCCACCTCCATTACAATTCTTCCCTAAATCCCCACAACAATCCTCCCCACTACTCACTACAATCCTCCTTTTACTACAATCCTCCCCTACATCCTGCATTCAATCCTCCCACTACAATCCTCCCTGAATCCTTATTTTACAATCCTAGCCACTACAATCCTCCCTACTCCTCACTACAATCCTTCCCACTACATTCCTCACTTCTTCCTCACTACAATCCTCCCTACTCCCCACTACAATCTTCCTACTCCCCACTACAATCTTCCTACTCCCCACTACAGTCCTTCCTACTCCTCACTACAGTCCTTCCTACTCCTCACTACAATCCTCCCATAACTATCCCCACTACAATCCTTCCACTCCTCACTACAATCCTTCCTACTCTCTCCTACAATCCTCCCTACTCCCCACTACAATCCTTCCTACTCCTCACTTTAATCCTCCCTACTCCTCACTACAATCCCCCCTACTCCCCATTACATTCCTCACTTCATTCCCCACTACAATCCTCTCTACTGCCCACTACAATCCTCCCTACTCCCCACTACAATCCTCCCTTCTCTTCACTACAATCCTCCCTTCTCTTCACTACAATCCTCCCTACTCCCCACTTCAATCCTCCCCACTACTCACTACAATCCTTCCCGCTACAATCCTCCCTACTCCTCACTACAATCCTCCCTACTCCCCACTATAATCCTCCCCACTACAATCTTCCTCACTACAATCCTCCTCACTACAATCCTCCCTACTTCTCACTACAATCCTTCCCACTACTAACTACAATCCTCCCCATTACTCGCTACAATACTCTCCTACTACTCACTACAATCCTTCCTACCCTACATACAATCCTCACACTCTACTACTAAAAATAACTTCCTACTCCACTATATAATCCTCCCTACTCCTCACTACAATCCCTTCCCTACTCCCCATTCTACATACATCTTGTTTTGATTTTGTTACCCTTGTTGTCATCTCTACAATCCTCCCCACACTAATCCTCCTCCCTACTCCTCACTACAATCCTACCTATTCCCCACTACAATCCTCCTCACTACATTCCTCGCTTCATTCCTCACTACAATCCTCCCTGCAATCCTCCCTATTCCTCAGTACAATCCTCCCCCCACTACATTCCTCGCTTCATTCCTCACTACAATCCTCTATATTCCTCACTACAATCCTCCTACTACATTCCTCGCTTCATTCCTCACTACAATCCTTACCACCACATTCCTCGCTTCATTCCTCACTACAATCCTCTATATTCCTCACTACAATCCTCCTCACTACATTCCTCGCTTCATTCCTCACAACATCATCTGTAATAAAATTTTATATCATCTATTTATAGGCTGAACCTAATGAACATATCATAGATCAAGGTGATGATGGAGATAATTTCTATGTTATAGACAGGTAAGTCAAGACTAATTATTAAACAAGGTATATATTTGTGCTGGTGTGATTTATCAGTGATTTGTATAACAAGGTTGTGTTCTTGCCTTGAATTTATGGCCAGCTACCTAATCTATTAACAGGTTAGGTCATATATTGGAAAGTCATAAACCCTCTTACAATGTGTCATTAGACTTTAATTTCATTCTATACTTAAAGCTTTTTATAAATATATCTATGCATCTACTACCATTTGTTTTTATTTATTAAAATCCAGTTATATAGCATGATGTGTATGTGTGCACCTTGTGCTAAAAATCTGTATTAATATTAAAAATAGAGGAGAGTATGAAATGTAAATACAAAGCATCTGGTGATATTTTCACCAAAATTAACATTGGTTTTAACAAGAGTTGTGAGATAGTACTTTCATTGTAGTACTATAGTCACCGTTAAAATTTTAAACTCTGGAATTTGATGTTGATGACAGTTTCAGCCGTTCAATCTTCATTTTCTAATGTTTTTAACCCAGTCTCAGAGCAATCCAGAAGCATCATGTTTGCTGAGGTACTATTATTTGTGTTGGTCACGTCATCTACATAATTGAGAATAAACTTTCAAATTATAATCTTATGGTTTCTTGCAGGGCTGTTGATTTGGCTCTATATGCCAGACATGACCGGCAGTCATGCCAAAATGACCGTTTGCAAATAGGCTACTCCGGACATCAAGTATAGGTCAGTGACGTTAAAAAAAAATAATTGAAAATTAAATTACCTAACTGTCTCGTTTATTCAATGAGATTCCTAACACTACTGGTCATTTATTTTAGTTAATTAAGAGATTAACGGTAAGAGGTGGTTAATTAACAATGAATTTATTGACAATTATTTATCGGCTCCAGGAAGACGCTTCCAGTTCAAAGAGATTTACTATCTCAAACTTCTTACTTTTAACAAACAGTTCACACGATAATCCGTTATTTTTTTAATCCTATAGTTATGCCGTCAAATTTTAATCGGTCATTATTTATTGATATAATTGTATATCAAGTCTATTTTACGATATTTTTTTCCGATTTTATCATTACCAACGTAAACATGCCAGAGAAAATGTCGGCCTCACATAGAATTTTTGACGATGATAGTTTGCCGGTCATTGGGAATTCTTCAACAATTAAAAAGTTGACAGAAAGTTGAATTAAATGTCATTGGCAGGTTATTTACTATTGAAATTTTACTATTCCTATCGTTCTTTTCTGCTTACTAGTAGGATATGAAACAGTTACTATTTATAGACAAATCGGAAAGACCGCGAGAAATTTACCGTCGTTTTTCTCAGTATTGGTGTTATTCAAAACCCTTCGTTTTTCTCATGTTCAACCGGAAGTACATCGTCGGTGAAAGTTAACTAAAAATCGATATTTGTAACTTTGTAAAAATATTAAATTTTACTGTAAATATTTGATGATTGGATTGTTTTGTTATTGTGGTGTGCTGTATGACAGTATGTTCAGAAAATTAAAGTCCCAATTATGATGAATATAACTAAACATTCATGCATTGAAATACATTTTACAGTTGGATACTAGTTGAATAATACTTAGTGTAGTAGTTTTGACATCAACAAAACATCGTTAAAAAAATGTCCGGTTGGGAAAAGATAAATCAACAGTCCTGGTTTCTTGTCTTATTTGGGCGATGCGACCTGTACATTATTTTTATATCGATTTTTAAACACAATTGCATTGTTTTCAGTCTGTTTGAATTTGCAGTCTGCGAAAATCCCACAACTTTAATTTTTTGAGACTGACAATCCATCAAAATCCAAACTTTGGCATGTTTTTAGCACCTCGTAACCTATACATAACTAGCCCATAATGATATATGCTAAATCAGTGAATGGAATCTCAAATTGCATTTCACTGACTTGACTCAAATTGTTGGTCACAGGTCAGGAAAAAAAAACCTTGAATATTTATCTTGGAAGATGAAATCAGCAAGATTTGCTTTGAAAAATTGGGAGAAAGACAATTGACAGAGTAAGGCCAAAATTACTTGGCAGGCTGCTTATCAAAGACAAAATAATGAGAGGAGGTTGTACTTTATACCTTTCCAGACATCAAAAGTATCGTAAGGAGGTTTTCTAATTCTTCTATATTTATCAGGGACATTGATATCGTCCATTTGCCCGATTCTACTTTTTAGACGTACAATTCCACTAAAATTGTTTTATGACATCACAATCGCAAAATCTTGATACGATATTGATGTAGGAATGTACAGATGGCGACGTCATCAGGTGCACACCTTGAAATGACAAAAACAATATAGTCAACTGATTGATAATTGAAATGTTGGAAATCGCTGATATATAGAAAACCTTATACAATCCCTATAATATCACAGGTCAAAAGATCATCAATTAAATAAAAAAATATAAGGAATATCAGACTTGTAAAACTGTCTGTTCTTTCATTGATATATTTTGATTCCTTGAAGAAAACACTGATTATTAGATCTCGCTTCAGAGCCGTGCAATTTTCAGACTTTTCAATTAGTATTAATTGGGTCTGTTCAACTGCTGAAAATAGATTATAGATAAGTTTGAATTAGAATTCACTGTTTTCCATTTCTAACATTTTTTAGGAATAATGAAAATATTTCTTAAGAACTTTCTGGGTTTGATTAAAAACAGAACTAACAAGCTAGTGATGATTAAAATAAACCATAGTGAAAACTTGATTATTTAATCAGAACATTTTTAAAAAGAAAGCTTGGATATTCACTCACTGTATTAACTTTTCTTTGGAGTTTTGTATTTATTCATGATCCATATGGATAGTACTATCTGCCATTCTAGCAAAACTTTGCACAGGTTGAAGCAATTGTCATCTTGGCATTGATTGGATGGAATTCACTTCATTCACGACAAAACAGGTGATCTCGTGGATTTGGGCTGGCTTGTCAGTTATAACCAGGCCCTTAAGTTATTTGGGTTGTTTAAAACAGGATTGGGTCAAGTACTAGTAGAAAACAAACTGTTTCCTTTAAAGAATTAGAAAGACAGGCATTTGATGTAAAACAAATTAAAAGTAAACCTTCATCTTTCTTTTCTTCGTCTGACAATTCCCAATGTTGTAGTGGACTTAATGACCACTTAAATTTCAATAAGGCAATCTGTGGATAGTAAAGATGTCAAGAAGAAATTGCAGCCAATAAATGTCCATTGAGATTTTATACCACATTAGGTTTTATTACTGGTGTGTTGTAAACATAGACGAAATAAAATGAAATCAAGTTCAAGATACTTGTATGTATTCTCAGAGAAAAAAAGTCAAACCAACCTCCCATGAATGTGTTCAGTTTGGTTATGGAGCATCTTGCACCACACAATTACAGTGGTCCTCACTTATAACGAACATGCTTATACCGAAAAACTGGTAATAACGAACACATTTAAAAGTCCCGTTTTTCACTGCACTAATTTCATTGAAAAATAAATGGATAAAACGAAATGCTAGTAGCGAATTTTCGGTAATAACGAATAGAAATTGACACCCTGTGTACCAAAATTAATGGTTATTACGAATGGATTAGTCATAATTAACCGATAATCTCAATCGCCCCAATCACGGCAATAAATTGTCACAGAATTTCACACCTCCTGACTCCCTACTATCAATTTTTATTTATCAATTAAACTTAATTAACATTTTGTGTAATCCTTTTGTCCTCCTCTGTTCACCCACAGTCCCAAGATATTCATTTTGTTTACCGGTCAAAACAATAAATATACGGCGAAATCGTAAGTAACGATTACCGTCTTCAAGTGTCATTCGATTCTCAACATCAACATGGCTACGTACAAAGCCCATAAAATTCCGAATCCGATGACGAAAATAACGACATGCGTGTAGGTGAATTGAAGAGAATTTGGTACGCGGTGAATAAATTTACCGATGCACTAGATACGGTAAGACTTGACGATTTTTTAAAAGTCGACGAAGATATTATTACAGAGGACAGGCCGAGCGACGATGAAATTGTAGAGAGTGTTATGTCGGTGAAAAATGACACCATCCCAGAATCTGATGACGAAGAATAAATCATAGTCAATAAAGTTGTCATCATTTGGGGACACTTTTCGAGCTTTGAACACGCTACGAAAATGCATGATTATAATTTATGTGAAGTTTAGTACTGTTTAAAACGGCGATCGTTCCTTGTCTTTGGGACGGTATGGGTAAATTTGACTTTATCCAAGATGGCGGACATAGAAAATGATATAACGAATTTCGGCTATAACGAACTAATTCGTTCGGTCCGTATGATTCGTTATAGCCAGGTTTCACTGTACTGTGAAACATTTCTAAACCGGCAGGCTGTCAGACCCATGATAAATGTCCGATGTTGCCGGTTTACCAGTAGTTGGTAATACATAAAAGCGTAATTATTTGGATTAGTAATTAATTAGCACGTGTGGTATTCATCTGTCATGCCGTTAACAGATTAACTTCAATTAATACCAATTCAGATGCTGGTTTAGAGAGACCAATTAACTATAGATTTACTACTTTGGGACTTGATTTTAGTGCCGGATTGCACTTTAGAGGGGGTGCCAGTTTACCAGTGTTTATCTCCTATAATATAGCCATTCGGCAGGGACTTTTTAAATATGCCCGTCTATAGAGGATGTTGTTTTACAGTTTCACTTAACTCATGTTTTATGCTCTCACTGGCAGACTTTGATGCTCAAATTTGGACTGTGAGCTGTGATCACTATTGTTGATTAGCTTGGCAAAAATTCCCCTTTTGGTAGACTGCCGAATGAATGGTCAAAATATGGCGAATCTGTCCATTCAACACAAGTTTAGAAATGAACTTACAACAGATTCAATTGTACATTTATAAACCTGACAGACGAACTCTGTAACAGTTCATAAAGCAATTTATTGGACCAGCTTTATGAAAGAATAAATTGCAGGCCTTGCACTTTAGATAGGTTTGATCTTGTTTTATTAGTTCCAGACATTGCACTTTTGATTGGTATGTCAGCCTTGCTAATGTGATATAGACCGGTTTTCATATCAAATTCACCACACACTGTAGTTTTTTGTAGGTTTTTTTGTATATCTGTGGTTAAAGAAGATTGCTTGGTGACATTTGATTAATCTTTAAACCTTGTGGGTGGCAGTTGTCCTCGTCAAATCTGACAAGAGAAATATTATTAATGCTCTGTCATAATGGTATTTAACTCAGTGCAGTGTTTTTATTATCTTAAAGAGATGAAGATGTTTCTGATCATCTTGATGGTGGTTGTAAAGGGCAGGCTTAGAAGTTCTTTTTACAATTTGTCCAAACACTAAACCCTACTAGGTATAAGTGATTGCCGAACTAGCTTTTAGCATTTGATATTCTGTTGTCATGGTAATCCTACAGGTACTGCTTTGGTTGGTGAAAAACTCAGGTATTCAAATCTTCCCAATATATAAGCATTAGTACCACATACTTTTAAGTATTTAGCTCTGGTACAATGACCTTTTAAGTATTTAGACTCCTGGTACAATTGTAGGCTAAACAGAGTACCTTGTCAGAGAGTGTCACATAAAGAATTCTAAGCTATAAACATCAAATCAGTCAGTCACAAGGATATCACTGAGAAAACAGAATTTACTTAGGGTGGGAGCTTCCAGGGGTGTCAATAATATTTCGAGTAGGAGGGGAAAGGAGAAAAGTAGGTGGCTGCGTGAATAAATGTAGAGGCATATGTAGAGACGCAGAGAGCTTGTAAAATCTTGTTTTACAACTGAGCAATTTGAAGCTTTCTAGTGCATTAAATGAATTATTATTAATTTATTCTTAATTTCACAACCACATAAAGCATTATGTTCAAATAATTAATTTTTATTCATATACCAGGAAAATTACTTCACCTTTACTGGAATTCATATTATCAAATACAGTAGGAATACTCTTAGTTATCCGACATCTCTAGGAACGCACAATAATGTCGGATTAGATTGTCTGATTACTCAGATTTTACGAGAATTTTTGTTATGTTCCTCATGTTACTATTAATAGCTCAGTGACCCTCGTAACATTTTATTTTAAATATTAAAAAAACAATAATACTGTCTTTTTTAATTATTCTTATGCGGAGTTACTTTACTTATGTTTTTTTGTTAGAATTAGTGCGCCTTTTATCAGATTTAATACGTCTTTTTATCGAAATTAATAACGACAAACATTTTGCTTTTTACTTTTTGTTCAAACCGAAACCAAATTTCATAGGTAAATTCTTCTGCGTAATGCGAAAGCACGTTTTCATATTTACCAACAAATTAATATCCAAAGCAAAATCGGTACGGGCACGCTTAGCATATCGGTAAGGCATTGTAATAATTCCATCGAATATTATTGTTCAAAACTTGTGATTTAACACAAAACCAGATTGGTAAAGTTCCGAATCATGACACAAGCCATTTGATGGAAAGTCAACGACCTTGATTATAAACAGAGGTCATTGGCGGTGATTAATCAGCAGAATTTTTTCAGATTATTGATAAAATTCTCGATTATCTAATTGACGATAAGTAATTAAGATAACTAAATGTCGGACTTTTTTGAGCATCAGGACCTCTGATTAGTGTTGGAATTCAGAAAAGACAGGTCTTAATACTCCGGGAAGTAGAAGAATTCATGAGAGTCGCCAATATGCTGAAGCCGTTTTAATAATAATGGGTTCATATAATAGTTATTCTGTGGCCATATCATCGATATTAACTGGTGAATATAAAAGAAATAACTACAGTTCGATGTTCATTATAATTTCAATAGTTATAAAACTTGTTTTGGGTCATTTTTTTTGCTGGAAATTTTTGATGCCGGGTAAAAGTAGACGGCGGTATTGACTAGAATAGCCGTCATTTTTCGCCGGCTGCTGGCTACTAATGACACCCCTGGCTTCATTGGCTCAGTGAATTAGACACTTGCACTCTTACCTGAAGATCTAGGGTTTGATCCCAGGCATTGGCCTCTAGATAATCCCTTCAGACAGATGAAAATTGAAAATGATTTATAAGCTAATGCCACTACCCTGGGAAAAATTACTCTTTTTGCACGATACAAGTCATTGCCTGTCTTCAGTTGCCCATGAAGGTATTGATTTGTTTAACTCCACTCGTATCAATAAAAATACCAGATTGAAATTAACTGTAAAAATTTTATCAAGATACATAGTACCTAAGTTCATAGTATATTAATGATTTATCATATTACGACTGTATCATATAAGCTTACTTTATTGAAAGGGATATAATGATTATAATCTGTCTACCAGATGTGTACCTCATTTCAACCAATTTATTTCATATGGGACAATAAACTTAGGCTGTGTGCTACAGGCTGCGCGCGTTAAAGATCCTCTCGGTTGTTGGAAGTCGCAAAATGAGTACCGGTAAGTTAATGCTGCCGACCTGGCCTAATCCTGGCATGATAGCCCAAAAGCTGCAGAAGAATAGGATGTAAAATTTCATTTCAAATTCAACCATGTTATCCTTGTAATTATGTTGTTTAAAATGGATAAGTGGAAGTGCATTTTGTGGCAAACCAAAATCCAGTCAGTACATACATAAATTTAGGTTATCCATATATAAGATAAGATTACAGGGGTGTCATTAGCAGCCGACAGCCGGCGAAAAACGACGGCTATTCTAGTCATTACCGCTGTTTACTTTTACCCAGCGTCAAAAATTTCCAGCGAAAAAAATTGACCCAAAACAAGTTTTATAACTATTGACATTATAATTAACATCAAAGTGTAATTATTGCTTTTAAATCCACCAGTTAATATCTATGATATGGCCACAAAATAACTATTATATGAACTCTCTATAATTAAAACAGCTTCAGCAAATTAGCGAGTCTCACGGGGACAAATTTTAACGTTAATTCTTAAACTTTCTGGAGTATTACAATACTCTGTCTTTTCTGAATTCCAACACTAATCAGTGGTCCTGACGCTCAAAAAAGTCTGTATAATCCGACATTTAGTTATCTTAATTACTTATCGTAAATGAGTTAATCGATTATTATAACAATAATCGGGATTAAACCACATTAAAACAAAATATTGCTGAAAAAAATTCTGCTGATTAATCACCGCCAATGACCTCTGTTTAAGATCAAGGTCGTTGCCTTCCATCAAATGTCTTGGGTCATGATTTGGAACTTTACCAATCTGGGGCCTGTTGCAGAAAGGTTCGTAAGCCTACGATATCGTAAATTTCCTCTTTAAGTTGTTAAAAGGTATTGCCAAAAAAATCGTAAAATTACGAGAATCGTAACTTTGCGATTTTGACGCCAGAAAATAGTAAATATTTACGACTGCTCTTGACCAGTCGTAAATGCTAAAAACATCGTAACTTTACTAATTTCGTCATTATTGGTAACTGATGCAAGCGAAATGGCTGCCGTAATTGCCAGAAACAGAAATGTCCGAAACAAAGTTTCTGTTATATACACGACCGAAATGCCATACACTCGTAAATCTACTATGGATTTTTTAAATGGACTTACGGACAACAAATGCATGCAAATTTTTCGGTTAAGCCATAATTCTATCTTTCGGGTTCCATGAAATTTTGGAGCCTCCTCTCGAATGACCAACAAAAAGAAACAGATCGTTGGAAACATTCATCAAGTAATTTATAAGTTGATACAAACGGTGTTTGCATGCGTAGCTTTGCAAAATATAATCCAAATCCGCGAAATTAATTTTTAATGACAATTTTATAAAATGTAACACTTGCACCGAATTTTCCACAGATGGATGCGTGATGTTTTTCAACCCCACTCATTAACTTCTCTTTGTTTTGTGCACCATTTATTTATCAATTTCCTATTTAATATACATATTTTGTCTGTCTATCTTGATTTATCAATTGTATGTATTTGTATTTTTGGAAAGGGCCCACTAAGTTTTCGAAACTTTTATCCTATTCCATTTGATTTTGTCAATAAAATATGTTTAAATCTACCGGTACTTCTACTTCCATTACCTCCCAGTTTGGTCTTCGGGTTGTTTTTTCTTCTCGTCCATTTTGTCTGATGCGCAAGTAGCTAATTGAGAAACTCAAGTAGCGGCAATTTTGCATAAAGTTTGTCGTCTGCTTATTTAGTAAGGATCGACCTTCACGCTTCAAGATTTAGGCCTTGACCTCCATCCATGTTGAAATTGAAAGTAGAGGAGAAAAGTTTGAATAGGCCTAATTAATAGATAAATAATTACTTACGTTTCCATTAATATTAGGCCTATATTCTTCGTCCATAGAATTCTCTTTTCAGTATTATGATGATCTCAGTTTTTAACAGTGTACAAAATTGAAATTAATCAACAATTTTGAGTTAAACTGTGCCAGTCACGCAAACAGCCTAGCACAAGAGTCAAGAGACACCACAAGTTTCGATCCAATCCGGCCCATATTTTTCATATTTATTTGATATATATAAAATCAATTGTATCATAAATATGAGTCACAATCATATTTTGAATTTTCATAAACATTGTCGAAATGGCTTGTTACGGCTATGAAAAACGTAAAAAAATGTTTCTAAGCGGCCAGATTTCAGTTTTTGCACAGCGTCTACCGCCATATTAAAGTTACGAGGGACTTACGAAATTCTTTCGGCAACTTATCGTAAGTGTGTCGTAATTTTTCCCAACTTACGATATGGTATTTTATGATGTCGTAAGTTTACGAATCTTTCGGCAACAGGCCCCAGGTTTCGTGTTAAATCACAAGTATTGAACTATAATATTTGATGGAATTATTACAATGCCTTACCGATATGCTAAGCCTGCCCGTACCGATTTGGCTTTTTTATATTAATTTGTTGGTAATTATGAAAAAGTGTTTAGCATTACGCAGAAGAATGTACCTATGAAATTTGGTATCAGTTGAACCCTCATACACGAAAAGTAAAAAGCAAAATGTTTGTTGTTATTAATTTCGATAAAAAGACGTATTAAATCTGATAAAAGGCGCACTAATACTAATAAAAAAACGTAAGTAAAGTAACTCCGCATAAGAATAATTAAATAAGACAGTATTATTGTTTTTTTAATATTTAAAATGTAATGTTACGAGGGTCACTGAGCTATTAATAGTAACATGAGGAACATAACAAAAATTCTCGTAAAATCTGAGTAATCAGACAATCTAATCCGACATTATTGTGCGTTCCTAGAGATGTCGGATAACTAAGAGTATTCCTACTGTATTTGATAATATGAATTCCAGTAAAGGGTGAAGTAATTTGCCTGGTATATGAATAAAAATTTATTATTTGAACATAATGCTTTATGTGGTTGTGGAATTAAGAATAAATGATAAGCCTAATAATTCATTCAATGCACCAGAAAACTTGAAATTGCTTCTACATTTATTCACACAGCCACCTATTTTTCTCCTTTCCCGTCCTACTCAAAATATTATTGACACATCTGCATATATCAAATAAGGGTATCCATATATCAAATAAGGGTATCCATGTATCAAATAAGGTTATCCATATATCAAATAAGGGTTTCCATATATCAAATAAGGGTACTGTAAGGCTAGAAATTAATGTGTCAACAATTGCTATTAGGTTGGGCCAAGGACCAGCTGGTAAAATGGGTAATTAGTTCTCTTGTAAAATATAGTTTTTCTTGGTCTACAGATAAATGTAATTGAGTGATGCAGATACAACCCAATCAACAATTCTGTGATGTAAGCTGCACTTTTCTTTACTCTGGAATACATTTATAAAAAACTATACATGAAGATTTTTTTTTCTAGATGTTTTCTGAGCTATGAATAACGTTGCTAGAACTGCTACATGACATTTGGAAGGGTTTCAATACCACATACATGTAAAACTTGTTATTGAATGTATTTTCCTGATGTGTTCTATTATTTGACTGCTCATCACGATGTTGAGTAACGACAAAAACAGAACTGTACCAGAGTATTGATTGGCTAATACAAGAACGTTTTATTCACGTTTTTTTTAACATTTCATGTTTTTCTCATCAAAATCAACTTAATGTCTTCTTTCTTGAAGTTTGAAAGTTTATTATTGCACAATCTAAAACATCACATTAGGCCACTATATAAAACTATTTTGCTTTTAGACTTCCACAAGTACCGGTATTTAGAAATAAAAAATTCATGGTTGAGACATAGACTTCATCAAATAATACACTGTAACTCAACCACTGTAATTCAACCACACTCAGTGACCAAATATTAGCCTACTTCGCAGAGTTAGTAATCAGATTAGAGCTAATCCTAAATTTCTTTGACAAATTATCTACTTTCACTTACTTGTGCTACCGGTACACAAATTTCAGAAAAATAAAGACTATTACTCAATTTGATTTGCTACTGGTTATTTTTACAAGAGGTTATCTATTGTGATGGTTTTTTTTTTATATTAAAGACTAGTACGTTGGCTATAAGTTATTTTATAAAGTCTGCTGTATTTTTACTCTATGCTATGTTCAAAAGAGGTAGTCTGCTGTTTGACTTTATGCTATGTTCGGAAGAAGTAGTCTGCTGTATTTTTTACTTTATGCTATGTCCAAAAGGTAGCCTGCTGTCTGTTTAACTTTATGCTATGTTCGAAAGGTAGTCTGCTGTCTGTTTGGCTTTATGCTATGTTTAAAAGGTAGTCTGCTGTCTGTTTGGCTTTATGCTATGTTTAAAAGGTAGTCTACTGTCTGTTTGACTTTATGCTATGTTCAAAAGAAGTAGTCTGCTGCCTGCTTGACTTTATTCTACGTTCAAAAGGTTGCCTGCTGTCTGTTTGACTTTATGCTATGTTCAAAAGAAGTAGTCTGCTGCCTGCTTGACTTTATTCTATGTTCAAAAGGTAGCCTGCTGTCTGTTTGACTTTATGCTATGTTCAGAAGGTAGCCTGCTGTCTGTTTGACTTTATGTTATGTTCAAAAGAAGTTGTCTACTGTCTGTTTGACTTTATGCTATGTTCAAAAGAGGTAGTGTGCTGTCTGTTTGACTTTATGCTATGTTCAGAAGGTAGCCTGCTGTCTGTTTGACTTTATGTTATGTTCAAAAGAAGTAGTCTACTGTCTGTTTGACTTTATGCTATGGTTAAAAGAGGTAACCTGCTTTCTATTTGGCTTATTCTTTAAGGTAGTCTGCTGTCTTTTTTAGTTCAAGCTATGTTCGAAAGGTAGTCTGTGTTCCCAATATTTAAAGACTAAATATTTGAAGGTTATATAACTAGAGGTATCTGCTCACTATTGATCTCGATCCAATTTAGACCAAAAAGCCTTCAATATAGCTAATGTTCTGCTTTATTAAGCTCAAGGTAAAAAACAGGCATAAGACCACAACATTACTGCTACTACATTAGGCAACATGACAGTTTCTGATGGGTGATGTGTTCACATTGAGACAATATCTGCTAGGTGTTTTGATTAAAATAAAGCTAATGTTGAACTTGAGTTGAAGCCAAACAGACAGTAGAAGACTAAGTTCTGTAAAATTATGCCAAATACTTTGTAGACAAACTGGGAGATATATTCACAGACACAGTGTCTGGTACAAGTATGCAATGTCTTCAAAAACTTTTATCCCTATATAAAGTAGAGTTTGTTGTATTAAATTTGATCAGGCCGAATAACAGAAGTACTATCAATCTCAGCTAATGATGTTAAATCTACACAATAAAAAACTTCATCCTTTCCGCTTCATTAAAATCTAATCTTTTCCACTAATTACCTCAAAAAAATTGCCTAAATTATTTTTTCTCTAGAAATATTGTGAAGTTGTGTAATAAAATGATTCTTCCTTAAAACTAATTAGATCAGATCCGTGAAATATGTTTTTTTTTATCCAGGAAATTCGTTCTCGATGTATTGAAAGAAAATTCAAGATTTGTGGTTTTTTGGGTCATTTGGATGTGGATGTGGAGTACCGTATGGTACTTAAAACTAAAAAAACTAGAGCCACACGTGGCACAGAGTGGGACTTTGCTAACGTTGCAAAATTGCAACAAACAGCCCGAAACATTTGATTTTGTGGGAGAAACTGGCCAAAGCAACGAGGTATCTGTGTGCAAAGTACCTTTTTGAAAAACGTTATTTCCTACAGACGTAGAGCGCTGACCGATATAAATGAAAAATCATAAGATTACCCGGATGTGCCACGCCCATCTCATTTATATTGGCGTAAATCTAATCACATTTGAAATGTATATTAACGGTACAGATTTGAAGCTTTAACATCTAATAGATCACGAGATATGCACAAATACATTTCAAAAAAGCAAAATGTACTTTAATTTTAAAAGTGCAAAAATTAAATTTTCATTTTAAAAACTTTTGTTATTCATTGCTGGAAAGTGGACAAAAAGCGCCTTAAGAATCTGAAAAAAATAACCCTCTAAATTAATTAGGTCACGCTCTAGAGCAGTCCAAAGTTGTGAATTTGGCTGTTTTCGGGCAGCTATAAAACTGGAAGTGGACGTCGGAGGTCAAATGTTAAAGTATTAACTGATAAACAAGGTCAATGACATTTTACCTACTAAAGGTCAAAGTCACCAAAGGTCAAGGTCACGAGAAATAAGCTTCCAAAATTAGAAAAAAATCAACCGGTTTGCTATTGTCGAGAAATTGCAAAAAACAGGCCGAATCATCTGATTTTCTTGGATGAACTGGCCAAAGCAATGAGATATCTGTGTGCAAAGTACTTTTTAAAAAAACGCTTTTTCCTACAGACGTAATTCGCTGACCTATGAAAAGGGTATATTCGAAATTTACCCGGATATGCCACGCCCATCTCATTTTTTTAGCGTGAATCCAATCACATTCAAAATGTTTATTCACGGTACAAATTTGAAGTTTGTACATCCAATAGATCACGCAATATACACATATACATTTCAAAAAAACGTAAACACGACAAAATGTACTTGTTATATTCAAAAATCAAAAACTTCAATTTTCATTTTACAAACTTTTATTATATATCATTGGAAAGAGGACAAAAAACAACTTAAGAATCTGAAAAAATTAACACTCTAAATTAATTAGGTCACGCTCTAGAGCAGCCCAAAGTTGCGAATTTTGCTGTTTTCGGGCAGCTATAAAACCGGAAGTAGACGTCGGAGGTCAAAGGCTAAAGTAACAACTGATAGCCAAGGTCAATGACCTTTGACCTACTAAAGGTCACGGTCACCAAAGGTCAAGGTCACGAGAAATAAGCTTTTAAAAATTGAAAAAATTCAACCGGAAGTTGCAAAAAAGCAAAATCGAAATTCAAAAATCGGCTTCCCAGTTTTGGCTACAATTTTTGTGTTCTTTCATTTGACACCAAAATCATCAAGATTGGACCAGCCATAATGTCTGAATAAAAATCGGCCACTTTCAGGAAAATCAAAATGGCGGCGAAAGTTGCGCATGCGGCCTTGATTTTATTTTCTTCGTTTTTTTGTATGGCTAATGGCTACCCAATGATACAAGTTTGAATGTCATACATTAATAAAACCGGAAGTTATTCAACATGACGTAAAACTCCATTTTTCGCAAAAACCGGAAGTGACGCAAAACTTTTGACCTACTTTTTGAAAATAGTTTCATGGGCTTCTTATGCTCAATTTTTTTCAGATCGATCACACTAAAAACAAAAAAGTTGCAAAAAATTGCAAAATACGGCAAAAAAATGTGTGCTACGAATCTTTGAAAATTGAAATTTTTGAACTGCTATCTGATCAGAAGTTACTTGCAGATTACAAAAATGAAAACCCGAAGAAAATCGATCAAAAATTGCGACAGCTAGAGCCAATTTGCTACTTTTTAAGTTTGTTGCAACGCAGCACTTCCGGTTTTGCAAAAATGTTCCATTTTATATTTATGCAACACGTCGCCACTACAGAAGGTCTAGAGAAGTTGAGTCAATGTTGCAACTATTGCAGTCTAGGCGCAGTGAGGTGTGTAAATTTCGAAAAAAAAAAAAAGAAAAAAAAAAAAAAAGAATTGACAAACCGAAAACAAACTGGGACTTTGCGGTAGCAAAGTCCCACAATAAAAACTTCATTGAATGAATCTGAGTTGAACAAGATAATTTAAATGTTTATTGCCTAGAATGTCACTAGATCTTTCAAAAGTAACCAATACTTCAATATTATTCAATAATCCACAGAAACTATATTTTGATAATAATGATAGGAAATGATTTCAATTATTTCAAGTACGAAAATCTCAATCACAGCCTCCATATAATTATGATTATAAGGCCAGACCAATTTATTTTCTTGTTTTACGGATCCGCCGACCCACATTTTCAGAAAATCCAAAAAAAAAAAAACAAAATCAGCTCCGACGAAAGAAAACCCCAACCTCCATTTCCGATCATAAAAAACAAAACATCTTTTGATTCAGCGAGTTCAACTTCTGATTTTTTGTAAATTACAACTAAAATAATTGTGGATCTAAGCATTTTTTTGTAATAAACTCACTTCCAAAAATTACTCCAAGAAGATCAACAAAAAAGTATTCCCAAAATTACAAAAAACGCTGCTACTTTGACTTTCGTCCATGAAAGCAATGATAGTCTCGATCACCCTAATGTCACGGATGTTCTGCTAATGCACTCGGACAATGGTTCTTTTTTTTTGGATTGAAATAATATTGCTTACACAAGTCTATTGAAATTGTGAAACGAAAAAATTTCTACAACCCGCGCATTCATTATATGCAAGGCATTCATAATGATGTTTCTTATTAATTGTGAAAAATTACGGAATAACCATATAGTTGTACACTTAAGTTATTACAATGAAATGTTAATTCGGTTCTTTTTCAATATCAAAATTATTATTTTGTTGCTATGGGGTTTTCCTGGGATTTCCCGGCAAATTTTACTGAACCAATCATGTTCATTCTTTTATACAACTACACCATAGCCAGCGAATGAAATATAATTTTACAACTAGCTCTTTCAGAGATCAATGGAATTTGGAAAAGCGTGTGGATGACACGCTATTTTAGTGTTACCGTAATAAGAGCTCTGGAAACGCTCAAGTGTTTGATTTGTATGAGCATCGACCGAACAGTTGGTGAACTGGCCAATTGCGCAACTGAAAAAGTAGGCCTTCTTTGCACGTCTTCAACTTCGTCTTCTGATGATGTCATTGATGAAGGACTACGTATCGAAAAGATCATAGCTTCAAAATTCACAAGTAGTTTGGATATAACAGCAAGAGGCAACAGCGTAGAAGCTTCTACACCCCTTCATGTCATCGTGGGTTTTAATCTATTATTTGTGACTGTGTTTATTTGCAAAGCCAATTCTGGTTCAAAATCTAAATCAGCTCTCCCCATGTCTAGTACTAGTAGTAGTGCCAGTGGTGACAAAGAACTGAAGAAACAAGAAAAAAAATGCCTTTGATGTGTTGATGACTAGTAGTATTAAATATGATTGTTTACCATCTACAAAAAACTATGAAAATACTAGAAAAGATCATAAGATGTTTAATGACATTCTCTAGAATTATTAAAAGAACTGAATGTTGGATTCACAGCCCATAATGTTAATCGACTTTACATTAACTGGGAAGCATTTTGTAAGCACACTTCACTCCACATTATGGTATATAACTTCACAGCATCTGAAGTTTAAAGATCGTGGTTTACTAATTCCAGATATATTCCAAGCATTTTCTGGATATATGATATTTCTGAATTATGGGGCTGAAATTTGATATGGCAGTGGCACAATACCCATGATTGAATAAACTGCTCTGTTGTTCTCACACTATACAGCCGGGATTGTTGTCCTTTTTTTTTTTTTTTTTTTCCCTCCTGCCTTTACAGGCAAAACAAGAAAAAAAATTGGTCTGGCCTAAATTTGTTAAACAAATTGAAAAGGATTTTTTAAACTTTTTATATGTATATCTGTGGTTCCTGTCATTTCACTTAAACTAACGTTTTATGACATCACTAATGCAAAGAACCTTGTTAGGGTGAGATGAGAACGGATTCTTAAAGGGATAATAGGCGTTAGAATACACTCGTCCTACGGCTTATATTTGTGTTTCATATTGACTATTAGTTAAATAAGTATGCATCCCACACTTTACCAAATTTTAAAAAGCCACAATAAAAATATATTCGGAATTTTAAAAAAAAGTGAGCCAGCGACGATTCCATTCAGTTTGAGAATAAAAGCGTCTGGTTAAACATCATTGTTGAATTCAACAGTAGGGGTCAAGGACGCGTGAAAACTCACATGTTAGAGTTACTTCCCTTTATATTTACACGATTTAAAAATCGCTTGATGGATGGCTCAAGTGTTTTATGATTAACTACTTTATTTTGGGGATTTATCGGATTTTAGAGGGATTTTGATGTATAGGTAAGTCCACTGATGGGTATATACTGTTATTGTCCAAATTTGAGTGAACTTAAAATTTTATGTTCGTTCTAACGCCTATTATCCCTTTAAGAAAGCACTGGCCAATGAACTAAGAAACAACATTATAGGATGAGATAGTTAGTGTTTACAAACAATAGTTGAAAATGGTTAAGGTTATAATTATGAAAAGTATGGAAGTGTTTGTTCTTTCACCAGTTTTTATACGCCCACATTATAATGTGGTGATTCCAAAGGGAAAAAGCAGGCAGCAATAACCAATCACAGAAGACTTTGAACTTAACCCAGGAGATTTCAAAATTGCTAAATTTTAGTTCCTAATCTTCCACCCCACCCCCTTAAATTATTATCTTTCTGTTTAGATTTTTTAACTCATTTTATCTTGTTTTATATCATGTTTTATATCATATTTTTTCTGGAGTCATCTTTCAGACTTTTTATATATGGAATCTTAGGATTGTCACATCATAAATCTACTGAGGTCATAGGGTCATTGATCTAACTCTCTTACCCTCTTGTTTTGAGGTTTCTAAGATTATGACGTCATAAATTTTATGAGGTCATATTGTCATTAATCTAACTGCCTTGCACCATTTGTAATTTGTAATTTCTTCCCCTAAAGAAGTCAAAACTTTTTTGACGAAACGTTGGGTATTAAAGATGATATTTGATGTCAATTTTATTATTTAATTCACATTATAATGTGGTCGTATATTGTCGTCCATCCGTCGGTCTGTCCGTCAGTCCGTCTTCAATTGCTTGTGAACGCAATAGAGACTACAGTTTTTGTCGGATTTGAATGAAACTTGCTGTGATCATTCATATTGATGAGATATTGGACAAATTCGAAATTGACAATTTTTCGATGAATGGTTTTTGAGTTATTGCACTTGACTTAGTAAAAACGCGTCAAAATTGGCTTGTGAACGCGATAGAGACTACAGTTTTCAATGGATTTAAATGAAACTTGCTGTGATCATTTATATTGATGAGATCTTGGACAAGTTCGAAATTGGCGAATTTTCGATGAATGGTTTTTGAGTAATTGCACTTGACTTAGCCAAACCACGTCAAAATTGGCTTGTGAACGCGATAGAGACTACAGTTTTCATCAGATTTGAATGAAACTTGCTGTGATCATTTATATTGATGAGATCTTGGACAAGTTTGAAATTGGTGATTTTTCTATGAATGGTTTTTGAGTTATTGCACTTGACTTAGCCAAAACACGTCAAAATTGGCTTGTGAACGCGATAGAGACTACAGTTTTCATCAGATTTGGATGAAACTTGCTGTGATCATTCTAATTCCAGCGTGACAGACGGGTCAAAAATAATACTTAATAATTAACGTCCATTCATAAACATATTGGGGTTCAAAGGTGATTTAATATGCTACATGTATGGCAAATTGGATGTCCTATTTGGTAAAATATTTAAATTATCTCAGTAAAAAGTTCCCTAGATGTCACTATATAAACAATGAGCGTCACAGACGGGACAAGAATTTACATCCATTTTTCAAAGGTTTTATTCAGGGTACAAAATCTATCTCAAGTCAAAATTAAATTGATTAGTTCTAATTTTACCCAGTTAACTAATAATTAAACATTATCTGAGATAAAGATGAGGTCATTTGGCTGAATATGCACTTTCATGGGCTAGTTTGTAAGTGTGACAGACGGGACAAAAATTTTGTGACAGACGGGACAGATATGGACAAACTACAAAATACAAACAACATTCAAAGAATGAAGTTAATGATACATAATTGTGGATCATAAAATATGTTTTCTTATGTTTTGTGAAACTTATATGCTTTAATTTATGATTTTACACTTTTCCATATGAGTTTGGACAAGAATACAAAATTCTATATTGAGAATTTCATTATTTTTATTTAATTATATATAGACAATTTAAATTCATTAAAATAAATAAACCCAAACACAACCTATAAGCGTTTCCTAAGTTTTTATAACTTATTCACAATCCATTTGAAAAATCATTTCAAATAAAATATGTTTAATCATTTCAAACCACAAAACAAAACTTTAAATCCATAGCAAATGACAATAGTTCAAGATTTATAATTTATATGGTCCCCTTGAATAGGTAAGTGTTGGTATTCAGGTCGTTAGATACACAATTTTGGTATGTGGGTACCATGTTACATTATTGTCAGGTTCAAAAGTATATGCTTTACTATGACCTGTTATTTGCGAACTTTTAATTAGAAATTCATTGTTTCTTATATCTATTGAGTCCATGGAAATTGAGTTACAACCACCCAGGAACCAACATGATACTCTTCATTGGAGTAATATTCATTATAGTTTTGTAATAGAAAATTGACTTTTGTAGAATATTGAGCCAATTTTTGTTGAAATTAATTTTTTTTAATTTAATTTTTTGTGACAGACGGGACAAACTTTAAATTCAATATTTACAATTGTTACATTTGGTCAGAACATTTAAGTTATATATATCGAATAAGGTATATATAGTGGAGATAGCTTTCAGTATGTAATAGCCTAATGTGACAGACGGGACAATATTTTATTTCAAAGATTAACGACTTTAAAAGTGACTTGACTTATTCTTTCAGAAATCATATGTTATATGAAATTGATAACTGTATTATTTGGTGTAATTATCACATACTAGATTCTATTTCTAACTACTTTTTATACGCCCACATGAAAATGTGGACGTATATTGCCATCACCCCTGTCCGTCCGTCGGTCCGTCCGTCTACAATAACTTGTGTACGCGATACAGGCCAGAGTTTTTATCCGATTTGAATGAAACTTGGTATGTGCATTCATCTTGATAATATCTCGGACAAGTTCGAAAATGGCACATTTCCAGATGTCGGTTTATGAGATATTGCACTTGATTAAAAGAAAAAACGTTAAAATTTACTTGTGTACGCAATAGAAGCTGTAGTCTTTATCCGATTTGAATGAAACTTGACATGTGTATTCATCTTGATAATATCTCGGACAAGTTTGAAAATGGCACAATTCCAGATGTCGGTTTATGAGTTATTACACTTGATTAAATGAAAAAACTTTAAAATTTACTTGTGTACACAATAGAAGCTGTAGTTTTTATCCGATTTGAATGAAACTTGGTATGTGTATTCATCTTGATAATATCTCAGACAAGTTCGAAAATGGCACGATTCCAGATGTCGGTTTATGAGTTATGGCCCTTGATTAAATGAAAAAACGTTAAAATTTACTTGTGTATGCAAAAGAAGCTGTAGTTTTCATCCGATTTGCATGAAACTTGAAAATATCTCGGACAAGTTCGAAAATGGCACGATTCCAGATGTCGGTTTATGAGTTATTGCACTTGATTAAATGAAAAAATGTTAAAATTAACTTGTGTACGCAATAGAAGCTGTAGTTTTCATCCGATTTGCATGAAACTTGGTATGTGTATTCATCTTGAAAATATCTCGGACATGTTAGAAAATGGCACGATTCCAAATGTTGGTTTATGAGTTATTGCACTTGATTAAATGAAAAAATGTTAAGATTTACTTGTGTACATAATAGAAGCTGTAGTTTTCATCAGATTTGAATAAAACTTGGAATGTGTATTTATCTTGATAATATGTCGGACAAGTTCGAAAATGGCACGATTCCAGATGTTGGTTTATGAGTTATTGCACTTGATTAAATGAAAAAACATGGAATATTCTGTTTGATGAAGTGGGCGTATGTTACCTTGCCTGGCAAGCTATCTTTCTTACTATAGATCAAAAAAATGTAAGAGTGCTCAAATATGATAAATAAAAATAAATAATGACCATTAAGGGGGTTGACAACCCTAAACCTATGTACAGAAAATAGATGATTTCAACCACTTCTTTTCCACCTATCTGAAATATTTAAATATCAATGGAAAGAGGGGACTTTCAGCTATCCAAAAATATAAAATTTATTTCTTTATGACATTTCAACTTTGAGAAATAGGGTATGAAAGATGAACGAAAAAAATGTCAATTATTCCCTTAAAATTAGCATATCTACTAGACTATTTTGTATAGAAGGTTGAAATTTTGCACAACGCAAGTCTCCATGTATCTCTACAAAATTACCTTGGCTTTTTGGAAAATTTTGTTTTGTTTTGAAGATATTGATAGAAATCAAAATTTTGCGAGTGCATTTACGAAAAATTGAATTTTTAAAAAACTATACATTTTATAAAAAAAAAGCCAACGTAAAGTTATAGAGGACATCATAAGCTTTAACTGAAGCCAAAGTTTGTAAAAATCGGATAAATTGTAAGCGAGATATGCTTTTGGAAAAATGGCAGTTTTTTTCAACATTTTGCAAACACATGTAAACCTTACGTAATTAACAATCATGTTGTTAAAAGATTGTCATTCATGCTGTAGAAATCATTAAGCACCTTTTAGGCATTGATATGAACCGATAACCACACAATTGGAGTGCTAAAACAATGGTTTAGCACATGTTTGTTAAAACACCCCTACCCACCAATCATAAAATTTCTCTGTTTACATGTGACCTAAAGATTTATGGGAAATCACGTGACTTCTGGATTTCCCCAATGCAAATCGACAAAGGCAATGTCATTGGACGAACATAGAAAAGGTTTATTTAGCTGATGACGTAGTACTAAAAAATGTAAACTGACAACGTAATTTGTACGTCTACATAGAGGATTACCCCATTGTGTTCTATAAATAGATTATCTTTACGGACCGATATCTGACAAACTACTGAAGCGATTGAGCTAAAATTTGTACTAGATGAGTTTCTTTTAATGCCAAATGGAATGGATATCAACTTAATACGTTTCTTGATTGAAATACACCTCGAAAGATAAGGTTGTCAACCCCCTTAAGTTTAGCGCAAAATATTTGGTTAATAATATGAAACAAGTCAAATATTTGCTCAAATTAAATAATTTCAACAGAAAAAATCCTAAATTAACAGTTGCCTTATCATTTCAATTTTGTGAAAATGTGGAACATTTGCATGGAATTAGCCCATGATGAGATCTTGGACAAGTTCGAAATTGGCGATTTTTCGATGAATGGTTTTTGAGTTATTGCACTTGACTTAGTCTAAACTCGTCAAAATTGGCTTGTGAACGCGATAGAGATCACAATTTCCATTTGATTTGAATGAAATTTGGTGTTATCATTTATATTGATGAAATCTTGGACAAGTTTGATAGTGAAGATTTTTGGGTGAACGTTTTTTGAGTTATTGGCCTTGACTAAGTCAAATTGCGTCGAAATAGACTTGTGAACACGATAGAGACAACAGTTTTCATCTGATTTGAATGAAATTTGGTGTGATCATTGAAGTTGATGTCAGTTTGGTCAATTTCGAAATTGATGTTTCGATATATACTGTTTTTGAGTTATTGCACTTGACTTAGTCAAAGCGCGGCTTGTGATTGCGATAGACAATACAGTTTTCATCTGATTTTAATGAAATTTGGTGTGAACATTTATATTGACAAGAACTTGGATTAGACCTAAATAATCTTAGAGTTTTTGTCTGTGTTAAAACAGAAAATATATTTTAAAGTGGGCGTATCTTGCTAGGCAACCACTTGTTGTGTAATATAAACAGATTTTTATTACAAACATTTAGAGTAGTAGAAGCAGAAGTGTAGGAACTACAGACGTCTGATTGACAAATTGGAATCGGACTGAAAAACATACTCAACCAAATCTTGTTAAAATCTTTAACTTTGTTATTTATAAATTGATGGCTTTTGAATTGGAATATTGTCTAACTGTCTAATTAAAGAAATAATTGATGTCCCTCAAGGCTGAGGTCAGTAACCAGCCATTTCTTTTAAGCCTCAAGTTTTCAGTCTGCGACTTAATGTGTATATAATGTCAGTTTTTATACGCCCACATTGTAATGTGGTCGTATATTGTCGTCACCCCTGTCCGTCCTTCCACAATGGCTTGTTAACGCGATAGAGACAGTTTTTGTCAGATTTGAATGAAATTTGCTGTGATCATTTGATGAGATCTTGGACAAATTCAAAATAGGCTATTTTTTGATTAATGATTATGAGTTATTGCACTTGACTTAGTCAAAACGCGTCAAAATTGGCTTGTGAAGGCGATAGAGACAACAGTTTTCAATGGATTTGAATGAAACTTGCTGTGATTATTTATATTCAAGAGATCTCAGACAAGTTTGAAATTGGCGATTGTTTGATGAACAGTTTTTGAGTTATTGCCCTTGACTTAGTCAAAATGCGTTAAAATTAGCTTGTAAACGCTATAGAGACTACATTTTTCATTAGATTTGAATGAAACTTGCTGTGATCATTTATATTGATGAGATCTTGGACATTTCAAAATAGGCTATTTTTGGATTAATGGTTTTTGAGTTATTGCACTTGACTTAGTTAAAACCCGTCAAATTGGCTTGTTAACGCGATAGAAATCACTATTTCCATTGGATTTGAATGAAATTTTGTGTCATCATTTATATTGATGAGATCTTAAACAAGTTTGATAGTAACGATCTTTTGGTGAACGTTGTTTGAGTTATTGCCCTTGACTTAGTCAAAACGAATCAAACTGACAGTTTTCCTCTGATTTGAATGAAATTTGGTGTGATCATTGAAGTTGATGAGATCTTGGTCAAGTACAAAATTGACGATTTTTTGATAAATTGATTTTTAGTTTTTTGTTTTGACTTAGTCAAAACACTGTGAAATTGGCTTGTGATTGCGATAGACAATACAGTTTCATGAAAATTAGCTAGTAAATACAATAGAGACTAGGTTTCATCTGTTTGGAATCAAATTTGGTGTGAACATTTATATTGATGAAAACTTGAATTAGACCTAAATAATCTTAGAGTTTTTGTCTGTGTTAAAACAGAAAATATATTTTAAAGTGGGCGTATCTTGCTAGGCAACCACTTGTTAATATTTCGATCATTAAATTTGTCTCAAAACTCCTTAACCTTTTGACCACCAAGTGTCAAATTAGAAGCCTTGGTGGCTCAGTGAATAAGATACTTGCACACTAGCCTGAAGGTCCAGGGTTTGATCCTGGCTAATGTTGAGATAATACCTTCAGGTTTTTCAACACGGTTGCCATTTACTATAGTGATTATTGTCAGGTGGGACAACTTACCAAGGCCCTGTGTGCTACAGGTTATGCTCTGTAAAGATCCCTCGACAGTTTAAAAAAAAATAGGATGATGCTGCTGTCTGGGCAAAAGTTTTCTCAATGCACACTGTATGGCAGCCAGTCTTCATTAGCCCGAAAATAAGGATGTAAGAACATACATTTCATTTTCCCAAATATTTATGCCTTAAACAGGAGATTATGTCTTCAGCCTTTTGCTATGTCACAGAAGTGGACCTGATTCAATTTGTTTTAATGTGGAGTTGTGAGAAATTCAGTACTGACAATAAAATTTATCATACAAGCATTTTATGGAATAGGGCTTTGAACTTTTATTGCAATCATTATTCACAATTTAATGAAAAATAGTTATCTGCACAAAATGATGAAACTTTTTAAGTGGTAAGAAAGCTTAACCACAGGATGAAATTAAAACTATAGCCAGATAAACCATGAACTAAATTGATTGACTAGGGAAAGTTATTGCCCTTGTTCTTGAAATGTTTTCAATTTTAGCTTGTAACCATTCTTCAGAGAACAATTCTTAATGGATTTTGATGAAACTTGGCTTGAGTATTTGTTTTCTCCCAAGGATGAACCCTATTGAAAATCGAAAAAATATTTAGTACAAGTTATTGCCCTTGTTTTTGAAAACGCGTTCAATTTAACTCTTAAACGCTCTAGAAAGAACAATTTTGAATGGATTTTGATGAAGCTTGGCTTTAGTATTTGCTTTCTCACAAGAATAAACCCTATTGAAAATCAGATAAATAGAAAAATATTTAGTGTCAGTTATTGCGCCTGTTTATATATATAGATATATGGTGGAAGGTTGAATATTTCATTCCACTTATTGTAACCTTACTGAAAATTTTTTATTTGCAATAAATGCTGCCAGTGGGCGTATATTACCTTGCCTGGCAAGCTATGTTGAGAATATGCTTCAATGGGAACAGTTGACCTCTATTTGTTTATGAAGCTGACTATGTTTTTTCTTTTAATTTCAGTGGTAAATATGACATCTATGTTTTAATAGATGGTAAATCAACGTTGGTAGGCAACTATGATAATAAAGGAAGTTTTGGAGAATTAGCGTTGATGTACAATATGCCACGAGCAGCAACTATTGTGGCCAACACTCCCGGTACACTCTGGGCTCTTGTAAGTACCCCCTTTTTCTTAAAAATATTTAGTTTGATTGAAATTTTCTTGACTGTGAATTGGGAAAACTAGTAGAGCTTGTGTCAGTTGCTAGGTTCATGAGTCTATTAATTCTTAGAAACCATTAAAAGATTATTACCATCCTTAAGACGAAATGTTTTGTTAAATGCTAAGTTTAATATTATAATGAACGATATACGAGCCGGTTTTTGAATTTCGCTTTTGCATTTTTGCAACATCCGTTTGAATTTTTCTGAAGTTTGGGGGGCTTATTTCTCATGACCTTGACCTTTAGTGACTGGGACCTTTAGTAGGTCAAAGGTCATTACGCTTGGCTATCAGTTGATACTTTGACCTTTGACCTCCGGCATCTACTTTCGGTCTTATAGCTGCCTGAAAACAGCAAAGTTCGCAAATTTGGACTGCTCTAGATCATGACCTAATTAATTTAGAGTGTTATTTTTTCAGATTCTTAAGGTGCTTTTTGTCCTCTTTCCAAGGATATAAAACAAAAGTTTGTAAAATGAAAATTGAAGTTTTTATACGCCCACACATTGCCCCTGTCTGTCTGTCTGTCTGTCTGTCTGTCTGTCTGTCTGTCTGTCTGTCTGTCTGTCTGTCCACAATTGTTGTGAACACGATAGAGACCACATTTCTTGATAGATTTTGACCAAATTTGGTGAGTGTGTTTGTTATAACCCAAGGAAGAATCCTATTGAAAATCAGACCAATCGAAAAATATTCAATGAGTTATTGCCCTTGTTTTTGAAAATTTGTTGTGAACACGATTAAGAGTGTGTTTCTTGATGGATTATGATGAAATTTGGGGTGATTACTTGTTATTACTTAAGGATGAAGCCTATTGAAAATCAGACAAATCGAAAATAAATTGATGAGTTATTGCCCTTGTTCTTGAAAACACATTCATCTGCCTGTCCACAATTGTTGTGAACACGATAGAGACCACATTTCTTGATGGATTTTAATGAAACTTGGAATGAGTCTTTGTAATGACCCAAGGATGAAGTCTATCGAAAATGAAACCAATCGAAAAATATTTACAAGTTATTGCCCTTGTCCTAAAATTCCTTGTGAACACGATAGGGAGCTGGGTTCTTGATGGAATTTATTGAAACTTGGTGTGAGTGTTTGTTATAACTCGAGGATAGACCCTATTGAAAATCAGACTAATCAAAAAATGTTTATTGAGTTATTGCCCTTGTTCTTTAAAACGTGTTCACTTTATCAGCCTCTGATTCTTTGTAGACTTGATAGAGATATGGTTTCTTGATAGATTTTGACAAAGCATGATTTGAGCCTTTTACATTTAAAATATTATATTTACTGATACCTCTTGTCCACCGCCCTAATAACTAAGGCTGCCAATGGTGGGCTTATTACGATGGGCAATCGCTATTTTTGATTTTTGAAAAGAAAAGTACATTTTGCCGTATTTTCGTTTGTTTGAAATGTATGTGTGTATATCTCATGATCTATTAGATGTACAAGCTTCAAATTTGTACCGTGAATATACCTTTTGAATATGATTAGACTCACCCCCCAAAAAAACGAGATGGGCGTGGCACATCCAGGTGAACTACAAATTTACCATTTATATCGGTCAGCGAATTACGGCCGCAGGAAATAATGTTTTTCAAAAAAGTACCTTGCATACATATACCTAATGACTTTGGCCAGTTTATCCCAAAAAATTAAATGTTTCTGCCTGTTTGTTGCAATTCTGCGACATTTGCAAAAAAAAATCATTTTTTGTTTGTTTGGGGGCTTATTTCTAGTGACCTTGACCTTTGGTGACCTTGAACTTTATAAGGTCATTTGTCACTGACTTTGGCTATCAGTTGACAATTTGACATTAGACTTCCGACGTCTACTTCCGGTTTTATAGCTGCCTGAAAACAGCAAAATTCACAACTTTTGACTGCTCTAGAGCGTGACCTAATTAATTTAGAGGGTTATTTTTTTCAGATTCCGAAGGCGCCTTTTGTCCTCTTTCCAGCGATGTACAACAAAAGTTTTTAAAATAAAAATTCAATTTTTGCACTTTTAAAATTAAAGTACATTTTGCTATTTTGAAATGTATGTGTGTATATCTCATGATCTATTAGATGTAAAAACTTCAAATTTGTACTGTGAGTATACATTTTGAATGTGATTAGATTCAAGTCCAAAAAATGAGATGGGCGTGGCACATCCGGGTAAATTTGCAATTTTTCATTTATATGGGTCAGCCAATTACGTTTGCAGGAAATGACGTTTTTCAAAAAAATACTTTGCACGCAGATACCTCGTTACTTTGACCAGTTTATCCTACAAAATCATGTTTCGGCCTGTTTGTTGCAATTTTGCGACGATAGCAAAGTCCCACTCTGTGCCATAATTGGCTCTAGTCTTTGATTGCTTTGATCCATTTAAAAAAATATTTTTATCACTTTTCTCTGAAGTTTGGTATTTCTGAATGTAAAATTCCACCTTTGATCCAACTTCTCATCGCAAGATGTTTTTGATTTTTCAAAAGTTTAAAGAGCAATAACGCTGGAGGTACTTTGATATGAACATAATAATCTATTCAATCACGTTGTTATGTTCACTAGTGCTAATAAACATAAGGATAGTGCTATTAGTAATTATGTTATAGAGGAATGACTATAAATGTGTGTGACCAGGAAGTTAATATACACTCTTTATTATCACATGTATATAAATTATTGATATATATATTCAATAGACACTTCTCTTGATTATATGATTCCCACTGTCATATAGGACCATGTAATATCATACCATGGAGTATTAATGTATATTATATAGGCATTTAGAATATTATTCTGTCATATTTTCCACAACTCTGTGCACTCTTATTCAGTTTTTATTTAAAAACCTTCAATACATTAGGACGAAGTGTTTTGGACTTGCCTAGACAGATTTTTTAAGGACTTGTCTAGACAATTTTTTTTACCTTTTAAATTACTACAATTACAGTGAATAATAGTACAGTAAAACCTGTATTCAGAGCAGGGATCATGATTTGCCCATTTACGCTGGACATGACTGACAGTCTTGGCAAAAGGTTGATTAATGAACAATGAAAATCATTTGGCTCGCGGAAACGCTTCATTTCAAAGAGATCGGGACCATGTAAAACTACTTACTTTATTTACAAACAATAGCGAGTAACAATTGTCACGATAATCCTTTAATACTATGTATGGTTTCAATTGTTTTCCTATATATTATGCCGTTAAATTCTTATCGGTCATCATTCATTGATATTGCCCTTCATCATGTCCATGTTACGATGAATTTGACAGTTCCGATATCGAGTCAAATTATAAAACGATTTCACGAAACGAAGTTGAGAAAATATTAAATTTATACTAAAAATCTACCGATAATACAAAACAAATTTGAAACAATGTCTATGTTATTTATAATCGCATAGAATTGTTGATTATCATAAAATATCGCGAAGACTTCAAAATATCCTTTTTTTGTCAAATCAAGGCTTCCGTAAAAAGCGAAATCATTAAAAGCGAAAGTAGAGTGTACCGGATATTATTATATTAATGTAAGAATATTTTATTGAATTGTGGTAAGGAATTTTTATATTGAAAACGGTAGGTCCCGTGAAAATTATGATCACGAAAAGAAAAAAAAATCGATAGATTTGGGTCCAAAAGCGGCAGAAAAACCCGACAAAATCGGTAGATTACACATGTATAAGATGTGACCCTCTAAAAACATCGTTTGAAATTGCCCCAAAATGTCCGACTGGGAAAAAAATAAATCATGATCCCTGATTCAGAGACCACTCAAGGGAATATACAAAAACGGTCTTTTAATAAAGGTGGTCTCTTATGAGAGAATCTGCAAGAACATTTTGTTTTGATATTTTAGAAATGATAGGATCTTACTTTCACTCATACATATTGTGTAGTTAGGTTTTTTACCGCTTTTACATGCTGTCTCCGATCTACCGAACTGACAGGATACCCATTTCTGTCGTATTTTTTTTTCTTTTTCTATACCAAATTTTCACAGAAACTATTGTTTTCAATGTCAAAATTCTATACCGTAAATCGATAAGATATCATTCTATACTTGAATTTAAATTGCCTGTAACACGCGTTAATCCATTTTCACACGATAATGTTTTTATAACATCATCCGGTACACTCTACTTTCGCTTTCTGATAAATTTTACGGTAGCCTTAAAATTTGTAAAAACAAAATTTTGAAATCTTTACAGTACCGTACTATATAATAATCGTCAATACGATGAAATCTATCAATATTAATCTGCAACAAGCTATAAAATTAATCTGTAGAAGATTATCTAATTACCGATTAGCAATAATCATATTTTTCCATGTTAGTCCCACAGACCTGCAGCACTGAAAAGGGCAAACCAGACTGAAAAATTCTGACAAATTCAAACTTTGCTTGGGATTGAACTCCGGATCCTTAGGTTACCAAGCAAGCGTCTAACTTACCAAGCCACCGCGGCTCTCTCTCTTTATCTTTTTCATCTCAAAGGTTTCATCTTTTTTCAAAACTTGAGAACATATTTTCTAATTGTAATAATAATAAAGGGATAATCGGTCTTAGAATGAACATAAAATTTTAGTTCTCAAGAATGGTCAATATAAGTATATATTCATCAGTGACAGTGAACTTACCTGGTGTCATAAAGTAACAGAATCTGGAAAACTCACTAAGTCATAATTACTTAAAGTTTTGGAAATTTATTTAATTTCTTTTATGTTATTTATGGTAGCAGGCAGGGCTGTTGATTTATTTTTTCCCAGCTGGACATTTTTTTAATGATGTTTTGTTGATGTCAAAAATACTACACTAAGTACTATTCAACTAGTATCCAACTGTAAAATGTATTTCAATGCATGAATGTTTAGTTATATTCATCATAATTGGGACTTTAAGTTTCTGAACATACTGTCATACAGCACAACACAATAACAAAACAATCCGATCATCAAATATTTACAGTTAAATTTAATATTTTTTATGAAGTTACAAATGCTGATTTTTAGTTAACTTTCACTGACGATTTACTTCCGGTTGAACATGAGAAAAACGAAGGGTTTTGAATGACACCAATACTGAGAAAAACGACAGTAAATTTTCTCGCGGTCTTTCCGATTTGTCTATAAATAGTAACTGTTTCAGATCCTACTAGTAAGCAGAAAAAAACAATAAAACCTATAAAACTACGCACATTTTTTGCAAGGAATAGGAAAATTTCAATAGTAAATAACCTGCCAATGACATTTAATTGAACTTTCTGTTAACTTTATAATTGTTAAAAAGAAGAATTCTCAATGACCGGCAAGCTATCATTGTCAAAAATTCTATGTGAGGGCCGACATTTTCTTCGTCATGTTTACGTTGGTACTGATGAAATCGGCAGACAATTATCGTAAAATAAACTTGATATACAATTATATGACCTGTTAAAATTTTACGGCATAACTATAGGATTAAACAAATAATGGATTATCGCGTCAACTGTTTGTTAAAAGTAAGTAGTTTGAGATAGTAAATCTCTTTGAACTGGAAGGGTTTTTCTGGGAGCCGATTAATAATTGTCAATAAGTTCATTGTTAATTAACCACCTGTTACCGTTAATCTCTTAATTAGCTGAATTATATGACCGGTAGTGTGATAAATTTTAATGACTAAACCTGATAGTTAGGTAATTTAATTTTTGATTATGTCACTGACCTATACTTGATGTCCTGCGGAGCCTATTAGCAAACGGTCATTTTCGGATGACTGCTGGTCATGTCCGGCATATATAGTCAAATCAACAGCCCTGGTAGCAGGTATATTTACTGATGAATAGAGTTCTTACTGACCAAATTTAAAATTTTCAAATTTTATGTTCATTCTAAGACCTATTATCATCCCTTTAACAGGCCTTGGAAAACATGTTCAAATTTGCTTCAGTGACACACAGCCTATATATGTACTGAAACAAATAAGGTAGCTGACACCACTCGTGCCGATGTATTTTAATTTGTTTTTCTCTCCTCATCTCCATATTGGTGATCAGTTCAGTGTCCTATTATGGAGAAGTTCTGTAATCTATAAGAATAAGATAAGAATGTTTTTAAGACTGGTATTAATATTTTTGTTATAACAGAACCGTCTCCTAGTTATCTGATATATCTCGAAATCCAGTATTAGTAAAGGATAAAAGATAGGAATAAAAACATTGTAGGCTGATATCCGGCCATTATTTTATATAGGTTGGTTGTCTGGTGACCTTTTTCGTTCATATTGAATATATTGACAACTATTGTCTAGTAAAAAGTTTTTCTGGGCCAGCTAATATTGTCAACGGATTGGACATTTTCATAATTAGGTATTCTCTTGTATGTTTAGAGGCTTGACGTTCTTGTTTTGCCTTCAGTTGTCTCTTAATTAACTCACTGTATTTTTAGTCATGAAAATATTCCTTATTTACAGTGATGATGTAGCTGTATTTTCAGTTTAATTTTTATCAAATGTCTATCTCATTATTGGTAAGGCCAGGGTGCAATTTAATTGGTAAGCTTATTGCTTGCAGCTTCAAAAATTATCAAAATTAACTCTTTCTGATCTAATGCTTGTAAAATTAATGATCTGGAACAGGGTTGTTGCCTCGACCATAAATGCCGTCTTGTACAACTTAAGAAAATTAAGTATTCATTTTGTATTGAAATTTGACTCAATTTTGTGAAACATTTTATCATACTTAGACCTGTAAGTAGGTGATTGTTGTGATAACTGTGACCAACCTGCCTGAAACTCAGCGTAGCTGCTAGACTCTAACTTCACTTCACTATGACTTTTACATGCCATTTTGTCAAAAAAATACTTTCCTTGAATTGCATTTAATAGTTGATACATATAACACAGAAGAAGTCTTTATGGATATGTTTCAATTTATAAGTATTCCCTTATCGTTATCAAGCAGATCAAACTACATTATGTAGTAGTGCCAGTAATAATAAACAAAAGTTGTAATCTATAAAGACTTCTTCAGTGAAATTACTTTCAAATTAAGTTGAGAAAATAAAGGAAGGCAAACAATATGTTTTGGAAATAATAAGTTTTCTAAAAAAGAAATTACTGTACTAAAGATTGATTATTGAGTAAAACCAGGTGGTAGACAAATTGGACAAGAACAGAAGTTTCATGCTCTAAACTTATGTAAAAGTCCACTTCTTTTTAGCATAAATCTTATCGTCCACCAAAGTAGGAGCTTCAGTGGCTCAGTAAGTAAGATGCTTGCTAACTGAGGGTCCAGGGTTCAATGCCTCAAAGGTTTAGATAAACTTTCAGATTTTTCAGCCCTTTTCTCCCCCTTGTCAGTGATGCATGTGGGAGGGACTGATATGGTAAAAGTGTCTAGTCGTTTGGATGGGACAATAACTTAATAAAGTTATTAAACGAAACGGTACCGTTTAAACGTTTGGGTTTGGTTGGTCCAAAGCTATACAATGTCCAAGTCGGCTGTGTTAGAGATACTAAACCTCCACACAAAATGCAAAAGTAAAGCCGAATATTTCTAGGGGAATAGTATAAGTCCAGACACTGACGTTGCCATATTAGCAATAGGAATACAAAACCAGATTACTGCCAATATTTATTTTGTGACTGGTATAAGAAGTAAGTGCCGCATCCTAGATGTAAAAATTATCTCTAATTCACTTGGAGCACAGGGCTGTGGGGCTTTAATAGGTTTGCACTGTTTTTCTGAATGTGACTCAACAAGTGCATTTTATGGGAAAGGGGAAAAAAAGAGTGTTTGAAATGACAATGAAAAACCAGCAATGTATTGCACTTATGTCATAGCTAGGAAATTCATTTGATATGGAAGAAATTCAATCATATTTATTAGATATTGAGCAGTTTGTTTGTGAACTGTATGGTGTTAATGTTAAGAGTGTTAATGAGGCCAGGTTTAAGTTGTTCTGCACAAAATCATTATCAGAACAGTGATTGCCGCCTACAAGCAATGCTCTCATGCAGCATTTATTGAAATTGTGCTATCAAGCTGCTATTTACAAAAATCATTAACGCAGTGGATGATTATGCCTTCTGAACAACTTTGGGTGGCAAATCAAACATGATAATTTAAATATTGTTTGGATGACCAATGACCCTGTTCCAAAACCACTGTTAGATTTAACTCAATGTAGTGGAAAACTGGCTGTCATACTGTGTTTCATGTAAAAATGAACTGTCAGACATTGAACTTCCCATTGATGAGGATGATGATGATTCTGATATTGATTAGGCTTATGTTAATAAGTAATAAATGCCATGAATATATTTGTATTGTTAAAATGTTTTATTATTAGTGTGATGATGATTCGGATATTCATTGATATTAATAAGTAAAAAATACATGTACCAAGTGATATACCTAGTCTGTTATATACATGTATTTTAATAATTTTTTTTCAGGAATGAATATATTTACTGAACAAGAATAGTTCTATTTAATAAACTTATTTTATTCATTCTGCCTTCTTTTCTTTTTAAAGATTTATTCTATTTGTCTGAATCGACAATCGATTATGACCATGATTTGTCCTGTCACTGCATGCATTGGGTAAATTGTCAGGGGACCAAAACGTAATGGAAAATGCATTCGATTAGGCCTATCTCCCATCGCAATGACATCGATAAGATCATGATAATAGTGGCCTAATTCCAATGCTTGCAATGAACTGTTATCGTTTGCAATTGAAACTCCACTGTATTATGAAATATAAAAAATTTGAAATCATACGAAAGATCTTGGTCATGTCTTTGATTCATGTGGAATCGCTAATCCTTTTGCTGCAAACCTGACCGAAACAATAGATCACATACGGTGACTTTGTTTGTTTACCTCTTTCACGCTGTAACCTAATTATGCACAACCATGACGACGGCCCATATTCTGACTCTCTGATTACGTTGAATGTAAATTTCCAAATTGGGACAAAAATGACTGGATTGAAAACATAGCTTACCTGCCTCGTGGCATTTAGTCAAAAAACGACCTGAAAGACTTTTCAGCGAGTCAGCAAATAAAAAAGAGAAACTTAGATTTGACCAAAGAAAATTGCTTTTAAAGTGTTAGTTTGACTTAAAATCTAAAATTATTCATAACCTATGGCCGGAACTTTGTTTCATTTAGTCATTCATTAATATTTTAGTTGAAGCTTTAAAAATAAGTACCGGTAGTAGACATATTTCTCTACAATTACATTAATATTGAAAATGTTGGAGGTGAGTTCTAATCTCCATTGGTGTCTGAAAGTTCGATGACCTTGACCATCTTCACTCATAATTCCAATCCACCCAGCTGTAAATTGGTACAGATAATCGGTGAAAGATCAATGCCAAGATGTTTGGCCAGGGACCAGCTGGTAGAAAGGATCCCTGACATGGCGGACTTGTGAAGTTGTTATCCTTGTAATATATAATTGTTTCTTTTTTTTTTATGCTTAAATAGTACATAAATGAATATTATGCAAATAATATAATTTGTTTGTTCAAAGGCATTACTATAGGTTTGTTCAAAGGCTTTACTATAGGTTTGTTCAAAGGCATTACTATAGGTTTGTTCAAAGATATTGTTATAGGTTTTTTTTTTTCAAAAGCATTATAATAGGTTTGTTTAAAGGCAATGGCATTATTATAGTTTGTTCAAAGGCATTATTATAGGTTTGTTCAAAGGCATTATTATAGGTTTGTTCAAAAGCATTATTATAGGTTTGTTCAAAGGCTTTACTATAGGTTTGTTCAAAGGCTTTACTATAGGTTTGTTCAAAGGCTTTACTATAGGTTTGTTCAAAGGCTTTACTATAGGTTTGTTCAAAGGCATTACTATAGGTTTGTTCAAAGATATTGTTATAGGTTTTTTTTTTTCAAAAGCATTATAATAGGTTTGTTCAAAGGCAATGGCATTATTATAGTTTGTTCAAAGGCATTATTATAGGTTTGTTCAAAGGCATTAGTCTGTTTTACTATGAAGCATTATGTTATCAATCGCGACAAGACTAAAATAAAATGTGCCCTATCACAATACAGTAAGAGACCTGTTCTTCAATTGTATAGTAAAAATGAAAACTGTTGTCAGCAATCCTTATCTGTGGAACTCTGCCAAAAGAAGTTTCTTTCAACTAGATTTTGTGGATACCAGAATTACATTCAAAACCAATAAATTTTGAAGCTCAATTTAAAGAAGCAGTCTGTAAAATTATATTTGATTGTAAAATGCTATGTATGTATCTACTTGATCCACCTGAAATTGCTTTAGAAGTGCAGTTTGTACTGTCTTGTTTTTGTTTTTAGCCGAAAATAGCTTGATATTTTTAAATATAACTAAAATTTGGTGCTTATTTTGCTAAAATGAGTTTACATATAAATTGACCAAAATAAACCTATAAGCAAACCTTTTAACTAGTTTTGATACTTTCAATAATCTAATCTTGTTTTATTAAAGGCATTGTAAAGAGGTTTTCGAAAATTCTGATGTGTATCGGGGACAGTGATAGCTTCAATTTACACCATTCCAATTTTTAATAAGGCGTCTGTGATTTCTTCAATTCCACTTTAAATAAGTGTTTGATGACGTCAATAAACGCGATGTATTGCACTTAGTTTTAGTGGCATTCCAAGAATCAAAGACGTCTGATTGAAAAATAGAATAGTAGTAATTGATGTGACCAGAGTTCAAATACACGTAACAAATTACAAAATCACTTTACAATGTCTTTAATGTTATTATGCAGTATATTGTAGTCCAGAAAGTTTAATTAAGAAATATGATGGATAGGTTTCTACTTGATATATATATAATGAGTAATAACAGGCGGTGTGAGATTGAACAATCTATTTTATTAAACCATTGACTGTATATATACAACTTTCAATATAACAATTGATAAAATAACATCAATCTTATTCAGTTGATCACTTATTTCTTAGAACTTTTTATTGGCCATGTATCAGATATTTGAACAATATGACTTTCAGTATCAGATATTTGAACAATATGTAATATAGAAAAATGTCAGTTTTGTGCAAGTTTTTCTGAAGTCTGTCCTAATACACTTGTTACATATAGTAAATTTTTTCTTATTCATACTATGTTACAATGACTTTCATGGGGAGGGGCTTAGGTGTGCTACACATTTATTTGTTAGATTATTTAATAATTTAACTCATAAAACTTGTACTATAAATTATACATGTACTTGTGTATAGTTACACAAATTGTACATTGAAGCATTATGTATTTGGTTTTTTTATATTATCAAAAGTATTGTCTCCATGGGCTCCATGAATTTGATTGGATGATGATGCTTGTCTGGTCATGCGTTATGGTTAAAAGATAAAAATGATTAGGGTAAAATACATCAACATGACGGAACTCACTCAAGGTTCAAGCGAGTCAGAAAATTGTTGACTTTATTACAAAATAATCCTACGTCTCAGGGTGACATGATAGAAACATCATCTTGTACATTTGTTTTTTTGTGTATCGTGTGGCCCTGTAACATCGATTGTATTGGACTCACACACAATTTAAGATGGCAATTGAACAATTGAAATTTTTGAGAGAAAAAAATTATACGCCACTGCAGGCATAACATGAATGGTGTAGTGGGATAATGATGGAATGATTGAACTCCAAAACATCCATCTTTCCAAATTTATCAAGGTTTAGTGGATTTGAGGTATTAAAATAGGTTTTAAAACCCTGCACATGTGAAGGTGCGAAAAATGGCCAATTGTATTGCCTTAGTCTTTCTAACTCTCTCCTTGACATATCTGCCCTTAAGAGGCGGGGAATAGAAAGAAAAAATGTCTCTTCTTATTGTAACTTGACTACTTTACCTGGCAAGCTATTTCTCTTGGTTTTTGAAGTGGTAGTAGAAAATGAACTCTCTGATTATTATATATTGAATATTTTGTAATAGTTGACAGCATCTGACACATCTGTTACTATTGATAGACAAGTTTACACTTTTATAAAATAAAGGTAAATCATCTTTAAAGTAATACTTCATCTTAGAATTAACATACAATTTTGAACTTGGACAATAAGAGCATATATTCATCAGTAGATATACCTACTGCCATAAATTACATAACAGTTTCGTTGAATCCAGTAATTATCCATAAACATGAAATTATTGAAAAAGGCTTAATAAAGAGATTAAGCATTTTTCAATAATTACTTAGTTTTGTGAGTTTTCCAGATTTTAAGAGATTTTGTTACTTTATGACACTAGGTAAGTTCACTGATGAATATATACTCATATAGACCATTCTTCAGAAGTTTAATTTTATGTCTATTCTAAGATGCAGTATCACTTTAAGATGTCAGTTAAATTCGTTCAACTATCCTTATTTCAAGAAGTTAGATTTACTGTTCAGATAATTAAAATTCTGAAGGTGTTTAAACTTTTAGTTACCTGTAATTAAACACTGGAACATGAAGTTGAATTAATTAAACATTTATTTAAGTGAAACACAGTTGATTTATTAAACATTTATTTGGATTAAATACACTTAATTTATAAAACACTTAAATCAAAGATTGTTGATTTATAAAAAATTTAGTTAACTTTGTTAAAAATTAAGTTATATTTATACGCCCACATGAAATGGGGTAGTAAATCCAAAAGTGAGATTAAAAATCCAAAGCATAAAAGAAATATGAATACTGTGATGGGATCCAAGTCATAATAAACTTGATGCTGTGACACTGTATAAAGTGATGAATAAAATAATAAAGCTGTATGTCACTAAACCCTTTCATGGCCTAAATCAGGAGTACATAACCACTAAATGAATTTAAGAAAAACAAATGAGGCAGTTAAAAGACATCAAATGTTAGGATAACGTCATGTAAACATGATGACATCAAAAAGGTTGAAATGACTTCACAAGATCAAGTTCTTTAGGCTGAAATGTATTTTTAAGAAAAATTAAGATGGATTTAGTTCATTAAGGCCATAAAGCCTAGCGCACATCGACCTTACTGGCTGCAACTATCCGCGCGCAGTATATTTGCAACTGGGAGGAACTGGCAGGATACTGTAGAAACTGATCAGTTGCCAATTAAGGCCGATGTGTGCGGTCTTACGACTGAAGGGAACTGAAAAATCACCGTATCCTGCCAGTTGCTCATGTTCTAGTCATCGGCAACTAGTTGTATCCAGTTTCGCTCAGATTTTTCGATGTGAGCATTCTTGCAACTAGTTGTCTCCAGTCGCAATGGTTCAATGAGTGCTGAAGGCGATTGTTTAGTAGAAATGTGGAGGGAGAGGGTTTGCTTGTTTGATGCTAACTGTGTTAATAATTGTGTGTTTTATCAGGGTTTTTTTTTTCGTATTTCGACTTTGGCGAAAACGTATTGTAATCGTTCGGATTATTTTATTTTTTTTTTTTTTTTTTTGTAATTCTTGGATGAGTTTGCAGACAAACTGGTAAAAGGTGCAGAAATTCTAAATCTACAGTTGATCTTAGAATGATTTCTATTATCAAATAAAACAAAACCGGAAGTTCTATCTCTGACAGGAAGTGAGAACCGGAAGTTCAGGTTTTTTTGCTTTAGCAAGTTTATTTTCAGTTCGATTTTGACCGGATTTTCAGATTTGAAAACTTCAATGTATTTGTCAACTAACAATTATAGGTTTTATGCAATTAGGTTAAATATTTTACCCACGATTTGCAATTCAATATTCAAGGGTCATCGGCAAAATTTTCAGACCGTGATTTCTCCTTTAATATAAATGGTAAAATTTTGAAACTTTACCAGTTGATAGGCGATATGTTTATAATTTTTGAAAAAATGTGAGAAAAAAAATTCCACTTCCGGTTTAGCCTCAAATGACGTAATTACGTAACTTCCGGTCTATAACTGCTAGGTGAAAAGTGAAAACTGTTTTATAAATAACTTGTCAATAGTAATTGATTTGACCTAAATAATTAGGTCAAGCTGCCATATCGGCCGCCATTTTGAATTTTCGTTACAATTCTTAAATCCGAAATTCAGACACTACTGATAGACCGATTTTGATGAAATTTAGCACATAGATACAATGGATCATTATCTACCTTTTCTTGGAGACCGATTTTCAAATTTCGTATTTTCTTTCGAATTATTTAAATTTCGATTTTTTCAAAATTAGGTCACTTTAACGGGTACGGAAGGTGTGACCCACTTAATCTATGACCTTGAAAATTAGGTCAAATAATATTCAATATATTGTCTACGAGTAGATATTTTTTAATTTGGCTTACTTAAAAAATTCATAGAGATAAGTGTACTTAAATACAGCAAAAATTGATAATTTTCATATTTTCGCCATCATTAACCGTTACGGAAGGTGTGACCTAATTATTTTATGACTTTGAAAACTAGGTCAAATGATATTCAATATATTGTCTAGATGTAGGTAATTGCAAATTTAGCCTATATAATATTTTAAGGCTCTCGAAATATGTTCATAATTGTAAGCAATTCTATTTTCATATTGAAATATGCCAGTCAGTATCATCTAACTATGCATGGTAGATCGGTAGCCTACAGAACTCGCATAGACATAGATAGGCCTACACAACAGTTCCATTTTTATACGCCCATAATGTATTTTGGTCGTATAATGTGATCACCCCTGACTGTCTGTCTGTGTGTGTATGTGTGTGTGTGTGTGTCTGTTCACATTTTTCTTGTACTCACTCTACAGTCTCCAATTCTCAATGGATCTTTTTTATTTTTTGTTATATGGGTTAAAAACATTACAAAGAGGATCCCTATTGATTTTGGTGCTGATCGGACAATTTTTGGCCGAGATATAGCATAAAACTTCAGGGTAACAGTCTTGGACTTATTTTCCAGCCGACAATATTGACAATTCGACAGACCTCCCCTTTTTCGACGTCAAAACCAATCAGAACACGTGAATTCAATAAACCCGCGAATTGTAGTCTCTGTCACCCAGACTAATTACTATTACATAGATATCAGAAGGACTGGATTTTCGAGTTTAACCTCGGTCTTAAATTTAATAAATTATGTCGATCTTGTCACTTCTACAGCTTAAATTTCTTTTTATATTTCACGTTGTTTGTGTTTGTGTTATTATATTATCAAAGTATGCAGTGCATTCGTCAAACAATGTTATTATGACATGTAAAATACTGAGAGTCAATATCTTGACGACAGTCTTCTTGAATGACTTTCCAAAGAAAATCTCCAATTAAGTAGGTCAAATTCTGAAATGGATTTCCTACCCTACATTATGTTCGAAGGCCATATCCTCATATCTGCAAAATATTTAAATACCTGTAGGCCAAATAAAGGTTTTATCTTACTAAAATTTATTTGATTCGTCCCGATATTAATAGCCTAAATCAGATATCGCTTGTAAACATTGGCTTTTTTAGACCTAAGTTTTATTTAGTTTTAACTTCAGAACACTTGACATCTGCCGACGACCGGCTTGAAATTGTGAATGTATCTTTTATAATAGAAGCAAACCTTTTGTGAAAGTAGTGCATCAATCAATAATTCCTGCGATAAATTTCCTGGTAAACTAGCATGACTTACTGCTAATTGCCATTATGTTATTTCTGTAACGTTTGTTAGATATGGTGTCATTAAAATATTTGGTATGTGGGTTATTGGGGACTTAAAGATCTGATCTGATTTTTGTGTTGTAGGATACTTTTGTGTACATATGTGTCTGTAGTATGGCTGCCATTTGGGCGTATTTCAATGCATTGCATTGCTATCTTTTTATACGCCCACATATAATGTGGACGTATATTGCGGTCGACCCTGTCCGTGCGGACGTCTGTCCGTCCACAATGGCTTGTGGCCACAATAGAGACCACAGTTTTCATCGGATTATAATGAAACTTGGTATGTGTCTCTATCATCATATAATCTCGGTTCCTTTCGAAAACCAGCTTTCTGACTTTTACGGTTGGTGAGTTATGCCCTCTTTTTTAGCGAAACTTCGTCAAATTCAGCTTGTGGGTGCTATACAGGCCACAATTTTTTTCTGATCTTTTCGAAACTTGGTAGGTGTCTTTGTCATCATAAAATCTCGGTTTCTTTCGAAAATCAGCTTTTTGACTTTTACGGTTGGTGAGTTATGCCCCCTTTCTTAGTGAGAATTCGTCAAATTCAGCTTGTTTATGCCCCCTTTTTTAGCTAAAATTCGTCAAATTCAGCTTGTGGGCGCGATGCAGGCCACAATTTTTGTCCAATCTTTTCGAAACTTGGTATGTGTCTCTAGCATCATATAATCTCGGTTCCTTTCGAAAACCAGCTTTCTGACTTTTATGGTTGGTGAGTTATGCCCTCTTTTTTAGCGATACTTCGTCAAATTCAGCTTGTGGGTGCGATACAGGCCACAATTTTTTTCTGGTCTTTTCGAAACTTGGTAGGTGTCTTTGTCATCATAAAATCTCGGTTCCTTTGGAAAATCAGCTTTGTGACTTTTACAGTTGGTGAGTTATGCCCCCTTTCTTAGTGAGAATTCGTCAAATTCAGCTTGTGGGTGTGATACAGGCTACAATGTTTATCCAAACATTTTTATATGCCCACATATAATGTGGACGTATATTGCGGTTGACCCTGTCTGTCTGGACGTCCGTCCGTCAGTCCACAATTGCTTGTGGCCACAATAGAGACCACAGTTTTCATCGGATTTCAATGAAACTTGGTATGCTTCATATTGATGAGATCTTGGATGGGTTCGAATTTCATGAAATTTCGATCATTGGTTCCTGGCTTTCTGACTTTTTTGCTGTTGGTGTTTTGCTCACCAATAAAAATTTGCTGCTGGTGGGCGTATAGCCTTTCGGGCGTCCGCTCGTTTACATTGGCTTACGCCTTTGATTTATTTAAATGGTTAGCATGTGTCTTTAAAAATATAAATTAAAATCAGGTGGTTATTATGGTGCCTTAAGGGGGTTGACAACCTTATCGTTCGAGGTGTATTTCAATCAAGAAACGTATTAAGTTGATATCCATTCTATTTGGCATTAAAAAAAACCCATCTAGTAAAAATTTTAGCTCAATCGCTTCAGTAGTTTGTCAGATATCAGTCCCTAAAGATAATCTATTTATAGAACACAATGGGGTAATCCTCTATGTAGACGTACAAATTACGTTGTCAGTTGACATTTTTGAGTACTACGTCATCAGCTAAATAAACCTTTTCTACGTTTGTCCAATGACATTGCGTTTGTCATTCAGATTTGTATTGGGGGGAATCCAGAAGTCACGTGATTTACCATAAATCTTTACGTCACATGTAAACAGAGAAATTTTATGATTGGTGGGTAGGCGTGTTTTGACATGTGCCCTTGTTATTTCAAATGATTTCAATATTTTAACGGAACTTGGCATGAGTATGTGGAATCACCTAAGGATGAACCCCATTGAAATCAGACAAATCTTAAAATATTTAATATCAGTTATTGCTCTGTTTTTGAAAGAAGCACCAAAATTTTAGCTCGTAAACAGTCACAATGCTTTACTGATTTTGACAGAACTTGCTGAATAAATTAAATGTGTTATAAGTCGCATGTAACTGTTAAACTTATTGGAGTAACAATAGCAGTTAAAAAACAAAACAAATCAACAAGTCAATATCTTTTATAATATTGAATTGAGTTAGTGAGTTAGTAAGTTAATTAGTCAGTGAGTTAGTAAGTTAAGTAGTCAGTGAGTTAGTAAGTTAATTAGTTATTTAGTAAGTTAACAAGTCAGTGAGTTGGTAAGTTAATTAGTCAGTAAGTGATTAATTAGTCTGTGAGTGAGTCAGTGAGTTAGTAAGTTAATTAGTCAGTGAGTTAGTAAATTAATTAGTCAGTGAGTTAGTTAGTAAGTTAATTAGTCAGTTGTAAGTTAATTAGTCTGTGAGTTAGTCAGTGAATTAGTAAGTTAATGAGTCAGTGAGTTAGTAAGTTAATTAGTCAGTTAGTTAGTCAGTGAGTTAGTAAGTGAGTTTGTCAGTTAATTAGTCAGTGTTGTAGGTCAGAGGAGCAGAAATGGAAAAAGCCTCATTCAGAGACCCTGTGCTCATTAAAGATCCCTCTTCAGTTGAAAATTGCCAAAAAATAGTAGACTAATGCTGCTGTTCTGGCAAAATTTCCTTGCACACTGCATGGCTTTGCCCATCTTCATAAGGCTGTATTCATTAGTCCATAAGGTGCAGAAGAGTAAGATATATTAAAATTCCATTCATTTCATTTAGCTCATAAGTAATATAAATTTGTTGATAGCATAGAAGGAAGTACAATTACTTTAAGATTGATTTATTGCCAGGATTTTTTTTTTAACTTTTATTATTAACATCAGATGAAATAAAGTTTAAAAACATGTTACACTAAATGATCTCTAGACAGATTATGTTTCAAAGCACCAAACCAACTGCACACATTGCCATCAGTTATAGATAATAAGTTTTGATGATAATGATCAGTCTAGGTGATCAAAATCAGTCTGTATGATGATTGATTAGTCTGGATGATGATCAGTCTGGAAGGTTTATGATCATTGCAGATAGTAATGCTCATTGCAGATAGTAATGATCATTGCAGATAGTAATGATCATTGCAGATAGTAATGATCATTGCAGATAGTAAAGATCATTGCAGATAGTAATGATCAAGATGAAAATGATCAATTTGCTGAAAATTTATCAGTATGGACGATGATGAATCCATATGTTGATAACTCTGGATGATGATGATGATGATGAGTCTATATGTTGATAACTCTGGATGATGATGATGAGTCTATATGTTGATAACTCTGGATGATGATGAGTGTATATGTCGATAACTCTGGATGATGATGATGATGATGATGAGTCTATATGTTGATAACTCTTGATGATGATGATGATGATGAGTCTATATGTTGATAACTCTTGATGATGATGATAATGAGTCTATATGTTGATAACTCTGGATGATGATGATGAGTCTATATGTTGATAACCCTGGATGGTGATGATGGTGATGAGTCTATATGTTGATAACTCTGTATGATGATGATGAGTCTATATGTTGATAACTCTGGATGATGATGATGATGAGTCTATATGTTGATAACTCTGGATGATGATGATGATGAGTCTATATGTTGATAACTCTGGATGATGATGATGATGATGATAATTGATGATAATTGATGATGATGATTTGTTAATCAGCTTATTCTGACCTTATAAAATGTCTATTCCTAAACTATGTAACTGCTATGGCAGTGAAGTATTAGAGATAGAGTGAAATAAGTACTATTACTTTTGACTAATTAATAAACTGTAAGTAGTCTGTAATTAAACATCATTATGTTCATTGATCATCTCTAGATAGTATTATTGATTCTTTAGGTACCAGGTAGCATTATCAACAATCATTTGAGCGAATTATACATTTAATTGGACAACACAAGAAATATCTATTCTGAACTGAGAATTGTACAGTAAAGCCATCTTTATTGCAGAATGTGCTGTGTTTACACTGTGTTTCACTTAGTTAACGCTGAGATTACACTTTTTATACACTGAGTTTACATTGAGTTTACTCTGTGTTCACATTTAGTTTACATTGAGTTTAATTAACACTGGGTACACTTAGTTAACACTGTTTAAACTTAGTTAATACTGTTTAAACTGTTTACATTGACTTTACACTGTGTTTATACTGAGTTTAACTGTTCCCAAATGACTTAAAGCCTTTTTGATAGATTTCATGTTTTTGATAACTCGGGATTTAACTAGACTGCCATTTAATTTGATTAATGGTTCAAGAGAAGCTAAAAACAAACAAATCAATGTTAATTTACTAATATATATACTGTATAGCAGTGGATGAAACAGGGTTATGTATAGTCAATTACAGCGACGAAAAATGTCCAAAAGTTGGTTTTGTGTCTGTTAAAAAAAAGGAAAGATCATCACACCCAATTGCCTCCGAATTATAGCTAGTTTTTATTTCCACGGAGAAAAGTGAAATCCGGCTTTCAGCTAGTTTTCATTTCATGTTGGGTAATTGCCAAACCTGAATATCCCTCGGCAATTTGCCTAGAGGAAACTCACGAAAGCTAGAATAAAATGGTTTTTTGGCTTTAATCTCAATGGAGGATACTTATTCTGAATATTTTTAGAATTATTTGAGGAAAATTTTGTTTCTACTGCAAGTTTGTTAAAATGTTTCAGCTTTCTAAATTTGAAATTTTTATATCTAAACCAGGATTACCTACCACCATAATAAAAACTAACAAAGTTTTGTTTTGCAATTCAATTAGATTATTAAAATATGCTGTTTCTTAGTTTTTCTGGTGTTTTTGTGTCCATTGTAATTGAGCATGTTTTTTACAGCAGTTGTGTTCTCATGTCCACATTTTTAACCAATCAAAGCTGTAGGAAAGTATGATCTTCTGTTTAGCTTGCACCACAATCCCACAATTTATCATTAATAATAAGAATAACTTTGATTTTGTTTAAGGGCGTTGCCTGGTCTATTTCATGTTTTGGAAAAAAGTGAATTTATATATGAAAGAATGATTTCTGGAGACTGGTTGTGCATTTATTGGTGATTTGGGGTCCTGCTCTGCAGTTTAAATCAGACTGCATGTCAATCAGAGTTTTTTTAATGTGTTGACAGCCCTTTAAACATGCCATAAAAATTGGACATTTCAAACCTTTAATTCAGGATTAAAAAAATGTGAATGGATCAATCTACATCAAACTTGGCACATATGTAGACAATTACAATACAAACAAAATATTGCATGGTTTTTTAAAAAAAACAAAAATTTTGGTCGGTAGCCATGGAAACGTGAAAATTTCAGGTGAAAACAGGAAAAAATTTCCAGGAGTCAAACTAAGTGGAATTTTTAAAAAACCAAGCGACATTCTTTTCGTAATTGAATAACCTTTCCAACGAGACCAAGACCGTCGAGTTGACGTAAAAAATGATGATTAATCTTGTATTGAATAGGGCACAATTTTCCACGAAATCGAAATTTTAGTGAAAACCACCAAGATACATAAATCATTGCGGCTTTGTTTTCATTAGCCCTACTCGAAAATGGTATAGAAATTTGGTTTGAAAAATACGATAAGATACGTACTGGAATAGAAAGTGAATATATAAAACTAAAATTTTTACGCATCAGTAGTTAGTAATTGCATAATAATAATATGCATAATTGCATAACTTTGTTGCTAATTATCCGATCGCTTTGAAAATTACAGAATATAGAGAAGTTGCCTATAGAAATAAAACTGCATCATAAAAAAATTTCTACCACTTCCAGTTCTTGCGTGAGAACTTCCGTTTTTTTAGAACCGCGTTCGGTCACCCAGCTTCCGGTGTATGTAAGAAATCAGTACAAAAGCTATACATATATACTATCAGGCATAATTAGAACCCTTTTAGAATAAAAAATCCAAACCGGAAGTGATACTTTATGTGTCATCACAGAACCGTAACATTCAGCAAAATTTTAGTAAGTCAGCTAATTTTTATCCGATTTGTATGATTTTGGTGTTTTTCGAAACCTTGTTACTTTATCTAAAACTTGTTGGGAACGGAATTTTGATTTTCAAATTTAAATTTTATTTAATGCCCGATTGAATTTTTTTGAAAATTCAAAAGGCCAAATCAAATGACCTTGACCTTCAATGACCCTGAATTCTTTCAAGTACAATGTTCTTGACCTAAGCTATCCACACATATGCCTATTATGATCGACAACAATTTTTTTGGTACCCGTTTTAGTTTTTTGAAAATTCACAAGGCTATATCAAATGACCTTGACCTTCAAGGACCATGAATTTTAAAACCGCATCATAAAATTCTTTCTACCACTTCCTGTTTTTGCGTGAGAGCTTCTGGTTTTTTAGAACCCTGCTGGGTTCTGCACAATATCAATAGCTTCCTGTTGAGCCCCAGTAGGTGACGTCATAAAAGACGTTAGATTTAGTGGAATTGCAAGCTACAACATCTATCCATGTTTGATATAGTAGATACATTTCAACCTCTTGTTTTATTCACAAAAATAAATATTATTGTCAATTCTGACCTTAAATATTTTTATGATGGAACCTTAAAAACTTTCTCATTAATATGCAATTAACTTTAAACTGTGGTGTAAAAATATTACATAATAAAACTTCGCGTATATTTTTTGAACCCATAGAGGTTGTTTGCCACTCTCGGAACTGTTCACAGTTCTAGTCTTGTTTTATTGTTGTCATTTTAAGAAAGAACAATTACCTGCCATCTGGACATAAAGTAATAAATCAATTATCACAAAAACTCAAAGAACCTTCAGATCTGTGCCAACCACTATAACTAATACTGAAGCCATAAACACAAAGTCACACGACCTTAAGGAATTCCCTTTTGTTTACTGTGTTTGCTATGACTGTCAAGGTAACATTTTAAATGCTATTTCTGTTGCACGGACATTTGTCAGTTACTCATAACATTCAATAATTTCAATCTTATGTCGTCCATGCCATAGCCAGCATGGATGGATCGGATTGATGGATTTGGAACTGATTCTGTACATGAAGATCTCACAACATTGCGCTCGCAAATATCGCTTGCATACCATTATTTTACTTTTTCATTATAACATCCCATTCTGGACCATTTCGATTTGCCACATTATCCCTTGTATCTAATTTGACACTTACCCAGCTTGGTGGAAGCATGGTTGCATGGAGCGGAAAGTGCCGTCAGTTCTTTTCCAGGCCATCTTTTTTTCTTTCTTTATTTCGTTGATCACGTGCTCGTCAGATACATATCATTCTGACGTTATGTGTTCGTAATGGCGTTGGGAAATGTCCTTTCGTTTCTATAAATAACTTTACTATATCTCAGTTGTTAGTAAAAATAGACTTCAAAAACTTTCACATACATATTTTCTCGTCCTATTTGTGGCTACAACACAGAATCAGGGCAATTCATGACATGATTTTTTCTCGAACGCTAGACCAGACAACGCCCTTAAAACACTTAGAATTTTTTCAGATAGTAATGTAGGTTAGAAATATTAGGAAAGAAATGAAAAAAATGTAAGATTTAAATTAAATTGTCTTTTTTGCAATATGTAAGGATTATTCTCATTTTTTGGTGAAAAACCCTAATATAGCATTCCTCACATGCTAATTGGTTTTCCCTAAAGACAACTGGTATGTGGAAGGTTGATAATGGACTGAAGAGATTAAATATGAAGAAAAGCTTCATGGCATGTAATAAAAGAAAGTACTTAACTTCTTTTACTAACTGAATCTTGAAACATTGAGTGATATACATTTGAATATTGGTCAATGAATAAATTAAAGTTTGATCCATTCTTTCATTAATTTCCCTATACTACTATTACTATTTTACTAAATTTACATCACACATGGGTATTCTCTACACTTTAATCATTATCTTTGAAATTTTATTATTACACTTTTACAAAAGCTTTTCGAGTGCTGGACAATGTTTTGACCTTTTACACCCTAACTTCAACCAGTACACTGTTATTGGGTACCAGACATTCCAATTTTCAATCAGTTAATTCCACTTAAAGATGGTTTCCCTTATTTTCATATATTATATACCATAATTGGACCGGTAATACTTATATCAATAGAAAGTAGAGGTGTTCTAATGACTGGGAAAAATACCAGATTGTCTTACAAGTCCTTAATTAACTCGTAATTAGGCTAATTATGATGGGATTTGCCTCGGTAGGGTACTGCCGTAGGTATGTACGTCAAGTCTCAAATGTCTTTGATCATTTTTTTAATCATTCAGTCTATCAATTCGGTACATAAATCATGACGTAACCGGTTGACGTGGTTGTTAAGTATGCACGCATGCGTACTTGCCCATGTTTCTTAATATTTTCCACAACAACAATAGTATTTTGGTATTCTATTTATTTTTTCTAGCAAAAGGCAATAATACATTTAAATATCATTTTGTAAAAACATTATGAATTAATTTAAATAAGTTTTAACTCAACATATCTCTTTTTGAATAGGTTTAGATAATGATAAAATACAAAATTTAAATTCTTAAACGCCTTCATTCATATGACGTCATTTGGTCATGTAATCAAACATGGAGTCTAAATTTAGCGTTTCAAAGCAGATCAGAGTCGAATGGATTCCCCAAGCATTTCTACGTCCACATAGGTCTTTATAAATGGATTATTTATTAGAAACCCCAATTAATCAATTAGTAAGCTTACTTTGGCTCTAATTAATGAGGCAACCCAACTTTTAACAAAGTGTTTGTATCCCAATATAGATAAAACATCAAGAAAACATTTTTAAAATACCTTTATAGATAAAGGATTTTTCAAAACAACCTGAACCAATATGCTTGAATCAGCTGTAACCAGGGTCCAGTCAGTTTTTGTTGTTGATTAATCTCATCTTTTTTAATTTTGATATTTTTCAGGATAGAAAAACATTTCGTCGTATTGTGTTAAAATCAGCTTTTCTCAGAAGAAAGATGTATGAAACTTTGTTGGAAAATGTACCGATGCTTAAATCACTGAATGTAAGTAATTTTATAGATATAATGGTTCTATTATACCTGTTGCCAGTGACAACTGAGGCTGCAACGTTTGGGTTTGGTTGGTCCAAAGCTACACAATCAGCAGTGTTAGAGATACTAAACCTCCACACAAAATGCCAAAGTAAAGCCGAATATTTCTAAGGGAATAGTATAAGATTTGCTGTTGTATTGTTGCTTGGAATGGAACTAGATTATCGTATAAACATACGATGATTCGTGAGTGTTATCTGCCATTTTATTTATGGAACGTCATGTGGCAGTGTAGTGATACAAACAAATTGAAAGTAGACTTGATACAGTAGGAGGAAATAAATGCGAAGTTATACGGAATCAACACAGATGTGTGATTAAATTTGCGTACTTATAGGTCTATAATTATTTTCTCTTTGTCCTGTAATTTGAAGAGTACTGCAAGATTACAACAAGAATGCAAAGACAGGTCTATATTTAGATCACTAATTCTACTTGTGTTTTAAACATACATGTTATTCAGGGGGCATTTCAAGATAGTCAATTAAGTACTCCGATCGTACGACGTTGAAAGTGGTGAAGAAATAAGATCAAATCACTGTCTTTAATCCAACATTAGCTTTACTAAATCATGAAGTTATTTTCGTTTAAACGATTAATCATTTTCTAAATGTTTTCTGGCAATGGTCTAAACGTTTAACCATTGCAGCCTTAGTGACAACTAGATAAGGTTTTATTTCTTGACCTTTTTTATATCTAGATTATGTCTAGACACTCATCAATATTGTACTGTTTATTTGATTATTTAATTGGCGTTATAAATAAGGCTGCCAGACAAATTCCAATATATCCATCTGAACATTGTCCATATTTGTCATTTTTCAACCTACAACATTTACAAACAACAAAATTACATAACGGTAACGGTTGTGCTAAGGTTTCTTGCTTGGATTTTAAAACTGTTAAGATTCCTGTGTTATGCTTACATCTATATACCGGTACTGGTACTTCTATAGATTCTTGTACCGGTACTCTAATACTGCTTAGTTTCTACTAAGATCTACATGCATTTATGTGGGTGTCTGGGTTTCATCAATTTTGATCTACATACTTCATTAAATAAAAGAACATACGGTACGTATATCTATCAGTAGACTTGCTTCGTGTCTTAACTATACATCAAAATCACTTTATTATTCAATATATCCCCAAAATCAAGTTATGAATTATAAAACGCTTAATATCCATTCAGTGAATTTCAAATCACAACATCTGTAGTAATCATAAGGGGAAGTAACTCACACACACCCACACACACAAAAAGGATTTCCTGCATCTTAGAGCTCTACTCTAAAATTGACCTTGAATTTTCAATTATATATTGTTTGTATACGGTACAGAAGATGATAACCATTTCATGCTTGCACATTGATAGGATTTCCCTTTTTCCTAGATGTTAATTGAACAGATTCATCAATTGCTCTAATGTTTTAAATTCCGAATATAGTTTTACTTTCACTTTTTAAAAATTGTTAAAGTGTGAGAGGGGGGATGCTTATTTTACCAATGGTCAATATATTATCACATTAGCTGTGTTCTATTTCTTTTTAAAAAAAAAATAACAAGCAAAAAAAATGAGGGGATTTATGTGACTTCATTTTGGGAATTTTCATCATTTCACACTGCATGGCATTGCCTGTCTTCAATACCTCCATACTCCAACTGTTACTATTAATCCTAGCCTTGATCTACATCTTTCTCTAATACATATTTGACCTAGATGTACTGTAGAGAGTCTGATTATGAGACATTTAAGATTATGGTTACAGCCTTAGGATATGTTCCCCGCTTCAAATTGACACCATAATTAACATGATGAGACAAGTCTTGAGTCTTGTACAGTTATTATAATGTAGTATTCAACATCAGGTCTTCTATATCTTCTGGACATTTTCCTACAGACATATTGTGATGTTTATTTTGAGAGCAGACATTTTGTAAAATTTATAGTAAAATCCCAAAAAGCTCACATAATGCCCTACATGATGAAATGGGTTTTACAGAACACTAGGATAGCAAAACCTCAAAACTAGAAGCTCAAAAACTATTGAGAACAGACCCTGAATTTGATTAATGGTTTGAGATGCTGTAACAAATATTTTACTCCAATTGAAGATGTGGAAATGGAGGTGTAGGACCCAGCTGCTGTCATGTCTAGTCATTATGATAATTAAGAACCATTAAAATAGTTCCTGGAAGTGTGACCATGTTATTACTTGGAGCTGGAGGTCTTGACATTTTAACCGGGCTAATTATACTAAATCTGATGCTATCCTATTATATTACAATGTCTATTATAATTTTATTCCTAGTCTAGTAATTGCTTTTACACCATTTAATTCTCTCAGGGCAGGTGGAATTGTTGTCTGATTTTTTTTATTTGTTAAAGTACAAAGTTCTGACTTGCATCATTGTTTGTTTTGGAAGAATTTCACAGTCTACAGGCTCGTAACATGGTAACTGCAATTTATTTATACATTGATTTATTAAGAACATTTGCCATGTAAACAGTGCTGTTACATAGAATAAATAAACTGTTCAAATAGTTGGAACATGTTTTATTCTGTACATCGTATCACAAATATAGGTTTAACATGGTCTGTATTAAATTAAGCCTACTACACTTTATTTTGTAGGCTAAGAATTGGGAACAAAGTATAGTACTTCTAACAGTGATTTGATTGATTTTCTAAAAATATTTTAAAAATAAATTGTAATGTCAAAAGCCCTGTGGGATAAAATCAATTGTAATGTCAAGGGCCAGTGTTAAAAAAATACATTGTAATGTCAATGGTTTCAGTTGTCAAGGGCCAGTGTTATAAAATAAATTGTAATGTCAAGGGCCAGTGTTATAAAATAAATTGTAATGTCAAAAGTCCTGTGGGATAAAATCAATTGTAATGTCAAGGGCCAGTGTTAAAAAAATACATTGTAATGTCAATGGTTTCAGTTGTCAAGGGCCAGTGTTATAAAATATATTATAATGTCAAGGGCCAGTGTTATAAAATAAATTGTAATGTCAAAAGTCCTGTGGGATAAAATGAATTGTAATGTCAAGGGCCAGTGTTAAAAAAATACATTGTAATGTCAATGGTTTCAGTTGTCAAGGGCCAGTAATATAAAATAAATTGTAATGTCAAGGGCCAGTGTTATAAAATAAATTGTAATGTCAATGGTTTCAGTTGTCAGGGGCGAGTGTTATAAAATATATTATAATGTCAAAGGTATATGATATAAAATAAATTATTATGTCAAAGGTATATGATATAAAATAAATTCTAATGTCAAAGGTATATGATATAAAATAAATTATAATGTCAAAGGAATATGATATAAAATAAATTGTTATGTCAAAGGTATATGATATAAAATAAATTGTTATGTCAAAGGTATATGATATAAAATAAATTATAATGTCAAAGGTATATAATATAAAATAAATTATAATGTCAAAGGTATATGATATGAAATAAATTGTTATGTCAAAGGTATATGATATAAAATAAATTGTTATGTCAAAGGTATATGATATAAAATAAATTATAATGTCAAAGGTATATGATATAAAATAAATTATAATGTCAAAGGTATATGATATAAAATAAATTATTATGTCAAAGGTATATGATATAAAATAAATTCTAATGTCAAAGGTATATGATATAAAATAAATTGTTATGTTAAAGTGTTTAGGGTATGAAAGAAATGGTTAGTAATAGTCTACTCAACGCTGTTTGGTCTTGGTAATGAAATATAGGATCAATTAGAGAAGAAAATTGTCATTTTAATGAAGAAACCCAAATAACATCAGGGTAATTTGTTTGTTTGGCTTGAGGACATTATAGAAATTAGACAGAATCTCTCGTGATGGCTTCCACAACCTTTTCTTCTCCTCCAGCATTTTGTTAGCTTAATTTGCTGTGTGTTAATGACATTTAGAGTGAAATAGATTCCACCCCTGTTGAAAGCTTCCAGTCTGCTGGAGACCATTCACTGAATATTTTTCAAATTTATTTCAATTCCATTGAGATCAATATTTTAGCCTGGTGTATCTGGTATTTTTATCTCCATGTATAATTTGATTAATATTAAAGTATTCAATCCCCCAGCTTGGATTTCTTGAAATCTATTGCTGCTATAGGCATAAATGTATGAAGGTGCAGGCACAAAATCAAACAACAGTACTGTTCCCAGGTTCATAACACAGATTCATACAATCTCCTGGTATAGGTTGATGACCATGCAATTAGGCTTTGTATCTATGCGCTGTGTACCAAACAACGTGCCATCCTTTGAAATTGACAACTCGGTAAAAATGAAATTGCTCCAAATAACATAACTTAGATTACAATTTTCAATTTAGTAATTACATTCGAATGTGTTTACAAATATAGAAAAAGTACAAGTCTGAAGCAAAAAAAAGACTATATATAGTAAAAGTGCAAGGCTGACATAAAAAAAGGACCTAGATATAGAAAAAGGGCGACGTTGACTTAAAAAAAGGGACCTAGATAAAGAAAAAGGGTGACGATGTAAAAAAAAAAAGGATCTAGATATAGAAAAAGGGTGACGTTGATGTAAAAATGGGACCTAGATATAGAAAAAGGGCAATGTCAAAGTAAAAAAAAAGGACCTAGATATAGAAAGGGGCGACGATGATGTTAAAAAAGGGACCTAGATATAGAAAAAGGGCGACGTTGATGTTAAAAAAGGGACCTAGATATAGAAAAAGGGCAACGTTGATGTCAAAACAAGGACCTAGATATAGAAAAAAGGCGACGTTGATGTAAAAAAAAAGGACCTAGATATAGAAAAAGGGCAACGTTGATGTCTAAAAAAGGACCTAGATATAGAAAAAGGGCGACGTTGATGTCAAAAAAAGGACCTAGATATGGAAAAAGGGCGACGTTGATGTCAAAAAAAGGACCTAGATATAGGAAAAGGGCGACGTTGATGTCAAAAAAAGGACCTAGATATAGAAAAAAGGCGACGTTGATGTAAAAAAAAGGACCTAGATATAGAAAAAGGGCAAAGTTGATGTCCAAAAAAGGACCTAGATATAGATAAAGGGCAACGTTGATGTCAAAAAAAAGGACCTAGATATAGAAAAAAGGCGACGTTGATGTAAAAAAAAGGACCTAGATATAGAAAAAGGGCAAAGTTGATGTCAAAAAAAGGACCTAGATATAGATAAAGGGCAACGTTGATGTCAAAAAAAGGACCTAGATATAGAAAAAGGGCGACGTTGATGTCAAAAAAAGGACCTAGATATAGGAAAAGGGCGACGTTGTTGTAAAAAAAAAGGGTTCTAGATATAGAAAAAGGGCGATGTTGAAGTAAAAAAAAAAAAGGGACCTAGATATAGAGAAAGGGCGACGTTGACATAAAAAAAAATGGCCTAGAAATAGAAAAAGTGCAAGGAATTTATGAAAAAAATATGCATTTATTCATAGTGTGATAAAAGAATATTGCGCTTATGAAATTTCTTGCCAGATAAAATAATCCCAAGGCTCTAGTAATATCAATATTGGCAACTCATTATGTTTGAAAGGGGGAGTATTTCACCATCTTTAAAATCTAATCTTGTGATAAAATTTTATCTTCCTATCAACATAGATTGAGTCATTTTGTTAAAAGCATAAAAAAAATATATCAACAGCCATTTATGTCAATGTCTGGGTTTGTCCATCAACCAGAATAACTCCATTGTCCCATTTCAATTAATAGAACAGGGTAACAAATCTATTAGTTATAGGGTTTTGTGCTTTGTAATTGTCTTAGTTCAAATTGGAAATAAATGGAGTTATTCTGTAATGGACAATTTTTACAATGGACAACTGTTGGTATTTTTTTTTTATGATTTGGCAGAAAACCTTAAAGTTTTTATTTTTAACTTTTTGTACAAACAGTTGTAGATCTGAACAATAAGTCTCTGATGTTGAATCCCTTGATCAAGTAACATTAACTGCGTTTCCACTTAGAATTGTGAGTAAAACTAGCTTAAAAGCCAGCTTTATTGCCGAACACCCTGCATTTCCACTTAGTTTATCTAGTTCCCGAACCACTTTAATCTTAATCTAAAAAGTGGCACATTATTGACAGGTCGCGATGTACAAGACTACTGATGTTGCGGGTGAGACTATAAAATTAGTACTTTTATATTGCCGAACGAGAAAAAGCAGGTTATTTGCGTTTCCACTTGTATAAAAAGCTGGCTTTAAAGCTAGCTTTCATTTAGCCCCTGATAAATTGCCGAACGCAAAAAGGGAGATTTTCAGTTCCTGAACTGTAATGGTTCGGCAATTTAATAAGTAGAAACACAGAAAAGCTAGCTTAAAGCCGGCTTTTTGGCCAAGTGGAAACACAGTTTATCCATTCTTAATTAGGATTTGTTGAAGAGTGATTGCCTGATTCAACCTGTTGAAGATGAAATGTTATTAAGATTTAATATCCAACAGTTCAATATGATATCAAACAGCCTGCAGTTCAATTTACACTATATCAATATTATTACTTCATTGTGGAATTCTGGTAGACTACAACCATTTGTAAACAAAGTCATAAATAAATGTAAACAAAGTCAAAAATAAATGTTAATAAAGTCAAAAATAAAAACTTTAAAGTCATCTGATATAAATACACAATGATAACTTAATATACAGCTATGACGTCATACATTGTTCTTCAAGTCTGTTAAATAGACTAATAGTGTATTTTTGTAACTGTCAATTATTTGAACGTAACTATCCATTATTTGAATGTAACTGTCCATTATTAAGGATTTCTTTTGGATAGTTAAATTCAAACAAATGACAAAAAAGACCAACATTTAGAGACAAAATTTTATTTTATTAGAATTTCAATGTTATGGATACGTTAGGTGTTTTATTGTTCATTTCACGTTTTTCACTAGTTGATGCTGGAATCAATTTCTGGTTGTTCATCTGAATCACATCTATTATTGTCACTTTTTGCTTTCTTTCCACCATCTAAAATCTCACTAACTCCAACTTGCAAAACATCACTGGTCCTTTTATAAGTTCTAACTGCATTTGACCTATGGCCAGTTTTCTCAACAATGAGCTGTTCATCAACACCAGCTTCATATAGTCTGGTTGCAGCAGTTGCCCGAAGAGAATGGTTAGTAGAATGACCTTTAAATCCTGCTTTTTCACACAATTTTGAAATTGTTTTCTGTAGGACATGAACACCGATAGGCGAATCACTTAAAATGCTATCCGTTTCTAAATTCTTTTCAGTTGTAACACAATGCCTAGATTGTGTAATAAACATGTTCTCTCCACATGAAGAAATATTAACAACTGACTGATACCTGACTACTCAATATTTGTGAATGTGTTTAATAGAAAACTATCCATTATTTGTGTTGTTTTAAGTGAACTGTTTTCATATCTTTGTGACTGTATTTTAAGTAAGATAATAGCTGTTCATTCTGTAAACAGGAAAATCAAACTTGTGGCTAACGCCACTCTTTCTTTTTACAGAATGGACAGTTTTCGGCCATTATCCTTTACATAAAGTAAAATTGATTAACTGATAGTCAGAAGTTGATGCAGAAGTAAGTGTCATAATTTTCCCCTTAAGGCTCAGTGTCTCAAATTACAATTGTACCACAAATAACAAAAATTCTGAGTTCTGATTGGTCGAAATACATGGGGTTTAATAGCAATTTGACATCATGTCTTTGCAATTTGGCGTATTAATTTCAGCGAACTAGTTACAAATCTTGTTAATGTTAATGATAAAAAGGATGTCTTCTTTTTGATTCGGTAGCGCACGTGCAGTTTGTTGTTATGTGCGTCATACTGCATCTAACGTCATAAAAACCGAATAACCCATGTCTAAATTATCCATAAAAAAGAGTCCGGGAACAAAATCATCACAATTTGTGGTGCAATTCCGATGAACGACTTTCTGTTTTAGATTTAGAGGGGGTTTATTCGATATTTAACCATGCTTGAATATACCATTAGAGACCCTCGACCGCAAGCGGTCTCGGGATCTAATGATTCAAGCATGGTTAAATATCGAATAAACCCCCTCTAAATCTAAAACAGAAAGTGTTTATCTTCTAATTAATTGTGAAATACAAGAAGAAGAAGACACGACTGAATCTACATTTGTTACTGTATTGTCTGATGCATAGAAAGAAACAAACAAACAACTATATTTTACAAGGATAACAACTTAGGTTCACAATTCCGCCGTGACAGTGATCTTTCAGGGGTTCAAATTAAGAAAACCATGTCAGGAGTCCACTGGGCCCCTAACATACAATTTCTTGGGGCCCAGTAAAGTTTTTAGGGGCCCAGAAATAAAATAGCCATGTTAGATTTTAAAAGGAATTTCTAGAAAATTCGCGAAGATTAGTAAATGGTAGTTAAATATTTTTTGTAATGAAAAATCAAAAAAATCATAAATGTACGACAAGCATAAATTTCCATTATAAAGCAAAAGTAGTCCAAAAACAAGGTCACCACCTGGGCAACCATTACCAGGATTTTAGTCGCCCATTAGAATTTTTGGTCGCCAATGGCGACTGGGCGAGTGTTAAAGGGGCCCAGACTTGATTTGTTTCCGACAATCATCCGACAGCCTCAAACACATGAAATCTTTTGCTTAGCTAATCAGAAATAGTCTACAGAGCTTACCTTTGAAATTTGAGCATTCAAAACCATGTGTATCCATAATTATCCGTGTTTGAAAAATCATAATGTCTTAAGATATTACGACATCCCGCCATATTGGAAAACGGTTCGTCTTGATAATCAAAGAGTTATCCTTCCCTTCGTGCAATAGCGGTCATCTATATAAATAGACTACAACGCATTTTCAATTGTAGACTTTGTCAACAGGAGACACAATTTTCAGACTGACTGGAGACCAACCGCGTACAGCACGGAAAAAAAATGAAAAGTGAAATTTTTTGTTTGAGATATATTTCAAGGTATTTTGCAATTTTCTTAGAGCAAAGTTTGTGGTTTTTTTTATTAATTTCCATTATTTTATGAAAGTTGTAATATAAGCCTAAAATAGCATTGATGGCCTTAGAAATGTCTTGCTTTGATAAAAATATAGACTCAAACACATTGTCTTTTCAAAATGTGTTTTTACAGAGGAAAATTTTCAGTCCAAATTTGATTTTACAGAGGACAATTTTATTTGTTTACAGAGGAAAATTTTTAATCCAAATTTGTTTATAAACTTTGTCAACATTGGAAACAGTACTATTTTTGTGGCCAATATTCCAATTCTCATAAAAAAAGGATTCAGAAAAAAATGACAATACTTTATACTTTGCTCAGACAATAGATGCATGCCTCCAATCTGAAGAACATAACAGATAAAATGTGGGTCATTTTCCAAGAAAGATAAGAGCATAAGCTTTGGAGATTTCATTTGGTAATACAAGACTATAACCTGTACACTTGTCAAAGATAACAATTACATTATCATATCAAACACTCCCAAACCGACATTTGCAATTTACATGGCATTACTGTTGACATGGAAACCAAATAATCTTGATCCCATAGAACTCCTGGGAATTATTATTTGATTGGAAAAGGAAGAAGAAAAACTCTGCAACTGCATGATTTTTAATAGACTATATTCAAGTGTTATTTTTTATTTGAACTGAAGTTTTTTAATTGATGATAATATGTTTGGTTCATGAGGGATTTTCTTTTGAACTTTTCACAGTGTTTCCTTATCTTATTTTATAGTTGTATGTAGATTCTATGAAAAACTTGGATTCTCAGAATATTTATGTTATCACCTTTTTTTCATCAGAAAGTTTTTAATATTTTTGTTTTTCCAGAAATTGATCATATAGATAATATAAAACTATTATGAACTATGTCTGAATCTCCTACACAATTTAAATATATCTGCAAAACTTTCTCTTTTACATATGATACACCCTAATCCAGTACTGTCTTAAGTCAAAGGAATTCAGTTCTGAGTATATGTCTTAAAAAAAATAATGCAAGACAGCTATGTCAATCGAATGGCAAAATCCAAAAGTACCATACTTCCTAGTAAACAGTTTTTTTTAGAACAAAGTTAAACATAATAATTTATATTGTTAACTCTTCGAACGTCACAGACGTGCCAACCAGCTCAAAAGCCACAGACGCAGTTATGTGCCAGCGGGCTCAAAAGCCACAGGCGCAGTTATGTGCCAGCAGGCTCAAAAGCCACAGGCGCAGTTATGTGCCAGCCGGATCAAAAGCCACAGCTGCAGTTTCCTTTGCATCGTAATATTTAATACTTCTTGCTTTAAATTTTGTTTATTCAAAAACTTTCTAAATGAGAAACAGCTCTGCACAATAACTTACAAAGTTAAACAACGAAAACTTTAATTGATCGACCTTGAACTTGTACGAGGAAAAGGCAGTGACTCAATAATACACAGAGAAACTGGCGATTCACTGGTGCTGAATATCTTTCCTATTTGAGTGGCAAATTAGAAATTTGCCACTCTTTGTTTTCATTTTTTTTTTTTTATTTATTTTTTTTTTTTTTCGGGAAGCTCCCTAGCCCAACTCGAAAATGGAATAGAAATTTGGTTTGAAAAATGCTATAAAATACGTACTGGAATAGAAAATGAATATTTATCTAAAATTATTATGCATCGGAAGTGAGAAATTGCATAACTTTGTTGCTAATTATCCGATCCGATCATTAACCGGAAGTGAAACTTTATGTGTTATCACAGAACGGTGACATTTAGCAAAATTTAATAAGTCCGCTAATTTTTCTCCGATTTGCACGATTTTGGTGTTTTTTGAAACCTTGTTACTTTATCTAAAATTTGTTGGGAACAGAATTTTCATTTTCAAATTTTATTTTTTTTTAAGCCCGATTGATTTTTAAAAAAAAAAAAGGCTTTATCAAATGACCTTGACCTTCAATGACCCTGAATTTTTACAAGTAGAATGTTCTTGACATGAGCTATCCACATATAGGTTCTATAATGGTCGACAACAATTTACACGTTTTAGTTTTTAAAAAAATTCAAAAGGCTATATCAAGTGACCTTGACCTTCAATTACCTTAAAAATATTCAAGTAAAATGTACTTGACCTAAGCTGTCCATACATATGCTTATAATGGTTGTTTTGAGTGTTTAAAAATTGAAAAGGCTAGATCATGTGACCTTGTATCAAGTGGCCCCATAGGGGTAGTTTGCCACTCTCAGTACTGTTCACAGTTCTAGTTTTAATTATTTTCATCCACAATTGATAAAGAGCACAATCAAAAAAACCTTTCATTGTTTTCTATAATAGATTTCTTACTTTTATCAGCTGCTTGTGCTTCAGTCATAACTGAGATTTTCGAAAAACATAACTATCCCGAGCAATCAAACTTAACAGCTAGGCCTAGGCGAACTTTTCTGTAAAAAGGAATTGACCTGATTGGAATTTGGGGTTGGGATCAAATTGACTTCAGAATTTCTGGGACCTACAATTTTGATAATAGGCTAATTCCATGCAAATGTTCCACATTTTCACAAAATTGAAACGATAAGGAAACTATTAATTTAGGGTTTTTTCTAAGGGAAACATGTTGAAATTATTTAATTTGAGTAAATATTTGACTTGTTTCATATTATTAACCAAATATTTTGCGCTAAACTTAATGGTCATTATTATTTTTTTATTTATCATATTTGAGTACTCTTACATTTTTTTGATCTATAGTAAGAAAAAGTAGTTAGAAATAGAATCTAGTATTTGATATTTATACCAAATAATACAGTTATCAACTTCATATAACATCTGATTTATGAAAGAATAAGTCAAGTCGATTTTAAAGTCGTTAATCTTTGAAATAAAATATTGTCCCGTCTGTCACAGAATACATTGAAAAGTTTATATATTAACGAAAAGGTTTAACATTAGGCTATTGCATACTGATAGCTATCTCCACTATATATACATTATTCAAGATATATAACTTAAATGTTCTGACCAAATGTAACAATTGTGAAAATTGAATTTAAAGTTTGTCCCGTCTGTCACAAATGTCCTGTCTGTCACAATAATGTCCTGTCTGTCACAAAAAATTAAATTAAAAAAATTCATTTCAACAAAAATTGGCTCAATATTCTACAAAAGTCAATTTTCTATTACAAAACCATAATGAATATTACTCCAATGAAGAGTATAATATTGGTTCCTTGGTGGTTGTATATCAATTTTCATGGACTCAATAGATATAAGAAACAATGAATTTCTAATTAAATGTTTGCAAATAACAGGTCATAGTAAATACTTTTGAACCTGACAATAATGTAACATGGTACCCACATACCAAAATTTAGTGTCTAACGACCTGAATACCAACACTTATCTATTCAAGGGGACCATATAAATTATAAATCTTGAACTATTGTCATTTGCTATGGAATTAAAGTCTTGTTTTGTGGTTTGAAATGTTTAGTTTAAACATTATTTATTGAAATGATTTTTCAAAAGGATTGTGAATAAGTTATAAAAACTAAGAAACGCTTATAGGTTGTGTTTGGGTTTATTTATTTTAATTAATTTAAATTGTCTATATATTATTAAATAAAAATAATGAAATTCTCAATATAGAATTTTGTGTTCTTGTCCAAACTCATGGAAAAGTGTAAAATCATAAATAAAAGCATATAAGTTGCACAAAACATTAGAAAACATATTTTATGATCCACAATTATGTATCATTAACTTAATTCTTTGAATGTTGTTTGTATTTTGTAGTTTGCCCATATCTGTCCCGTCTGTCACAAAATTTTTGTCCCGTCTGTCACACTTACAAACTAGACCATGAAAGTGCATATTCAGCCAAATGACCTCATCTTTATCTCAGATAATGTTTAATTATTAGTTAACTGGGTAAAATTAGAACTAATCAATTTAATTTTGATTTGAGATAGATTTTGTCCCCTGAATAAAACCTTTGAAAAATGGATGTAAATTCTTGTCCCGTCTGTCACACTCATTGTTTATACAGTGACATCTAGGGAACTTTTTACTGAGATAATTTTAATATTTTACCAAAAACATCAACCAATTTGCCATACATGTAGCATATTAAATCACCTTTGAACCCCAATATATGTTTATGAATGGACGTTAATTATTATGTTGATCAGCTTTTTGTCCCGTCTGTCACGCTGGAATTAGCCAATAGTGATATTGATGTATGTGCAGGCCGACTTGAATAAAACCTATTTAATTTTATCATGGGTTAAGTAACTTGCCACCAACTAATGGCATCAAATATTTGATAAAGGTGCCATTGAAGATGTTTCATATCCATTGTTCTTTTCAAGTTGAGAAAAGTAAAGAACATGTCAAGAAATATTCCACCTAAATGGTTAATAGATCGAATGCCCAACATTTTACATTTTTTGAGAGCCCCAGTAGTAGTAGCCTTGTCTGATAATTAACAGAATAATACTGTAAAAGCGTTGATTGATATCTTTCCAGCTGGAATTAAACAATTTGTTTCAAGCATGGGGATGGAGGGTTGGTGTAGGTCAGATTGTTCTAGATTCCAGTTTATATCAGTTCAATTCTACAGATGTTTTTTGGCAGTTAATTGTACCCTTGACATTGTTCAGCAAATTAATTTGTAAAAGCACAAAACTTTATAATACATGTATATTGATTGTTGTTGCAGAACGTAATGTCTCTTTAAATATATTGAAAACATAATTATTAAATGACAATAATAGGATTTTTTAAAATTGTTGGAACACCAAAACATCTGGGCAGTTGGTTGATAAAGCACAATAAAGGTCTTCAAATGTATCAGATTATATTCACTGATACCTAAGGCACTGCCTTTTTTTATACGCCCACATTATAATGTATATTGTCGTCACCCCTGTCCGTCCATCGGTCTGTTGGTCCATCCACAATTGCTTGTGAACGTTATAGAGACTACAGTTTTTGTCGGATTTGAATGAAATTTGCTGTGATCATCTCTATTTATAAGATCTCGGACAAATTGGCGATTTTTCGATTAACGTTTTTTATGCGCCCACATTATAATGTGGTCATATATTGTCGTCACCCCTGTCCGTCCGTCCCTCCACAATTGCTTGTGAACGCGATAGAGACTACAGTTTTTATAGGATTTGAATGAAACTAGCTGTGATTATTTATATTGATGAGATCTCGGACAAGTTTGAAATTGGCGATTTTTCGACTAACGGTTTTTTAGTTATTGCCCTTGACTTAGTCAAAATGCCTCAAAATTGGCTTGTGAATGCGATAGACCCACAGTTTTTATCAGATTTGAATGAAACTTGCTGTGATCATTTAAATTGATGAGATCTATGATAAGTTCGAAATTGGCAATTTTTAGACGAACGGTTTTTGAGTTATTGGTAGGCCTAGTCTATTACACAATACCAAAGAATGGGGGTCCCATTGACTTTTTTTCCTCCCTTTTATATTTATTTTGTTTGTTTTTTGTTATTAAATTTTAACTGGTTTTTGTACCTACATTTTTACCCAAATTTCCTACCTCTGTCAATTTTGTTGTGGAACATTTACAATAAATAGAAGGAAATTTATAGCCAAAATCTGAAAGTATTGTCCAGTTAAATCTTGTGGTAAATAATGCACTTAAAAATCTTTTTTACAATGATCATAAAATTCATCCATTTTGTGACAATTTTCAGATCGGGTAATTTATTTTATCTCGAAAAGTTTTGAAGTTAGTTCCATTCAAAGACAATTTATATTTTTTGTTGCAATGTGAAAAAACAATCTGGTCTGTACACATAGTCTATAGACAAGACATATAAATCACATTCCTTTTTTAAGAATTTTAGGGAACAATTCAACAGATATCTTAAGAATCTGTAGTGAAATTACACCAATGAAAGATATTCAACAGACTTGTATTGTAAAAGATAGTGCTTAATGATATGTAGGTATATCAGAAACAGAATTTCATTTACATTCTGTAAGATAATCAAAGGTTTCAATGTTTACTAAAAACAGAGAAGATGGTTGTAACTTACTTTTGGTATGTTAATGATTAAGAAAATACATTATTCATGTTTGTAGCTAATTTGCTAAGTAATCTTACTTCTTGAGGTTTCAGTTATGTAATTGTGAAATCCTCAAGCAATAAGTGACCACTTTACAGATAATTTAGCTAATGCTAAGGAAAAGCTGTGGATTTTATGCATGAAATTTTGTTATTTTGTTGTTTTAAATGGAGTATTGGAAACCAGCGACATGGTCATTAGTTTTACATTTCCTTTGATTTTAGTCAATAAAAAACAAAGTAGCAATTTACATTGATTGACAAAACACTCACTTATTGAATGTGAAATAAGTGTAGTTAAACACAGGATGGTGCAAGTTATTGAGTTCAATGTAAAATAGTAAAAACAATTTGTTAATTTGTGTATAAATTCTATCATGATTACCGGTAACTTGTTTAATTTACTAAAATGAAAGACAGACATTTAAAGGTGTAATCAAAGATGACTGCTAAATTAAGGAGATTGTAAAGATTTTTTTCTAAATATTTTTTTTATATTGCGTCATTTATTGTTTTTCTTTCAGTCCAATTTTTAATCAAATAATCTGTTTGGTTCCTGTTATTTAGAAATGCTTAACCCTTTTTGACAACAGTTTATGTGGAATCGTTACGAAACACATATGTCTAAAAATTGAAAAGGTGCAAATCTGTGCTGGCAGTGTCCTATGAAAACCTTTCTTATCCCTTTTAATGAAATAGTTTGTACAGCCAGTGAGTGTGACTCATGTATTCATGAGAGATTAACCATTCAAATCAATGATAACAAGTGTAGTCATAATACATGACTTAATCTGTATAAGACTAAGCTGAGATTAAACAAAATTAGAGGGCTGGCATGTAAAAGATATCTGCAGTTGATAGGATGAGACAATACAAACTATGCATGTTAAAGATCCACTGTCCTAAAAAAAAATCTTCTTGTCCTAGGAAAATTATCATCTAGTGGTTTGGATGAGACCATAAAGCTCTCTCCCTAGTGCTACAGACTCTGTATGTTATTTAAAGATCCACTGTCCTGGGAAAAATCCTCCAGTCTTTAAGATGAGACCATAAATAAACCAACATCCCTGGTTCTACAAACTGTGTATGTTATTTAAAGATACACTGTCCTGTGAAAAAATCCTTGAGGTTTTGATTAGATAAGAAACTAACATCTTTGATGCTACAGACTGCTTGGCCTCATCTGTCTTTTGTAGGCACTGGCTTAGGTCACCACAAGTAGAGACTATGCTATAGATTTCAGTACACATCAGTTTGTTTATTTATATTAGAAATTATCCACTTCTGGAGAGACAGATGATAAAAAAGTGATTACTTCAGGGAGATAATGAAAGGGGATCTAATCTACCATGTACATAAATATTACTTAGATTTTTGTTCTTTTTGTAAGCTGTCACTAAACGTTTGGTATAGATATTAGGGAATTCATCTTGAAGGTGGTGTGTAGGCTGTTACACTCCATTCATTTTTATATCTATAATATATCTTAAATTGAATATGAAATATATCAATTATATGTCACATTACCATAAAAGAATTAAAGATGAGTTATTATTAAAAATCATTATCCATCATAATTGACCAGGAATCAGACTGGTTTGTCTTGTCTAGCTCTCACTGTGACAGCAGCTCTTATGATTTATATTCCATCTTTTAATCATGGTCTACATTTAGTTTCATCTTAAAGAGACTGGGTCAGACTACAGTTAGTTTTGTTTGTGAGTTGGATGCTTCCTCGCTAACCAGGAGGTCCAGGGTTCAATTCTAGTTTCCCCCTGTCAGTGTTGCAGGTCGAAGGGGCTGGATGGGACAATAAACGGAGGTCCCAAGTGCTGCAGGCAAAATGAGGAGTCTAATGCTGCTGTCCTGGCAAACTTCCTTTCGTTGCAGTCTGCATGACATTTCCCGTCTTCGTAAGCCCATAAGGTGAAGAATAGTAAGATGTAATACTCTATTCATTTCATTTAATATTCTGTTACAGAAACACCTTAATATTTACTTCATGTGATTTGAACAATTCATTGATAATACAAATAATATGTTACAAAATATAAGTAAGGTTTTGGAAAACAAGCCACCTTATACATAGTAATATAATTATATGTAAATATGAAATACATCCACAGATCTTGATAGATGATTAGGAAATGAACAATTTCACATAAACATTAAGTTTTCTCAACAGTCTGTTTCGTAGAAGCTTGGCTAAAATATTTTTAATCGAATAAAATTAACTATAGCCGTACGCCTAACGGCACTGCGTACCGATCCAGAAACCATCGCCGTATTCAACAATTTGTTATTACATATTTCGGAAGATATCACTTACACATTTACATCAATGAGTTTTATAAGAAAATATATCCCTTATGATTATTTTAAAACTTTTCATTATTCATTTGAAAAAGTTTAAACATATATATATATATTTAAACTTTAAAACTGACTTTTTAGAAGAAAAAAATATTTTGTGTGTGGATTGTATCGATCTAAACTATATTAAGAATTTTCGAAATTAAGAAATTCGTTTTACAGTTATATTTGAAAATTCTTTGAACCCGTCCTCAGTCAATTTCATCTAAGGGACATAACACATTTTGATTCACTATATGAAATAACAGATCACAAAGATGGCATTAGTTACTTGGTATATCTTATATCTAAATAAAACTGTCATTTCAAATATAGATTTATCTCTTATCATTCAATATGTCATTCATTATATAGTAGAAACATAGGATACTGCAATTTGTCGCAAGTTGACTAGGTATAACAAATTAACAACGCGACTTTACATCTTTAAGTGTATATTATATCATAGAGTTGCGTCCCTTAGACCACTATTCCACTCAACTGTTATATTATTGTTGCTTAAGAGATAAAATTTAAACTTCCAAAGGTTGTAATTTCCTTCCAAATATTCCATTATCATACATCGCCCACAACGAGAAATACACAATAATCCCTTTTATCTAAGATAAATAATAACTTAGAGTCATTTTAACTGGATGTAGAACGATTAAACTAGAAAATAAATTTGGATCGCTAAAACTCATATCTTGTAGATTGCCCAAATGTAACGTACATTGAACAGACCGTTTTATAGGAAAAATTCGCAATTTTTAAATGCCGATAAAACCTTAAGTATAATTCTTACAATAAAGTGTGACATATCATTGGATAGATCTTCTCGAGACCTATCATATTTGTACAAGTCAAAAGATCCCCAAATCTCAACATCACAAGTTACGACCCTTCAAAGTTTTTAAAATTTTAATCGTAAACAAATCAAAATCAAAATTCAAAAATCGGTTTCCATATATATTTCAGCAATCGGTTATAGATTTTATATACATCAAAATAACACAAATCGAATTATCCCCTGAGACCCTATTTCGATTTAAAGAAAAACATGCACGGTTAGTATACAAGAAATTACAAAATTTTCAAATTTATAAACGCACAATTTTGATTTAAATTCCAAGTGTGATATATTAATAGATAGATGAGATGAAGCGTTAGAAGAATATGTGAGAAATTCTGTCCTATGTAAATTAGGTCACATGATAGAGCTCTTTATAGTTAAAATTCGTGATTTTCAACTGGCTGCAAAACCGGAAGTGAACATCGGACAACAAAAGTGAAGATACCATAGGGTAGATATAATCAAGGGCAATAACTTTTGTTCAGGTCAAGGTCAAGGTCGCAAAATATTAGCCTTCAAAGTTTTGACAATAACTGAAAAATGTCAATCAGAAATAAAAACTAGATCCCCAGGCTTCGCGAGGTTCTGACGCAGTGCGTAGCAGTTTTGATATACGAACAGTAACGTTATTTTTACAGAGTATAAGTCGTTTTATTTCAAAGCATAATTGGTTCGCTGAAACTAGTGCCATGTAGATCGCCCAAACGCATAATTCAACAAACAGTTTTTAACGATGAAATTCCCAATTTTCAAATGGTGATAAAACGGAAAGTATGCATCGTACATCAAAACATAATATATCAATGGATAGATCTTTTCGAGAGCTATCACATTTGTGCAGCTCACAAGGTCACCAAAGGTCAAGGTTACAATATACGACCATTCGAAGTTTTTATATATTACTTTCGGTCAAAATATCAAAATCAAAATCAAAATTCAAAAATCGGTTTCCAAATATAATTCAGGAATCGATATAGAATTCTATAGACATCAAAATTACGCGAATCGTAGCATCTCCAGAGGCCCAATTTTGATTTAAAGAAAATTACGCACAGTTAGTAGAGAAGAAAATATAAAATTTCCAAATATTAAAAAGCGCATTTTTGGTGGAAATATGTGGTTTAATATATCACTACAAAGAGCAGATGAACCCTAATATGATTCAATAGAAATATTTGTTATGTATAAATTAATTCACGTGGCAGAGCTCGTTAAAAATAAAAATCACAAACTTCAATCGGCTATAAAACCGGAAGTAGACATCGGACAACACAAATGAATATATCAGGGGGTAGATATCATCAAGGGCAATAAAGCGTTCCTCCTGTCACAAGGTCACCAAAGGTCAAGGTCACAAAATATGGGCCTTTAAAGTTTTTGTCATTACCAATAAAATTAAAATGGAAATAAAAGAAAATCAAAATCAAAAATCCGCTCCCAAATAAAGTTGCGCAATCAATTCTAGTCATTAGATATAGATCCCCTGAATTTGAATTTGAAATTTTACAAAAGTTTGACATTTCAATATGGCGGCTTATCGTTTGCTTCCAGTCTGGATTTTTTTATCTTCGTTTTTTTGTATGACTATTTCAAGCATATCGCAAAAAGGATTTTTGAAATATCTTGAAAATTCCGGAAGTTGATTTTTAAATTTTAAAAGCGAATAACGTCAAAACCGGAAGTGATGTCGAAAATTTAAAAAATAATTCTTGATCGCATTAATAGTGTCTATCTATCTGTAAATTTTCGGATGCATCGGAATAAAATTGTAGAAGTTGAAAAAATGCAAAAATTGAAATGATAAAAGTCAGCTACAAAAGTAATGAAATTAGCAGTTTGAAACTGCAGTTATGTAGCTAGCAGCTAAAAGAAGCTAGCAAAAGAAGTTCTGTCAAAATCAGTTGAAAAATAGAGGTAATAAACAACAAAAACCAAATAAACGCCATTGCCCACAGCTCGTTTCCGGTCACTCTGAATGACGTCATTTTACATTTAACAAATAGTAGTCTCTCAGTTTGAATGGCAGACAGCAACAGGTAGTTTGTAGCATGTTGCCTTCTAAGAGAAAAATCGAATGTGAAATTCGAAAAAAAAAAAAAAAAAACATTTCGAAAACAAAGCAGTGCGTTCGATGAACGCACTGCAAAAAAGGCAAAAGCGAAATTCAAAAATCCCTTCCCATACTTTTTTGCGCAATTGATTAATGGTTTTAGAAAATCTAAAATCATGCAAATTAGATTTAACCCTGAGGCCCCATTTTGAGTTTTACAAAAGTTAGTCATATCAAGATGGCTACTGATCCGTTACTTCTGGTTCGGATTTTCTTAATTTACCATCATCAAATAGACAATTGTAGCTAATTGCAAAATAAATTTTTCAAATATCTTCATTATTCCGGAAGTGCAAAATTCAATTTTAAAAGCAAATAACATCAAAACCGGAAGTGATATCAAAATTTTGAAAATTAATTATATTTCGCAATCAAAATGTCTATATATCTGTAAATTTTCAGATCTATCGAAATAAAATTGTCGAAGTTGACAAAACCGCAAAAATTAAAATTAAAAAAGTCAGCCACAAAGTTGGGAAATGTATAATTCTTAAATTGCTATCTTGTATACAAAGATTGAAAGCAATAAACAAAAAAAACGCGATCAAAATGATTAAAAACTTGCGTGACAAATGAGGAAAAACCTAAAGTTAGTCATAGCCCCGTACGTCATTTCCGGTTGGACCAAATGGCGTCAAAATACATTCATATGATTTGAATTCGGTGGTTTTCCAGAAGAAATGTTAACAGTTTCCATGTGGCATTTGTAGTTTTGGCTGGGCGATGCGATGGGGGGAATTCGAAAAAAAAAACAACATTTCGAAAACAAAGCAGTGTGTTCGATAGAAAATAAAATAAAATTATTATTAGTAACTATTGCAGTGTGATACATAATGAATATGAATCAAGAGCGAAGCTACTACGAAACAGACTATTTGAGAAAACTTAATGTTTATGTGAAATTTTTCATTTCCTAATCATCTAGTATTAATATATAGAGGTATATCAATATGTTAATATAATAATAGAATATAAGTAATATTTATGTATATTTAGATAAAGTATTAATATATGTAAGAGGTATATCAATATGTTAATATAATAATAGAATATAAGTAATGTTTATGTATATTTAGATAAAGTATTAATATATAATAAGAGGTATATCAATATGTTAATATAATAGTAGAATATAAGTAATGTTTATGTATATTTAGATAAAGTATTAATATATAAGAGGTATATTAATATGTTAATATAATAATAGAATATAAGTAATGTTTATGTATATTTAGATGAAGTATTAATATAGAGGTATATCAATATGTTAATATAATAATTGAATATAAGTAATGTTTATGTATATTTAGATAAAGTATTAATATATATAAGAGGTATATCAATATGTTAATATAATAATAGAATATAAGTAATGTTTATGTATATTTAGATAAAGTATTAATATATAAGAGGTATATCAATACGTTAATATAATAATAGAATATAAGTAATGTTTATGTATATTTAGATAAAGTATTAATATATGTAAGAGGTATATCAATATGATAGTAGAATATTTAAGTAATGTTTATGTATACTTTAACATATAAAAGAAAAGGATAAGGTTTTCCCACCAGACAGGGATCATCACCATGAGGCCTGTCAACCTGCAAGCACACAGTGGCTATAGTATCAAACAGCCAGGATTTCAATTTAACTGTTGATATGAATACAACCATACCATTCCTCAATTATATAGTACTTGTCATTAAGTGTGGTTTTAACTTTCATGCAGTTGGATCATGAAACCAAAGCAAGTGATATCTCTAGTGTCTTTATGAATGTTAAGGAGAAATCCATGATAAATTCAAGATTCTCTTAAGGGGGTTGACAACCCTAAACCTATGTACAAAAAATAGACTATTTTAACAACTTCTTTTCCACCTATCTGAAATATTTAAATATCAATGGAAAGAGGGGACTTTCAGCTATCCAAAAGTATAAAATTTATTTCTTTATGACATTTCAACTTTGAGAAATAGCGTATGAAAGATGAACGAAAAAAACGTCAATTATTCCCTTAAAATTAGCATATCTACTAGACTATTTAATATAGAAGGTTGAAATTTTGCAAAACGCAAGTCTACATGTATCTCCACAAAATTACGTTGGCTTTTTGGAAAATTTTGTTTTGTTCTGAAGATATTGATAGAAATCAAAATTTTGGGAGTGCATTTACGAAAAATTGAATTTTTAAAAAACTATTCATTTTATAAAAAAAAGCCAACGTAAATTTATAGAGGACATCGTAAGCTTTAGCTGAAGCCAAAGTTTGTAAAAATCGGATAAATTGTAAGCGAGATATGCTTTTGGAAAAATGGCAGTTTTTTTCAACATTTTGCAAACACTGTATGTAAACCTTATGTAATTAACGATCATGTTGTTAAAAGATTGTCTTTCATGCTGTAGAAATCTTTAAGCACCTTTTAGGCACCGATATCCACATAATTGGAGTGCTAAAACAATGGATCAGCACATGTCAAAACACCCCTACCCACCAATCATAAAATTTTCTTTGTTTACATATGACGCAAAGATTTATGGGACATCACGTGACATCTGGATTCCCCCGATACACAAACTCTTACTTCGCGTGCCGATATTAACAATAACTGACCGGCAAACGTAGAGAATGTTTATTTAGCCGATGACGTTGTAATCACAAATGTCAACTGACAACGTAATTTGTACGTCAACATAGAGGAATACCCCGTTTTGTTCTATAAATAGATTATCTTCACGGACGGATATCAGACGAACTACTGAAGCGATTGAGCTAAAAATTTTCATACATGAGTTTTTTTTAATGTCAAATAGGATGGATATAAACTAAATGTGTTTCTTGATTGAAATACACCTCGAACGATAAGGTTGTCAACCCCCTTAAGGTGCTATTGGTTTGGTTTAGCATTCAAATATCACAGGATCTATTTGATATAAGTGCCATATCTGTATATTTCTGTTAAATCGACGTTATATACTCACAACAAATATAACATTGTAATAAAATGCTTTATTCTATAACCACATACATCTATACCAGAAGGAGCCACAACTTAAATAATACATAGACATAACTCATATCTTATCTAGATAGATATTATTGGACTATAAAACAACTTTCACATGGAATAGACGACTTTACTGCTCACTTATGTGCGCATATGACGTATTATGTAGTTCGTTATAACAGTCTGAATCTAATTAGAGTACATTTCTCTGTAAAATGCTCTCACACTTTTTTTATTATTATTATAGACTTGCAAGATTAATAATTATGTTCTGGCTGTTAAAATAAAATAAAACATAACACTTGCAGTGGCAGAAATTTGTTTAAGGTGGGGGTCATCAGGTTTGGTCAAACATTTATTGAGATGAAGCAGGTCTTTAGAACTAAGGAAACTGTTAACACTGTGGCGTAGGCAATGCACAACAATGACATGTAATCTTAAGATTTGTGGGAAATTCATAACCAGTCGTGTAAAACAGTGAAATTGTAACAAAAATATAAATATATATATTTATTCAGTTTGTCATATTATCTATTGCGTTTACACGCCAATAATGCTAATGGTACTAATCAAGGCTGGATATAGTGTACCAGTCATCTATTTGACACCCCTTAATATTCTATTAAACTCTGACACACATGCATACTTTCTCTTGATATAATACTGTATATATATGATTGGAAGACCTCATTTGTAAAATTAGGGGTGTTTAAACTTATATCCAGCCTTGGGATCAACCTTTATTTTCTAATAAACTGATCATTTTGGGTTTATTTGAATATTGAAGAAATATTATAAGGTTTAACCAATCAACTAAAACTTAATGTTTCAAGTGAGCCAAGGACCTATGTTTGATGTCAGTCACTTATATAGACATGTCATGTTTAATATTTCTGGTAAAAGTATGACCAGTGAAGTGTACTGAGAAAATTTGTTGATATTTAAAATTATTGATTGAAACTGTCTAGAAGGTGGAGGAATATTCAGTGTACTTAAAGATGTAATAATATTGAAGTGATTGTCAGACAAGATAGGAAGGTACTGGATTGAATCTCTTTTGTCTGTGGCTTCTCTATTTAATTTTTATACGCCCACTATTGACTGCAATAGCCACCTAGTGTTCAATCCAATCAAATTGCTGCATTGTAAATTTCCTTGAAACAAGGCAGTCAAGGTATTAGATAGCTTGGTATTGTGAAGAAGATATCTGGGACACCAGCAAACACTACATGCAGTATCAAACAGTTTCTTAAACAATTTTAAACATGATTTGATACTATCAGTAGTGGGTTCCCACCTGGATGATGTGAGTCAAAAACTTCTTAAGTAATTCAAAATTATGTATATTGGTTCCTTGTATTTACAGGAATATGAGAGAATGAATGTAGCTGATGCTTTAGAAACTAAGACCTTTGAAGATGGTGAAGCTATAATTCGGCAGGTAAGTCTGTTGGAATTTGGATTGGGTTTCTTACTTTGTAATTTTACCCTGAGTAAAAGTCATTTTATGTAATAAATGATTTACTTGCTGCTAGTTACACTTTCTAATGAAACTGCCATTGCTTTCATCTCCATGTCCACTCTGACTCTATATACCCAAGATTAGAACCCTAAACCATCATTAGTTCCATGTATCTAATACATCTATTGCACGTGTTAAATTATGAGGTGCAAGATCCGGTGGCCCTTCCACTGTCAGTGTAATGGCAAAAGTGAACCTGGCCCACATTACCAAATCTTCTACGCATGTGTTGATTACATTTCTGGGGCATAAAAATATAAACAACAAAATATCATCTGCTTTAAAAGTAGGCCACCCTACTCTGGTTTGAATGGCCAGTTCTATTGGTGCTAGGTACTGTGCCAGGTAAAGTTCACTTTTTTGACCCAGGTGTAAGAAGGGCTCATGTAAAGATTCTAAATTCAAAAACCCACCTTCAAAGCTTAAAGTTGCTATACTTCATACTGATTGCAGAAAATACATCTGTCCATTTTATACACATGTACTTGTATATTATTAAACAAATTGGACGTTGAAATAATGTATATTTCTTTTTGCAGTCATGTACTTGATCGCCGGAAAATAGATCTGTCCATTGAGTACGCATGTACTTGTTTATTTTTAGACGAATTGTATATTGACGTTTTGTGTATTTTCTTTTTCTTTTTTTTTCTTTTTTTTTTTTCCAAATGGGCTGAATGTGAGACAGGACCATCTCCTTGTGTATTGGGCTTAGGCTTCTGTCCCATGTAAAATAAAGAAAGAGATTATTATCATTATTATTAGTCTTCTAAATTAATACTGATATTTGCAGGGAGATGAAGCTGATTGTATGTATTTCTTACAAGAAGGTGAAGTTAGATTTACTGTAAAGGTTAGTCAATCTTCTAGTTTCCTTGGTGTCCTAGGAATTCAAATCACACTTGCTTGAACAGGGTTACATTAAATAAAGTAATAATGTGTCTTAAAATGGACATAAAATCTTAGTTCTCAAGAATGGTCAATATGAGTATATATTCATCAAAAAACTTACCTGATGTCATACAGTAACAAAATCTGGAAAACTCACAAAACTTGAATAACACTTTTAAAATCAATTTATTAAATGTTTTGCATTTATTGGATAAATACTAATTTTTCGGATTTATATAAGAATTCTGTTATGTTTTTCATGGCAACAGGTATAACTACTGATGAATATATATATACTCTTATTGTCCAAGTTTAAAATTTTCCAATTTGATGCTCATTCTTAGACTCAGTTTTTCCTTTTAGAGAACTTTTAGACCTACTGGATGTTGATTTAAAACACCTGTTCAATTGATAGATATCTCTTATATTGTATGTTACCTTCATAACCTTGAACCAACAGTTCATCATTTTAATAAACCAATATTTTACTTCAATTTGTTTGACATTATCTGTTTTGGACCAGGTTGAATAACAAATTCTGAACAATTTTATTTTAAAAACTAGAATTGCTTACAATTATGAACGTATTTCGAGAGCCTTAAAATATTATGTAGGCTAAATTTGCAATTACCTACATCTAGACAATATATTGAATATCATTTGACCTAGTTTTCAAAGTCATAAAATAATTAGGTCACACCTTCCGTAACGGTTAATGATGGCGAAAATATGAAAATTATCAATTTTTGCTGTATTTAAGTACACTTATCTCTATGAATTTTTTAAGTAAGCCAAATTAAAAAATATCTACTCGTAGACAATATAATGAATATTATTTGACCGAATTTTCAAGGTCATAGATTAAGTGGGTCACACCTTCCGTACCCGTTAAAGTGACCTAATTTTGAAAAAATCGAAATTTAAATAATTCGAAAGAAAATACGAAATTTGAAAATCGGTCTCCAAGAAAAGGTAGATAATGATCCATTGTATCTATGTGCTAAATTTCATCAAAATCGGTCTATCAGTAGTGTCTGAATTTCGGATTTAAGAATTGTAACGAAAATTCAAAATGGCGGCCGATATGGCAGCTTGACCTAATTATTTAGGTCAAATCAATTACTATTGACAAGTTATTTATAAAACAGTTTTCACTTTTCACCTAGCAGTTATAGACCGGAAGTTACGTAATTACGTCATTTGAGGCTAAACCGGAAGTGAAATTTTTATTGTCACATTTTTTCAAAAATTATAAACATATCGCCTATCAACTGGTAAAGTTTCAAAATTTTACCATTTATATTAAAGGAGAAATCACGGTCTGAAATTTTTGCCGATGACCCTTGAATATTGAATTGCAAATCGTGGGTAAAATATTTAACCTAATTGCATAAAACCTATAATTGTTAGTTGACAAATACATTGAAGTTTTCAAATCTGAAAATCCGGTCAAAATCGAACTGAAAATAAACTTGCTAAAGCAAAAAAACCTGAACTTCCGGTTCTCACTTCCTGTCAGAGATAGAACTTCCGGTTTTGTTTTATTTGATAATAGAAATCATTCTAAGATCAACTGTAGATTTAGAATTTCTGCACCTTTTACCAGTTTGTCTGCAAACTCATCCAAGAATTACAAAAAAAAAAAAATAAAAAAAAATAATCCGAACGATTACAATACGTTTTCGCCAAAGTCGAAATACGTAATTAATCTAATTTTGTGAACCTACAGCGATTAAGAAGGTAGCTTGGTCTGTATTATAATGTAATATAGGCTAATGCCTTTGATTTATAAAGATTATGCACTATAAAGAAACTTATTGTTTCAGGGGTTATTTTTTATATACTGGTATTATTAATATTGCCCATCAGATGCTACAGTTATAAAGCTATCTTAAGTCACCACAATAAATAGATTTATTTATCAGTGATAAAAAATGTTTTATTTAGTACAACAGTGGTGCAGCCAAAGTAAGGGTGGTCCTGAACAACAATTGACTGTTCACTAGACCATAAAGTATATATAAAATTAAAACAGTTTAGTTTCAGATTACTGGAAAAGGCTTTTACTAACTTCTTATTCTCAATCTTCAATATCTTTGATATATTTATTTGTTTATTTTAGAATGATAATAATGAAGAGAAGGAAGTCAATAGATGTAAACAAGGAGGTTATTTTGGAGGTATGTCCATCATTTTTATAACATTCCCCTCGAAGCAGTCGGTTAGAGCATTGGTATTTATAAGCGGTCATTTGCTTACTTTTTTTGAGCAAATGGTGGCTGTGGGTTCCTATCTTGATCGGCATGTGAAATTCTGATGACCTTGAATAAGTCTTTTTTACTCATAGTTCCAGTCAACCCACCTGTTTATCTTATGGATATTCCTAGAAAGATCAATGCGAGAGATGTTGGTCAGTGACCAGCTGATAAAAAGGATCGTCACTGTGAACCAAAGTTATCCATGTGAAATAATGTTATTTCTTTTTTTCTTTATGCATTAACAATGAATAGCATACATATATTAAATTTGCCAGTAACAGATTATGTGTATTGATCATCATTGACTATTATATAAAATGTTGATTCATTGAGTTACTTCAGAAGGTAGTATTCCTTCAACGAAATCAATGAAAATAACAAACAAGGTTAATAAAAGAAACTGACCATCATATGTTACATATCTAATGAGTACATAGAATGACCAAATAATATGATAACCAAAGACTGAAAACTACTACTTTTATGAATATATTGACCCATTTATCATCATTTTATTGATAGACTTAGTTATTTTTTATTATGGAGGTCAGATACAGGTCATTTCCAAGATAAACAGAGTTTATAAATAAATGAAAATTTCTGATAAGGAATTTTATATCTACAAACTATTAGAGAACATTATTATGTAAGGGATAGAGAATGAAAAATGTCTATTAAGCCAGAGAATGGACAGTGTGAGGGGCGTAGCCAAATATCTTGAATTTCTGTTCAAACCATTACAGCCATAATCTTGTTGGTTCAATGATTGCAATGAACAGTAATTTAGTATTTGAGGTATAAAAAGAGTATCAGAATTGATGGAGCTTTATGGAATCATATAAAAGGCCTACTGGAAAAAAGTAGATAGTCTTTCATTTCCATTTGAAAATTTTTTTCCTTCATCGAATGTAATATAAGAACCAAGTTCTATGAAATATTAGTTGACAGGGGTAGGGCAGATGGTTGATGGGATGGGGGCACAACATTTTATGGGGGGAAGTAGAGGCCACAGATATTATTTCACTATGTTACGTGATTAAAAAATCTCAAATTTGGGGGCCATAGGTTAGGGGTTATATATTTTATTTTGGGTCCTGATAAGAAAATAGTCATTTTGTTGTTGTATCTTCTTGGGTTAAGTTTTAATTATTTCTTTTCAAAAAGAGGGGCTTATATGGAACAAGCATTTAGTTGTTCAGAAGAGACAATGAATAAACCGAGGCTCAGTGTGCTACAGAATAACGATCTCCTGACAGAATTCACACAAAAAAAAAAAGAGGTTTATGCTGCTGTCCTGAAAAATTCATCCATTGCATGGCGTTGACCAACTTCATCAGCCCTTTAGGTGATTGACATATAAGTCATTTTATATAACATTGTAGATCATTTTTTTCTTTCTTCGTTTTAGAATTAGCTTTGGTGACCCACAAACCTCGTGCTGCTTCAGCTTATTGTGTTGGTCGAACGAAAGTTGCTGGTAAGTTCAATTCTACAACTTCTGAATCTGATGTAATTTTAAATTAATTACTATGTCCTAGGGGCTTATTCCTCAAAAACTGAAATTAAGATAATTTAAGTGTTCCAATCATTTGATTGATCACACACTAAAACCTATTTTAAAATCAGTTTTTTTATCAAATCAGATGACTGGATTTTGTCCTGATTAAAGTTATTTAGAATAATGCCCCTGGTCTGCTGTGATCAGATAGATAATTTTTTAGATAAGACCATAATTTAATGCTTCTTGTGCTCTACTTTTGCCAGGGTGGCTCATTGAGTTAGTCCCAGCAATTGTCTAGATAATACCTCCAGATTTTTAAACTCTGTTCCCCTTGTAAGTAATGTTGGATGGACTGAAAAGGAAATGGCGTCTAAATCTAGTTGTTCATATTGGACAATAAACCGAAACCCCTGTGGCTCAAGATTCCTCAACAGTTGGAAATCAATAAATAGTAGGCAAATTTCCCTCATTGCACACAGCATGGCATTGCCCATCTTCATTTACCCCAAAAAAGTAGGACATAAAACATTAATTTTATATCATTTGCTACCGTTTTTGCATGTTCAAGATTTCTTGACAACTGAAATTTGAAACACAGAAAGCAAATGTTTTATATTTATTTTTTATTTTACAGTGTTGGCAGTAGATGCATTTGAGAGATTGATGGGTCCCTGTATGGATATCATGTCAAGAAATATTGATGAATATGAGGAGCAGTTAGTTCAAGTTTTTGGTTCTAAAGCAAATATAAGCGACCTTCGATGACCTTTCCCCCCATAAGTGCTTCCGATTTGTAATCCACATTTTGATTGGTCTTTTTAACTCTGTAGCAGAAACCAGCCCTCTTTTGATTGGATAGTTGAATTGCTGTCAATCAAATTCTGAAGTGTCAATGTTTGGATGTGTTCTTGTCTGTTAAAATCCCTTTCTACCTGGTCGTTGAGTTGACATGTTCCTACCCCTTTTTTTGATTGACGTGTTATTGTATGATAGTTTGCCACTGACTAAAATAAGGGCTGCAGAAAGAAAAATATTTCGAGCCAGCAGTCTGAAACTGTATATGGATCTTGACATAAGGGAGATAATCTTTGTTATACTGCCCCTGAAGGTTTATTATTGGAACCAGGCTGATGCTTAAAAGTTTTTAAAATATAGCATTTAGACTAATAACTGCTATTTCAAAAATAACTTAAGTTTATATAATAGTTAATGTCATAAAAATCAATGTAAGCCACATTAAACTTCAGATATTACTGGCCATTAAAGCCTTTAGCTGCTGCACAGTTTCTCCACAAATTTCAATTTACCAGGGAATCTCTTCAAACTTTCGTTTTCTCTTTATTGATAAATCAGCAAAAAAGGATGCACTAATTAAAGTACTGGTATTATTTCATTTAAAAATCTGATGGTAATGCATTAATCCTCAACAATGTCAAAATATAAGGCCGTTAGTAACTGTAGATGAATGTGTCTGACCTAGTTACCAAAATCAGGACACGAGGATAAATAGAAGACATTTAAAAGACAGTGCTGGACTACTTTTCTAATATAGCCGGTAAAGCAATAGAATAAAACGTATTCAGTTCTAATTGATAAAAAAATCGAAGTACCAAAATTAAAAAAAAAACATACGAAGTGAACCTTCTTTCAACTGATTGGATAATTACATGTTTCTTTTTATACCTGCTAATCAAAAGTTAAATACTTTGATTATCCAGCACTAATTATATAAACAAGATATGACACTGAGAGACTTGACAACACAATCTATACATAACTTGGATAGAAATTATCCTATTAAATTGCTTAAAAATCAGTTTTACCAAATTACTCTTCATAATCTTGTGCTAACCAAAGCGGTCTGTACTTCCAGGCATGAGATTAAAATAGATTTTACAACGCACATTTTGTAATCTTAGAACTAGGATAACCAACAGTTGTAATCAAGAACTATTGTGTGCGAATTTATGTCCAAATTTGAAACATCAGTAGCAGTTTGGGGTGATTTATTTAAAGTTAGATATTTCTAAACAACACTCTCGCATTAGACGGCATATAACTTTGACTGCCGTTATAAAGACAATGTTGTTCAAAGGGGAATTTTAAAAAAGTCAGAATGTATTATCATTTAATCTTGTTTATAGGCGAATAATCGAATAGGAAAATCCGATTCAAATAATCGCGAAAACGGTTTCGAATACAACTAATTAATTATTCGTGTGAGCACTACTATGATGTTATTCGACTGAATTAGTCTAATAATGGACCCCAATTATTTTTGGGTCTATTCTTTCTATGACGTAAGAACGACATGATAGTTTATCCAACTTAAATTAAATACGGCACATTTAATGGTTTTATTTCAGCAAACAGAAACTTTTAGAATATTTATTACTCTCTGGTGAATATCAATTCATACTTCTGATGACAATGTCATTGTTAGTTTTAAGTGATAATATTCTATTAGTACCTTTTAATAATTGTCTATGACTTTTGCTTATAATTTGCCATTGAAGGATTATTGCAAATATTGATGTGTTATCAAGGTAATAATGTTAATGGTTCAGTTATGATTGTAGTGATAATTAACTAATACAATACACTAGAACGTTGAGAATATAGGTAAAAGCCTGAAAGCTGATTTAATTTTAAGCAATGTTGTAATTGTTAAAGATTGTGAGCCCTTCTCCCTCCTTTCATTCTCAGATATGAATAATATAGAATACTGCTGTGGTTGGTTGATATTACATATTAAGGGACATTTCTTTGCATAAAACAGCTTAGCTGAATAGTTTATTTTGATGAAGAACAAATGTTGGTTTTTGACCTAAAAAATTCATATTGAGTAAAAAGCAAAAAATTGTAAAAATCCAAATGAAACTTGTTATCCAAACAACATATCAGCAAAATTTGGAAGCAACTAATGAACTTTTAATATGAGGAATTATTCCATAATGAAAAGTTATAACAGTGGTCTACAAGAGTAAGCCACACCCATCAATGTGGCTCAATATTTCGAATGAAATGCGGAGGAAACAGCAAAGTGTCACTTGTTCTACCTCAAAATAAAATGTTTGTTATTAGAAACTGTCATTAATCTGTTTGAATAACTCTTCAATATTTAGATATAAGCAATCTAGCTCAACATTTTTTGTATATAAAACAAAACTATTCTGACATTTTCCTAACCCTTCTTACTGGTGTGTTAATATTTCTGATGTTTTTTTTTTTGTCAGTTAAGATATTCTCCAACGCCAATAAACCTTAAATAAATAATACAATAATTAATGATACCAGTATAATAAAATAAAATAATTCTAGTATTCCAGTCACTTGATTGTTCAATTAGTAAAATTTATTTTTAACTACTATTTTTAAACCTGCTTATCAAGAAGATTTTTTTGGTTAATCCAGTTTTTTTGAAGCAGTTAACTGAAAAGAGAAAAGAAATTGTTTGACCCTAATAGAAATAAAAAATGAGTCTTACTAAAAAAAAAGCATAATCTATCCTTTACTATTTTTAACTTTCTTTTTTTCTGTTTATGCTGATATTATTTGTGTTAATGTTGTTTAGTTTTGTTTATTTTTATTATTTCTTTCCACTAGGGATATTATTATTCATGATTTATGTTGAATTGCTGAAAATACAACAGGGTAGGTTTCTAAGATGATATTGTCTGAAACTTGCAAACTCTGTTCAAGTCTTGAAAGATAGGATCAGCAAGGCTAAGCTCTGTTACAGAGGTATTTTTTGGTCTTTAAAGGGACAGGTTCGTCTTTCTTTTAACCAATAATACCTTATTCTCAGAAATGAGAAATTTTTAGATTAGCTGATATTGTTGACAGTTAATATCAAAATATGAGCCATCAAATCTATATGTCTGGAATTATCTGCTTTGAAAGTTAAAATGACAACGTGTCACATAGGCGCGGGAACAGGGGGGGTGCAAATGAATTTTTGTTGGGGGGCAAAAATATCTTTTGCCCCCCCAAAAAATGAAATAAAATAATTACATGTACCGGGTAGCCTAAATATGTAATTGTCTTTATAAGGCCATATTTGTAAATTTCCTTGGTTTTTTAACCTTCGAAGCTAGTAAATAATATAAGATTCTCTATCACAATCAAATTATTTGAATAAATAATAATTTTTGTCTTAATTCTTTTGAGTTATCTCCCAAAATTCCCCCCCCAACCTGAAATTTGTTCCATGCCTCTGACGTGTCATTTCTTGAGACTCAGTGATGTACAAAAATGACTTAGAAATTCCTATTTTAGTCAAGACACAAGTAAACCACCAAAAAATAAAATAGGTGAGCCTCTCCCATTTAAGTGTGAAAATTGCACAAAATAAGGAATATAAAGTGAATTGCTACAAACAAAATTTAAAGAATGAATGAGAGTTAAAACAAATCCCACATTCCTATAGATACAACGGCTTAGGTTTTCAGACCTCAAAAAAATCTGATGAAAGCAGCTTTCAAAGGTTAGAATAGAGTAAGCAAGTTTCTAATAAAAATATTGAGTGTAACTAATGTTGTAACTAATGAATTTTTTTTTTTACTTAATGAAATGCATCCTAAGGATCAAAATTACTTATACAGTCAGAAATTTGGACTTCAACTTCAGACAAATCTAAAGTCCTTATGTTACGTAATGGTAATACAAAGTTTGTTTTAACTCTCTAACATCACTGTTGAATTTTCACACACAAAAATTTCAGTTTTGTTTAATGATTAATTTTTACAATTCTTGATTTATAATAAAACTTTAAACTTTATTGCATATTAGATGGAATAAAATCTTAAATATTTAGTTGCATTTCAAAGACTAAAGAAATGTGACAATTTTCAAAAAAATATTTCTATTCTATTAGTAATTTGAACAAAATGAAGTCTAGAAAAGGATTCATGTTTATATCTTTCAGGTTCTAAAATTAACTTTATATTTGTTAAATTAGCTCTCTTTTTTTTTTATCAATAAGGTTAAATAGAATTAGGATTAAGGCTGTAATGAGGGGGAGCAACTCTTGTAAACACAGTTAAAGGGAAATAACTCTGGCTTGACTTTGCTGTATGGCAAGTAAATAACTTAACTGAAGATGTGTGTAACTATTGTTAAGCCTGTTGTATTGGAGAGAACTATTGTTTGTTGTGAAGGGAAGTAACTAGTGTTAAGGTGTGAGTTTAAGATATTAAATTTTAAGGAGATATAAGTTAATTAGTCAATAAATATAGTGATTTGTTAATTTTTGTTAGCTTCTGAACGTTTTGTTGCTACTATGTTATGTTTTGTTCTTATTATGTATTTGATTTTCCAGAATTTGATCTTTGCTCAAAATCTTATGTTTTCTTTTTATTTGAAATAACATTTTTTCCTTTGTCATCTATTTCTGTCAATAACCTGAGTTTGTACTGCTTGTAGCCGTACTACTCTAAGCATATCTTTTCTAGAATTTAAAACTATTGATTATATCTAGAAATTTCGCCAAATTTGATTATGACACCTAATGATAAATGTACACCTGCAACAAAACTGAACACATTAGGTAAGCTTTTGTATCTCAGTATTTTCTTTAAATTTTTCACAAAATAAATGTACCATGTGTTTGGTTTCGTTTAAGGGTCACAAATATGAGATTTATATAATTAAATATAAGATTTATTGGCCAGTTTTCTTGCCTTGATTATATACACGGCACCGTGAGTATTGTTTTGTAGCAATAAAACAGACCAATTCTATAGTATTGTTGCTTTTATTAGAGTTGAGAATTAAAATTTCTAGAAATTATGTTCTTGCAGGATTTCAAATAAGAATGAGTCTGATTTCAATACAGGGCTTTCGATTTTCTAAACAGTAATCTTAACATGTACACGTAAATAAAGATCTTTTACTTATTTTTATCAAAAATGCATGAAAAATGGAACAAAATAAATTGCAGTCATTTATTTTGGAGCTTCTATCCGACATTACTGGAAAATCCAGATTAATCAACAGCCCTGCAATGAAATTAGAATGATCTCCAGTCAAGTCAGCGAACATCCAAAGACTTTGATTTGATCCAAAGACTTTGTAACAATATAACCACAGATTTAATTTGCTCAAATGGGTTCTTCTGGCTCAACAGAAGGTGATAGAATTCAAACCACAGGAACAACAGATATCCATGTGAACACCAGATGGCTTATAATGGGTTGCATTTTCACTTTATTCAAATGGATTTCTGTAGAATATTTGGGTTGTTTACAACAGACCAAAGTATGACTGTCAAATTTTGACATATCAGTTTCAAACAGAATGCAGCACTGTATGTTGTGCCAAAGGACCTTTTATTTTAATGCTACTCATGATTTTTGTTAAATTGTTTAAAAAACTGTTCAATTTGAGCACAGACAGTTGTCATATATTTGTTACAATTGGTCTTTCATTATGGTTTCATATTAATCTTTCGTAGGTTTAAATCATGCTTACAGTTAGAAATATAGCAGATATTTTTGTAAGGTCTTGCCGAAAGGTGAACCATATCGCATGGATTCTAGCTGGTATACATTTTTCTAAAAACTACATGGAAATATTTAAAAAAAAGAATACATGGAAATATTACAAGAACACCCAATTTTTGAGTCTTGTTTGGCAGTTTAACTGAAATTAATGATATCTTGATCATAATCTATTCTGATTTTAATAAATAACAAATGTCTGTCAAAGACAAAAATATTTATGGACATCTTGGCTTGACCAAAACATAACTCGTACAGTCCATGTTTTTTGTGGCGAGAAAAGTACCTATATTATGTCTGCATTGTGGATTGTTGGAGTTACTGTTGGTAACATTCCAGGATGTACACAAATGGCCTTGTCCTATTATACTTCTAAAGTGAAACAGAAATATACCACTGTTTATAAAATATTTTGTTTATTTTTTTTCTGTTATTTGTAAAATAATTTCTTATTTTTAGTCACTAAAAGAATGTTTCATTAAATAAGCTTTATGTATACAAATTGTATTAGATGGATAACTAATTTCATTAAAAAATTATTTTAAATTACACCTATCTGTTATGCCTTTTAAATAAGACAGAATTTTCATTCTACTGATCTGAAACATATTTGGCTGATGGAATAGGTTTATTATCCCATTATTCTGAACCTTTATTTGGCTGATGGAATAGGTTTATTATCCCACTATTCTGAACCATATTGGGCTGATTATTTACGTTCATCATCCCACTATTCTGAACCATATTGGGCTGATAATTTACGTTCATCATCCCACTATTATGAACCATATTGGGCTAATAATTTACGTTCATCATCCCACTATTCTGAACCATATTGGGCTGATAATTTACATTCATCATCCCACTATTATGAACCATATTGGGCTAATAATTTACGTTCATCATCCCACTATTCTGAACCATATTGGGCTGATAATTTACATTCATCATCCCACTATTCTGAACCAAATTAGGCTGATAATTTACATTCATCATCCCACTATTCTGAACCTTTATTTGTCTGATTATTTATGTTTATTATCCCATTATTCTGGTATACAAGCATAAGTATAAAATACTGTGGTGGTTTGAGTCCTAAATATGAAAGACATTTCCTTTTTGGTTTGAATTTCATTTGACATATCCCTGGAGTACCCTGCTCAAAAAGTATTCATTTTTAACAAAATGGCAGCGTTTTACTGATGTTCGCCTTGCCTCTATTAGACTCTATTTGGATATCGTTTGAAAGCATGTCACTTTACAATAAATCACAATTTTTTTTTATTTCTCTAAATAATTCAAATTTGTAAATACTTTTGAAAATTCTAATTTTTATACAACCTAGAAACCTAAAAAATCAGAAAAATGGAGACATTGATGAAATGTTTGGCCTTAGATATCTTCATACCCTTTTTGACCTTTTCTGCTAAATTCTTCACAATTTTCATAAAATTGATTTGCAAAATTTGCTCAGCAGAGATAATACAGACTATTTCCTGTTTCCATGTTAAATAAGAAATTCAACTATTTATAAGCTTTCAATAAATCTCGGTGGAAACTTTGTCACATGAATACTTTTTTGACCAATACTTTGTTTCTGGGCACAAGTATAATACATCATACATTTTTAGTTGTCAAAATGAACTAGTCCAATATGGCAGGGGAAAGCGGCAAAAACCTAATGCTATGTAGAAATGTCTAATTCAAAATACAAATGTAACAAAATGCAATACATAATACCTAAAACGTCTTATGCAAAAGACAAAATACATGAAACTTCTTATACATAATACCTCATACGTCTAATGCAAAAAACAAAGTACAAGAAACCTCTATTACATAATACATATAACCTCTAATGCACAATTGATTTTACAACCTGTAACATCTACCATAGCATTAGATGACATATCTACTTAACATTAACTACATATCTTTTGTAATATCTTTATTTAGGTCAATGTCAAGGTCGAAATATTTTCTAATGGACACAATAATTTCTCCCAAACTAAGGCGAGATAACTCTTTTGTTTATTGTTTTCATCATGGCTGCCGAAATCATTATGGAATTGAAACGAATGATAACAAATTTAGCTTACAAACTTGAAAGTAGGCAATCTATTGATTATGTTGCTAGAGAACTAGACATGGTGTCTGGTATATTGTCAGAGGTATCGATGATGTTTGAAGACCCTCAAATAGACCATGCCATGGAATGTTTGTCTTCTGCATCTGATCTGGTGGATAACATGGTTCATGAACAACAAGTGCTTGATGAAGAAGAATCTTTTGGAGTAGAACCGACGTTAGTGTACGGGAAAACGGGCAGACCAAAGATTGACATACCATTGAGCCAGCTTGAATTTTTGATTGATTGTAATTTCAAGCAGAAAGATATTGCGGAACTCTTTGGAATAAGTGTGAGGACATTAAGGACAAGGCTTTGTGAGTATGGAATCCAATATGACAAGAAGTTTAGTATGATATCTGATGAGGAACTTGATGCAAAAACAGAGCAGATATTAATCAACCATCCTGATGTTGGCTATAGATCTGTGAGGGCACACCTACTTGCTGATGGAGAAAATCTTCAAGAAATAAGGGTTCGTGAATCTGTGAGAAGGTTGGATTTAGAAGGATGTATATTGCGACGTCTGACTGTTTTGAAACCCAACCGACGCAAATATAATGTAAGAGCGCCAAACTCACTATGGCATATTGATGGATACCATAAACTCATCAGGTAAGTCTGCTAAAATTTCTATTACCAGTAGGCTTATTTCCATTGTATGCTCACCCTGGGTTTAAAAAACAACTCGGTTAAGGCAGTAGAGTCCACATACTACTTATTACTTACATAACACACCAATAGTGGGCCTATTGCTAGAGGATAAGTCTGAAAGCTTTTGTTCAAGTCCAATTCAGAATACTGGTATGTTATTATTCTCCGCTTGGTAGTCATTGTTTACCTTTTTGGCACACTTGATTCTGGTAGTTATATTTCTTTTTATATTACTATTATAATAGGCTATAGGAAAAAGTGTTTTAATAACAGATCAAAATATACTGTTACAGACTGTTAGACTTTTAGATTTATAATTACATATTTATGTCTACTTTTTGCAGTTGGAGAATGGTTATCCATGGAGGAATAGACGGTTTCTCCAGATTACCTGTGTATTTAACCGTGTCTGATAATAACAGGTCAGAGACTGTGGTTCGGAGTTTTATTGAAGCTGTCCAAGTGTATGGTATTCCGGAAAGAGTTAGATCTGACAAAGGAGGTGAAAATGTTGGTGTTGCCAAATTTATGGTCGAACAAAAGGGAGAAGGTAGAGGCAGCCATATAACTGGGCGCAGTGTTCACAACCAAAGGTTTGTTCTTACTCTAGATTTTGACATTACACAAGTCTGAAAACATTAGTTTTCTCATAGCTCCACTATGGTTGTTACCGTGGTTGGCATTGCTAGCAAGAGAGGTCATGCACACCTGATGCCACTGTGCAACTTGGTTTGTCAATCTTTTGTATAGTCTACATATTTGATATTGTTTGTTTAAAAGATTTATGGACTATCAGCTTTACAAACAATTTATAAGATGATATAGCCTACACTTTTAAGGACAACATTAACAACCCTGTATCTAAATTTAAAGATTGAAGCATAACTTTATGTTTTTAAAAACAAACAGACAAATATTTAGCTGTTTTTGATAGTGATTTCCCCTTGATAGTGTTGCAGCACTGTGAAATTTTATAATTAACAGTAAATTGATTATATCTTTTCAGAATTGAGCGATTTTGGCGAGATCTGTGGACAGGCTGCATTGGATTATTTTATAATTTATTTTGCTCAATGGAGAACCAAGGTATTCTAATATCAACTGATGAACTACATCTCTATGCCCTGCACTATGTTTTTTTACCAAGAATTCAGAACCACCTAGATTTTTTAGAAATGCCTTTATGAGACGTCCTTTGAGAACTGCCCAGTTTCAATCTCCAATTCAGATGTGGACATATGGTCAAATGATGAACCCATCTGAAAGTTTGACACATGAGGTATGCTTGTACAAATTTGTGTCTTTTTTATCTTTGAATATTGCTTCTTATTATTATTAAACAATATATTCCACTCAATTCATGTAGCACTCAAGTCAAAAGATATTGTGTATACCTGTTGAAATATTTTAACCCCACATCCATTTCTGCTTCAGACAAATAATAATTATTTCTGAAAGTGAATTATCCTAAAACATTGCCAGTTATTTATTAAACTAATTGTTAACCACTCAGTATACATGCATTATTTCAGAATATTCAAGACTTAGGAGTGACTCGAGAAGGGTTATGGACTGGGAATGAACCTGATTGTGTTGAGATTCACCAGAACTCTTGTATCATTCCTGATGATGTAAAAGAAGAATTACGAAACCATGTTGACCCACTACAAGCATCCGATTCTCATGGAATAGATCTGTTTTGCAAAACTGTTAACTTTGTTACGAGTAAAATTGATATATCGGATCAATAATTATGTGCCAAAACCAGATTTCTAATAAATGAAATCTGTAGCAATGCTGCAGTATATGGAGAATTAGGTAGAGATCCTATATATGTTAAAGCCAGTTATAATATCATTAAATATTGGTTTATTTAATATTGTACAATCGTCTTAGATTGTCTCCCCTTATTTTGTACAGATGGATATATTTTGTTAATCTAATTGATTTACGACCAGTTTCATATGGTGTTGCACAATATTGTCTTAAGATTGTCTCCCCTTATTTTGTATAGATGGATATATTTTGTTAATCTTATTGATTTACGACCAGTTTAATATGGTGTTGCACAATATTGTCTTAAGATTGTCTCCCCTTATTTTGTATAGATGGATATATTTTGTTAATCTTATTGATTTACGACCAGTTTAATATGGTGTTGCACAATATTGTCTTAAGATTGTCTCCCCTTATTTTGTACAGATGGATATATTTTGTTAATCCGATTGATTTACGTCTAGTTTAAATATGGCAAATGTTTCGAAATTCATTGCTAGGGGCACACAAGCATTTTTTTTTTTCAACCGATCATGGCTTATTCTAAAATGTTAAATATTATTTGGCAGATTATTTTCACTGAGATTTAATTTGCCTGCAAATTCGCTTGTCTGCCGGTAAAAATAATCGAGCGAAAAGATCTAACATTTTAAATCTAACTGCGATTGGGGGAAAAAAATACAGTACATTGTGTGCCCAGCCTATAGTGGAGGCCCAAAAGCCAGCTTTTGCCTTTAAAATAGCATCATAACTTCAATGTAGCCAATATGCACAGTTCAGTAAAAATTCAGAAATAAATTTATAACATTTTGTGCAAAGTAAATGGCAATAACTTTAAACATGTTTGATGAAATAGGCATTAAATAGTATCAAGATCTCATCAATACAGACAAACATACTGAGTTTCATTGAAATCAGATAAATATTGTACTCTTTATTGTATTCAAAATCCACATTTAATGCGTTTTGATCATGTCAATAATGTACATCAATTATGAATATCTCACTTCACTCAAAATAAATGTATTCTAAAAATGTAATGATTTGTAATGATTAAAAAAACATGAACTTATACCCTCTTCAAAAAGCTATATTCAATCTCAATTTATGGTCAATATGAAAATCATATTGGCTTGATGATTTCAAAGGCAAGAGATTTTATAATCCAATTGGAAATATGTTAACAAGATCCAAACAATAAAAAATAGGATAACGTGTTTCATCAATTTCCAACAAAAACTAAAAAGTTATGATGAATACCCCATGTGCATACAAATCGAATAAGTATACAGGGTTACATTAAAATCAGATCAATACTTTGGTCTCTTTGGTTTTCAAATTTCACTAAAAAAAAAAGGCACTGGCCCATAAAATGTTCCTGATTGTCATTCAAATGAATACAATCATATTTACGTACCAAAGCATACCATTATCTGCAAAAGCTTCATTGTCAAGTCCACAATCAGACCCAGTAAGCATAATCATGAAGATTTGCATTAAAGTCTTTACAAGTTGAGGCCCATAAGGCGAACGACCACACAGCATGGCAATTTTCACCCTCAAAATAGCATCACTCCTTCAATGTAGCCAATATAAGAAAGTATATAAGTGTCAATTGAATCTGAACAAAATTGAAGCTCTATCTTAATTGAAGCTCTATCTTAATTTGATTCTATCTTGATTGATTTTTTACAAAATTCAAGACTGAAAAGGAATGTGTTCGGTGAAAACGAAAAGACATTAGATGGTATACAGATGTTACAAATAACCGAAAGCAAATCAAGTTCCAATCAAAACTGATAAATAAATTTTAACAATGATTGCACTATTTAAGGGCAATAACTAGGGACACATTCAATGAGAAAGCTGGAACTGAGATCCCATAAATACAGACCTACGTACAAAGTTTCATTAAAGTCTTTTCAACATTGCAGTCTTTATCGTGTTCACAAGCCAAATTTAACACATTTGATCATGTCAATAAACAAGTGTTTGCCTAGCAAGATACGCCCACTTTCTTTATAAATTTTCAGATATCAAAGGCATTTGTTGATATGTGTCGAATCATAAAATTGTTCAAATTGTCCAAGATATTGTTGATTTAAACCCTCACACACAGTTTTATAAAATTTATAAATTTCTAACGTATTTTGGGTGTAAAACTCTGTGAATTTTTGTCACATTGAACTCAAATTCAAACTTGTTCAAGATATAATGAATATAATTTTACACACAAAATTTTATTGAAATCCAACCAAAACTGTAGTCTTTATCCTGTTCACAAGCCATTTTTAATATATTTTGGGTGTAAAACTCGGTGAATTTTTTTCGAATTGAACTCAAATTCTTGTCCAAGATCTTATAAATATAATCCTACACGTAAAATTTAATTCAAATCCAAGCAACACTGTGGTCTCTATAGCGCAAGCAATTGTGGACGGACGGACAGGGTCAATGGCAATATAGGACCACATTTCAATGTGGGCGTATAAAAATCAATTTCATATATCAGGATCAAAAGCCAATTGTAGCAATTTCAGACTGTGTAATAACGATAACAATTGGGAAAGAACACAAGTACAACACCAATATACAGGCATGAAACCATGCGAGCATATACAATTTTAGGCCATGCCAAATCCATAGGCAGAAACAATTATATTAATAAATGCTTCTTCAAAATTTTTGTAATCTTTCAGTTTTTGTACATTGCTGAATGTAATTGAAGGGGCACAAGTGTTCACATGGGTCATTCTTTTTGAAGAATGATCAAATATAATTAGGCCATTGTTTATAGTTGATGGTAGGTACTGGCAACCAATAAATGATTGTAAACAATGTCCAGTATTTAATGTCACTGTTTCATCTGTCTCTTTCTCTAAATTTAACCAGGGAGTTTCTATCCGTCCACCTGAAAATACATCAAAAAGAAGTTTGTAAATGACTCAAAGATAATGTTCTATTAAAAAGATTTATATGGAGGTTTTCAAATTACTGACACAATACCTTGTGTTGAAAATGCCTAACTTGATTTCAATGTAAGGAGCTGAGGCCAACAAGACAAAATACCCATACGGCAGCAAATCATATGGCAAATTTCGCCTATACAATTGCATTACTTCTTCAATGAATTATAATCTCTATCCTGTTCATAAGCATTTTGTGGAAGAATGGATGGATGCCAATATACATGTACGTCCACATTATGATGCAGCCGTGTAAAAAGTATGACACAGCAAATCAACTTTCAGACGAAAACTAGTTTTCAGTCCCAGATCAAAGTGTGCTAAAAGAGACTTACGTTCTATTCTTTTGAGAAATTTCTCAAAATTGTACATTAAGACTTCCTCGTCTGATTTCTCTTCCTCTTGAGAGGAATAACTAGTTGAATAGAACTCTATTATTTCCACTGTAGAGGCCATAGGTGTACGTTTCAAAAATAGTATTCCATCTTCTGGAAATTGGCGCATAACTTTAAAAACTCCTAAGAACTTTAAACCTACAAAAAAAGTGCAATATCAGTTGCCACATCCAAATTCGCCAAATATAAACAAAAGGTAGTGGACAATTGCCTTAAACGCCACTGCAGCAAGAGTTTGTTTTTTAACTCAAATGTTGAGGGACAGACAGACAAACAGGTTTACCGACAATATACGTTTAGAAAGTGAGATGTTGATGTATAATAATTGTACTATCAATAAAAATTAATCTTTAAACCTCATAGCTCAATAAGATCAATCAAATGTGAGCAAAACTTCATCCTTTGATAATTTAATTTCAATATAATTGAACAGATTAAAGTTTATTAAAACAAACCTTCTATAAATTGAAGCAAAGGTGCCATACATCTGTAAAATAAAAAGTAACCCTTCATGGCAGTTTTAGCTTCTTTAAGGTTAGACATAGTCAATTTTTTGTTAAAACCAGTCAGATTTAGGATGTCTATATGAGTAGTGAATACTTCATTTATGTTATCTTCTCTAACATTTTCTAACTGAAATCAAAAATTTAATCCAAAATAAAAGTACTAAAAAGGAAACTTTCAAACAATTGGAATAGCAAAGGCATTGGTCTACTTCAGCAATATAGTAGACCATGGGTCATATAAGGCAGTAACAAAAAAATATTTTGAAAAGGAAAACAGCAACCGCTTCTCAAATCTGACATACAAGGCATAATGTCTTGAATTTTAGCAGGAAATTACTAAATTTTCTCAAACCCTTCCGTTTAGGTTCTATAACATTGACAGGGTCAATGGCAATATAGGACCACATTTCAATGTGGGCGTATAAAAATCAATTTCATATATCAGGATCAAAAGCCAATTGTAGCAATTTCAGACTGTGTAATAACGATAACAATTGGGAAAGAACACAAGTACAACACCAATATACAGGCATGAAACCATGCGAGCATATACAATTTTAGGCCATGCCAAATCCATAGGCAGAAACAATTATATTAATAAATGCTTCTTCAAAATTTTTGTAATCTTTCAGTTTTTGTACATTGCTGAATGTAATTGAAGGGGCACAAGTGTTCACATGGGTCATTCTTTTTGAAGAATGATCAAATATAATTAGGCCATTGTTTATAGTTGATGGTAGGTACTGGCAACCAATAAATGATTGTAAACAATGTCCAGTATTTAATGTCACTGTTTCATCTGTCTCTTTCTCTAAATTTAACCAGGGAGTTTCTATCCGTCCACCTGAAAATACATCAAAAAGAAGTTTGTAAATGACTCAAAGATAATGTTCTATTAAAAAGATTTATATGGAGGTTTTCAAATTACTGACACAATACCTTGTGTTGAAAATGCCTAACTTGATTTCAATGTAAGGAGCTGAGGCCAACAAGACAAAATACCCATACGGCAGCAAATCATATGGCAAATTTCGCCTATACAATTGCATTACTTCTTCAATGAATTATAATCTCTATCCTGTTCATAAGCATTTTGTGGAAGAATGGATGGATGCCAATATACATGTACGTCCACATTTTGATGCAGCCGTGTAAAAAGTATGACACAGCAAATCAACTTTCAGACGAAAACTAGTTTTCAGTCCCAGATCAAAGTGTGCTAAAAGAGACTTACGTTCTATTCTTTTGAGAAATTTCTCAAAATTGTACATTAAGACTTCCTCGTCTGATTTCTCTTCCTCTTGAGAGGAATAACTAGTTGAATAGAACTCTATTATTTCCACTGTAGAGGCCATAGGTGTACGTTTCAAAAATAGTATTCCATCTTCTGGAAATTGGCGCATAACTTTAAAAACTCCTAAGAACTTTAAACCTACAAAAAAAGTGCAATATCAGTTGCCACATCCAAATTCGCCAAATATAAACAAAAGGTAGTGGACAATTGCCTTAAACGCCACTGCAGCAAGAGTTTGTTTTTTAACTCAAATGTTGAGGGACAGACAGACAAACAGGTTTACCGACAATATACGTTTAGAAAGTGAGATGTTGATGTATAATAATTGTACTATCAATAAAAATTAATCTTTAAACCTCATAGCTCAATAAGATCAATCAAATGTGAGCAAAACTTCATCCTTTGATAATTTAATTTCAATATAATTGAACAGATTAAAGTTTATTAAAACAAACCTTCTATAAATTGAAGCAAAGGTGCCATACATCTGTAAAATAAAAAGTAACCCTTCATGGCAGTTTTAGCTTCTTTAAGGTTAGACATAGTCAATTTTTTGTTAAAACCAGTCAGATTTAGGATGTCTATATGAGTAGTGAATACTTCATTTATGTTATCTTCTCTAACATTTTCTAACTGAAATCAAAAATTTAATCCAAAATAAAAGTACTAAAAAGGAAACTTTCAAACAATTGGAATAGCAAAGGCATTGGTCTACTTCAGCAATATAGTAGACCATGGGTCATATAAGGCAGTAACAAAAAAATATTTTGAAAAGGAAAACAGCAACCGCTTCTCAAATCTGACATACAAGGCATAATGTCTTGAATTTTAGCAGGAAATTACTAAATTTTCTCAAACCCTTCCGTTTAGGTTCTATAACATACATTTTCATACAAGTTTCATCCAAATTGGTGAAAAGTAAAGTATAACAATTTCTAGATTTATGGGCAACTACAACTGTGCTAGAACAGTTGAAAATCACAAAAAATTGGACTTGATCTTCCGTTTCTAAATATGTTGACCAATGTACATTTGATTCTGTCAAAAAAAACAGACTTGCTGATATTCCACAGCAAATGTTGACATGGGTGGGGTTGCCCACGATTTCTATTTATGTACAAGAGACTCTTAAAATACCCCAAAGTAGAGAAATAAAAGTTTTTTAAAAGTCTGATAAATTACATCTGATAAAGCTGCCTTTGCATCATTTCTGTTTATTTCAAGGTCCACTGTATCATTAAATTTGGGTATGGAATCATGTAAAATGAAGTTGTATAGGTACTGGTTTAAACATCTGGGACCTGGATGACCATTTAGTATAGCTAAAGCTGCAGCACGACCAAATAACACATAAACTTGATTTTCCAAATGTTCAGGTTTAAATGTTAAAGTGTCCTCGTTCATATCAAATACTTCTTCATTTTTGAACAGTAAAGAAAACAATTCACGGGTTAATCCGCCAGAATCAACACCCTCTTCACCTATGAATTTAACAAAGATTTGATTGTTCCAATCATCAAGGGTTGCTTCTAATAGTTGGTCTAATGCTGTATCATTGAAATTTTTACGAACAACAGTTATATTCCATTTCTTGTTGCTGTTTATTTTCTTCCTAATGAGTGTAATATTACCCTCAAACGTTTCAGAATGTCTGAAATGATATTTTATGCAAAAGATAAGCCAATTAATTTATCAAATCCATTTCAAGTAGCTTGCAGAAAAATCCATTACATCCATAATATATCAATCGGAATATTAGCAAGGAAGCCCACACAGCAGAAAATCTCATGGCAGCCCGCACCTTCGAAACAGCATTACTACTTCAATGTAGCCAACAAACATACTTAATGTCAATAAAATTGGAAATCGGACAAGCATCAGAGGGAATCAAGATGTTACCAATATACATGAAGAAATCTCCCAATAATGCATTGGAAATAGTAAATAGGGATGTACCAATTTACCATATCCTTTATTCCATTCCATGAACATTTTCAAAGACTCACAAAAATTAAAATATATGGTCACAGGAAGCAATGCAGAAGTGACTGCAAATAGATTGCTATGCTGGCAACATTGGTTTTGAATGGCAAGGGAGAACTTACAAGATTTATACCAAAACTTACAAAGGAAAAGAAGGTTCATCAATGGACCTGTCAACCTCACCACATAATGCACTGTGTGCCTCAATTACATCAACAGGAAAGCATTCCTTACATAACGGGCACTGAATGTTAGATCTGGAATACATAAATTAAGTAACAAATTTTTTTTATTGATAATTAAGGATGCAGAGTGCATCAGTTTGCATAACATTTAGAGACTTTGTACGAAGGATAAAATCAACTGAAAGATCTCTTTTCAAAAATATAAAAACTGTGGCTTGCTAAACATAGCATTCTCACTCCCCCACCCACTAGACACCCATATGATTTTATGATTAGGGCCAAATTTATAGACAGACAGACCGCCATGGTTGACGACAATTTACACTCCACGTCTAAAAATTAGTTAGTTAAAGATAAGTTCCAGAGGAACAGATTCCATTTTCTTGGGTCGATTTGGGTCTTGAATATATGCAAATAGCCTTCAGAAGTACTAGAAATGAACACAATTCGCATAATCCCCTAAAATATATATAAAACTAGAAATTTCTCTTCCTATTTCTAGAAATATCTTTTCTATACATATTTCATAGTCAGGCTAATATCTGACACATATTATAACTTTCCAATCAGATAATTATGGACGTACATAGATTTGAAGGCTCAAATTTCTCCAGTGAGTTGTGATCACCGGTACTAAATACCTCAGCTAAAAGAATTCCTGTTTCTGAGATTTACCCAAATCAACCCACGAAAATGAAGATTGTTCTTCCTTAAAGGAAAAACTGTCCTTTATTTCATCTAATATTCATCTGATAGTGTGTTTGAGCATCCAAATACACACAATGAAAAAAAATGGATTTCTGTAGCATGAATTATGAGCTTTATCATATTTGTATCATGAGATGTTTGTGTTTAGCTAAAGTATTCTAATTTGTGATTCTTATTTACCTGTATTAGATTTAGCCCTGTTCAGTTTGTTATATATATAACTGATTAAAATTAATTACTGAAACATTAATTAACATGAAATCAAGCATCAACTGATTTTGGAAGGTTACTTAACCTTTATTCAAACTTTGAAATAAATGAATAATTAACATGCAATAAAACAAAAACTATAATTTTCAATATAATCATTACTTCTGGGTATCATTTTTCTGTAGCTCAGACTCTAAATCCTATAAAATATAACAGTAATTTGACATACAAAATTTCATATTTGCCAGTCATGTTCGACCATAAGTGCAAGATGACTGACAGTCTGTGATATCTGCTTGCTGAAAAGAAACGTTAACTAGTCATTTATCACCACCACCATCAGGCATTCTGCTTAACAGAACATTATTTCAGTGAAATTATTATATTTTACATAATTCACATGGGATATGAACATTGGTTGGTACATATTAAGTAGCTTCTCAGTTAATTCTTATATAAATTAATCTTTAATAACATGAAAAAACATTATTTTAAAGCCTATTACTATGTTCTATCAACAGTCTTGTCCCTAGCCATGTTCACGAAATAATATTCTCTGTTTGCTAAACTGTGCCAGTACTTTTGTATCATTGCTCTTGCAATTTTACAACTGTGATAGGTGAAGTTGGCCGCACCTTTTTTTCCTCGAAATTCTTGCTGTTATCACACCAAAAGGTTAAGCATATAGTAACAAAACATTTCAGTTGTTTACAGTATATTAAAGATTTGTAATAATAAGAGAGAAATGCATCTTACTTCTTTCTGACATGTATAGTCACAAATTGGTCTTATCTTCATTTTCTTCTTTATAAAAGGTAGTGCATCATCACCCTGTAACAGGAATAAACAAAATAAAACAAAGATTAAAGGTTCAGACTTTACAAAGACTTTGAACACCTTAATCTTTTATATTTCATTCCTGTCAAGAACAATTGTTTGTGATAACATTATATTCTTCAGACCCTTAACTTACCTAAATGATAATTTTAAAAATACAGCAATATCATTAATGAAAAAGTCAAAGTAAATTGGATAAATTCACTTTCATGAAAACATAAAAACTTTCAATTCCAAATTCACTGCGGCTATCAAAAAGAACTTTTTTAAAAGTAAAAATTAACTTATTTGTGAACTAAGAAACAGCTTTTTGTGTATGTTTACAGGGCCTTCATCTATCTTCTGGTAGTGAGCCAGCACAAAATTGAACACAAGTAGTTCTGAGCCATACCTTGTGATGGTTTTGAAAACGGTCAAGGGGCAAATACTTTTCGTTTGAGCTATTCTTAGTCTACTTTAATGCTAGCTAGCCTATGCCTAAAACATTTGCTGTTATCCAGGGTTTTATTTAGTTACACAGAGATTCAATATTTTCAAAGGTGAAAGAATCTTCTTCTTTCTAAATACAGCTATGTGTCATTTCAATTATTTTGAATTGACTATATGGCAATCATCAAATACAATATCACTGCTGTTTGTCTATTCCAAAGACAATAACTCACCTCATGTTCATCTTTGATATGAGACTTCAGTTGAATTATGGGGATGTCTTTTTCACATATCAAACACTTTTCAATTGGACAATCATCTGTGGGCTAAAATATCAATAATGGTAAAAAAAAGTATAAACTTGTGTTTACCAAATAATAAAAACCCAAGTACGAACAATCCAAACCGTAAAACAAACATCAAAATCCATAAAATCATCTTGGCAATATATTGACAGAGCAAGCTCAGAAATCAACTGCTATTAATATCTATGTTTAACATTTTTGTTGTCTTGTAGGATATTTATAAAATGCGTTATATGTCTTGAGTTAGTGACACACAAAATAAGGCATCTAAAACCAAAATAGGAATAAAATAGATTGTCCCTACCTCAGAATTATCTGCTAATATATCCAAATTTAAAGCCTGCTGTAGAGGCCTGATGAAAATAACACTCTGTCCTAGGCTACAGGAGTCAGCCAAAAATGAACTTGTGTAGCCTGATCTCTGGGGTGGTATTATTTCCAAGCATGTTCTATTACAACTCCTCAGCAGTTCAAAACCCCCTCCTCCTTTTAATTTGGGGAAATTGTCAAGGACACACTCCATAAAATAAGCTGGATCTATTGACTTGTTTAACACCAGTCTCTTTTCCCCCAAACCAGCCATGGAAAGATTGACTTTCATGTCTTTGCTTGGGATATAATCCTAAAAGCAGAAATAAATTTGTATTTTAAGTTAATACTATTAAATAAAAATAAGACAAAATATATATTGAATTTGTTTTATAATAAAATAACAAGGAGTTTTACGACCTACTCTTCTGCACCTTCTTCTAATGAGGACGGGCAACGCCATGCAGTGTGCAATGAGGACAATTTTGCCAGGACAGCGGCATTCTCCTGCTCTTGTTATCGATTTCCAACTGTCAAGGGATCTTTAACGTGCACAGCCTGTAGCACACAGGCCCTCGGTTTATAGTCCCTTCTGAATCATGTCAGCCCCTCAGACCTGCATCACTGATAGGGGGGAAACTGGGTTGAAAAATCTGAAGGTATCACCTCGACCCATGCCAGGATAGAATCCTGGACCTTCAGGCCAGCGAGCAAATGTCTAACTCACTGGGCCATGGTGCCCCCCCCCCCCCCCGGAGTTGTTTTAAAGATGATACCAAAAACGATAATACATAATATACCTACTGAATATGCTATGGCCAAAGGCACCACTGATTCTGATAAAAAAAACATGCAATAGTTAAATTGTTCGATTATTTTTACCAGAATCTTGTGCCTGTGGCAAAGGCTGCTATAAATGAACTGAATTCCTTGAGTAGGTACAAAAATATAACTTTTACACTTTTACCGAAAAGGTCTTATTGTGCTCAAGCACACATGCTCAATATTTATTACATCCATCCAAAGCACATTTGCTGAATACATTTTAATGTGATTTACATGTAAATATTTCAAACGTTTTAAAATGTTAATGTGTAATAGGCCTACTGTAGATTAATTGTAATCAAGCATCTGCAATAAATACCTGCTGTGGATCTGCCAAGCATAAAAATTTATGTGACCATTTTGGCAGTCTCTGATGAGTTGCTGAGATTTTTCTAGGGTTCGATCTGTTATACGGTGTGAAAAGTCTTCTGATTTCACTTGACGTACCACTACCAGTGGGCCTAGTCATGGAAGTGCTAGGCCCCTTACTGGTACTATTAGAAGAAGTGCTATTTAACAGCCTCCTAATTTCACCATCTGCCGCAGGATCATTGGCAGCAGGTATTCTTGCAGTAGCAGTATCTCTTGCAGTGTTTGCTTCCTCTAATGAAGCTACTGCTTGTCGCAGTAGATCTACGGTTTTGGTAATGTTTAAATCCATTCAACTGAAATTTAAAGAAAGGGTTCATACTAGAAATGGGGAAAGCTCACAGGAAAATTGAGGGTTTCTAGCAGTGGTAAATTATAATTGCTTTTTTTAATATAGATCAACACCTATTAGGCCTAATAATATGTAGGCAGTGTAGTTGGGCCCGTGTAGTTGTCATTAATGACATTCCGATCAAGAGACATACTAAGTAGAAAATATAAAAAGAGAGTTTTTTCGTCTTTTCACTCTCAACATAGATCTAAAGTTTAAGACTAGAGTACCAGAATGATATCATCTAAAGAAAAAGTATACATACCAGCAGTACAAATTAATTCATTTATAATAGAACTATAAATAAATAAATATCAACAGATGTCCGGTAGGCGAAAGATATTTTCTTCTACAGAAATGTGCATCCGGTTGTACAACTATAAACAAAAGAGTTATCTCGCCTTAGTTTGGGAGAAATTATTGTGTCCATTAGAAAATATTTCGACCTTGACATTGACCTAAATAAAGATATTACAAAAGATATGTAGTTAATGTTAAGTAGATATGTCATCTAATGCTATGGTAGATGTTACAGGTTGTAAAATCAATTGTGCATTAGAGGTTATATGTATTATGTAATAGAGGTTTCTTGTACTTTGTTTTTTGCATTAGACGTATGAGGTATTATGTATAAGAAGTTTCATACATTTTGTCTTTTGCATAAGACGTTTTAGGTATTATGTATTGCATTTTGTTACATTTGTATTTTGAATTAGACATTTCTACATAGCATTAGGTTCTTGCCGCTTTCCCCCGCCATAGTCCAAAACTTGCTGACTCTATTGCCAGCCAATTAACAATTATCATCTCGCAAAATTTGAAAAAAGTACCATATCCGATAACAAATTCCATTGTACATGTCCGTATATAAAAGGATTATGAAGTGTATTTTCAACTGAAATCAAACCTATGGTCAAAGGGAAGCAACTCAAGTTATCTTAAAGAAGCAATATGATTGTATGCTATAATTGGTCCGTAATTGACTAATATAACTTTGGCATTTAAAGGGTTTTTTACCTCCTGGTTAAAACTGGATTCATCCTTATTCTTTTCAATCGGCTTCAGGTAATAAAATATATTTGTTATACCTCAAACTATTGACTTATACTAAAGCATTACTTTGAGCTAAGTTTTGTTATATGAAAAGATTTAGGCTACTTTTTGTGCATTTTCTTGAGATCTTATTGCTTATGTGACGTCATAGCGCAAGTCTAAAAATTTCAGACATGTCAACACTCGTTTTCACATATATTCTACATCGGGGATTGAAAAGTCTTGGGGGATTTGAAAGGAAGGGGGAATCGAAAGGAACGGAGGGAATTGGGGAATGACTGAAAAATTGGGAATATACTTCCAACTATAAGCATCGAGAGAGATGAACGTGCTGTTGGTGATTGATCACCAAGGAGCTTTGTTTGAAATCTAGTATTTAGGCTTTCGTATTGTGTTTTTAGGCTCGGATCAAGCTTATCAGAGATAAGGGGGCGCCCCCATGAAGGGGGTGGCTACTCGGAATTGTCTCACACACTCAGGGAGGAGACCCTCGTCCACATAGACCGACAGCCATGAGCAGTTTGGTCAAACAAACACTGCACCTATTGTGGAGTGTTGGTAGAGAACGATGTGTCATAGAATGAACTGAACGTCTGCCGGGAATCACCCTGTTGCAATTGTCCCCTGAGGGCCTCGAAATAAAAATTCTTGCGCCACACTGGTCTTAAAATGAATCACGTCAGACCAACCACCTGCTGCATTTGCCTTGCCAGATATAACATCCCAAAATATCTTAAATGGTGGGCAATCCCCCCCCCCCCCTGCAACAAAATTCTAAAACAAACTTAATTAAAGCTGAAAGCAGTCACATCAGCAATTGTAAATAAAAAGAAATCAACTAAATCTATTTTTCAAGACAAATTGTTCACGGTGCGGTAAATTAAGCATCGTTGAAAAATGAACTAAAAGAGTATGGAGCACCGTGTCGACCTCGTTAGGGAAGTCTGTCAAAGGGTTTTTTACAAAGTAAGACAACAATTTGTTTTAATCAACATACAATATTCATAATCACAATTAAAAAACTGTCAGTACAGCCCCCCCCCCAAACTTTACTTTACTTGGATACAGTCAAGTGCATCTCTTTTCCATTGTGAAACAACCTAAGGGTTATTATTTTTTTGTATTATGCCATACTAACGTTATATCCTTGTTGGAACTGAATTATGACCATATTTGTTCAATTCTTCTTCAGGAAAAGGCAGTTCTGGTTTTGGTCCTTAATCTACCCATCCACTTGGCTAAAATATACATAAAGGCATAGAAATTCAAAACTGAAACTGGAAAGTTAAACAAGCTCAAACAAATAAGACGAATATGGTTCAGAACAATTATATGTTTAACGTAAATCATCAGCCGAATATGGTTCAGATTAGTGGGATGATTAACGTGTTCCAGCAGCCGTATATGGTTCAGAATAATGGGATGATGAACGTAAATTATCAGCCCAATATGGTTCAGAATAGTGGGATGATGAACGTAAATAATCAGCCCAATATGGTTCAGAATAGTGGGGTGATGAACGTAAATTATCAGCCCAATATGGTTCAAAATAGTGGGATGATGAACATAAATAATCAGCCCAATATGATTCAGAATAATGGAATGATGAACGTAAATCAGCCGAATTTGGTTCAGAATAGTGGGATGATGAACGTAAATAATCAGCCCAATATGGTTCAGAATAGTGGAATGATGAACATAAATTATCAGCCGAATATGGTTCAGAATAGTGGAATGATGAACATAAATTATCAGCCGAATATGGTTCAGAATAATGGGATGATGAACGTAAACAATCAGCCGAATTGGGTTCAGAATAGTGGGATGATGAACGTAAGTTATAAGCCCAATATGGTTCAGAATAGTGGGATGATGAACATAAATAATCAGCCGAATATTGTTCAGAATAATGGGATGAAAACGTAAGTAATCACCCGACTTTAGTTCAGAATAGTGGGGTGATGAACGTAAATGATCAGCCGAATTTTATACAAAATAGTGGGATGATGAACGTAAATAACCAGCCCAATATGGTTCAAAATAATGGGATGATGAACGTAAATGATCAGCCGAATTTTATACAGAATAGTGGGATGATGAACGTAAATAACCAGCCGAATATGGTTCAGAATAATGGGATGATGAACGTAACTTATCAGCCGAATATAGTTCAGAATAGTGGTATGATGAACGTATATTATTAGCCTTATTAAAAGACAGGGGTTGTTGGGATCCCTATGTGAGAGGGTGTGTGTGTAGGGGTGGGGTGATGCGGTAGAGGTTTCAGGGCTTTAAATCTAAATTCATAGTAACAATTACTTTGACAAACTTTAACTTATTATTACATATACTACAGCAGAGCAGTACTGATGGAGTGGATAATCTGGACATTCCATCAATACTACAGCAGAGCAGTACTGATGGAGTGGACAATCTGGACGTCAACATGATTGCAAGACAATTTTCTTTCTGTTCATTTCAAAGATATATATTTTAAACAAAAGTATAGATTTCATTAATAAATTGTATTTAAATTTAAAATTTTCGCTTTAACATTTGTTGTAAATTTTCTTTACGAGAGACCACTATGCTAGGATAATTAATAGGTGATCACTGTATTTAAATGAAAAAACGCTCACATTTGGACTAGTTCCAGTAAAACATTTTATGCTAATGATTTTTTTATAGACTGTGCTATTTTTAGAAACCCTCTTTCTCCCGCCCTTGTTGGGGAATTTGATGACTAGTTCAAAGTTTTCATGGTTATGCTATATTGAATTTTTCTAACATAGTAGATCTTTTCTTATTCATACCCCATGCTAATCATTAGTTTTTGAATTTTTGGATTTGAAGACATTTTCGATGAACGTTTTTTGAATTATTGCCCTTCACTTAGTCAAATTGCGTCAAAATTGTATTGTTGGTGCAATGAAAGCTGCAATTTACAATGGATTTTAGTAAAACCTTTGGGAGCATTGGCATTGAAAAAAAATTAAATTAATTTTGTTTTAGTTATTGCCCAATTTATTATTCAAATTCAATGCTGTGGGGGTATTTTACCTTGCCTGTCAAGCTATCTTTTAGAAACAGCTTCACCATTTTCTTTAGCATGTATTGGCGCATCCAAGACGTCGAGTTTAATTTTGTAATACAGACAGATCTATGTGCGTTCCATGATGAATTGTTCATCTTGTCCATTGCTGCACAGGTCTTCTTATTACTTTGATTACTTTATATAATGATTTTAGAACTCACCTCCGTAAATAGTGCAATAGTAATTTATGTCTTTGTTCTTTAACTTCAATTTGGCTAGACCACCAGTAAATTTCAAACTGGTCAGCTTCTAAAAGGCGGTACTCTTCTCTTCCTCGTGGTCTTAACAGTTTACATGCGTAAAAAATACTGTGTACTGTAAACTCGTTGAGTTGGTAAAACCAAAAACAAGAACTTATCCTCATCTTCGTTTGGTACGGGTCAGCGGTTTTCGGTTTACAACCGACTCCTTGGCTTACTAGTTAATTCCTTCATTTTGGCACTTCAAGGTTTTCATAAGCCCACAAATGATATAACACACTGATTTAGGCGAATATTCATCTCAGTTCATTTTACGCAATTCTACAAGATCGCTGTAACCAATAATCTAATTCTTTTGCTGTCATATCTTGCAATTCAGGTACATTTTTATTATTATCGCCCATCGAGTAACATTTCCACCATTCATTGAATATATTTAGTAACCATTTAGTATTCTTTCTGGTATTAGCGTTTGTTTGTGAATGTATTCAGCTTGTATATACACATGAACCAACCGTTGCTTTCACAATCCCAGGTTCTCGTCATTAATATATATCCATACATTGCTTTAGGAACATGCACAATCAGATTCTTTCTCCATCTATACTTTTAATAAATTTCTGTGTAGTAGAAAAAGGTTAAATTCGCCGTAATCATCACATTTCTTAATATTATTTATCAGTGCTAATTCCTTTTCTATAGACGTTTTTTTTCAGTTGTCGCCCCTAGTTTAAATATCTGCCACTAGAGGCGCTGTTGTGAAATCCGCCATTACGAGAGTGAAATTTCACGTCGAGTAGGCCTAATCTGATCGCAATTTTTGTGCCATTTCACTAGCCTTTAGAAGATATTTGATCCAATTTATATTTAATTAACTCTATTTTACTGACTGTCTACGTGGGCAGTGTTTTATTGAAATTCGTGCTGATATTACCCGTCATATCGCATTTTTGGATAGTTTTTGTGTTTGACATTTGTGACCCAGTTTTATTTATAAAAATATGATTGCCCTACTTGAATAATTGAAAGAATTTTTATGAAAGCAGTTCACTTAATTTTCGTGATTTGTTTTCTTGATGATTTGTTGAAAATAATAAATTATCAAATTAAATAGTAAGCATTTTAATCCTTCATTCCCTTCACCTATCACTCATATGTCTCACCCAAAGCCACTTATTGATATTCTTGTACTTACATTCTGACAAGGCTTATAAAAATTTGTCTGTAAATCTAAATCTGTAAGGGATTGTGGTCTTCACCAATAGCTAGATCCCAGTCTTAGCTTTGCACTATAATTTCTTTTTGTATGAGAAGAATAGTTAATTGACAAATAATTTTCGAGGTCTGAAGAAATGAGGATAGCTAGTTAGTGCAAATGCAATGAAATACAGAAGGCAATAAGCATTTATTTAATGATGCGGGTGGGAAAATATATATAACAAAGTCAATATCTGATCTATCCATATTTTACATAATAAGCATCATTGTCAATTTCTCGAATTAAATCATCCCTCAAAATAGCCAAATAATTAAGGATTTCAATTTGTCAGCAAGAACAGGAATCTAAGAACTAAATATTTTACTGGCAAGACTTATAGAAATTCCAAAGCGTCTACATAAATATTAAATTTAACCTTAGCATCATAAGAACAAGTAATATTTGACCTGCAATATCTAATTAGGCCTAAAAGGTGAAAATATTGAAAGCAGTCCTACACTCAACTAATTAAAAAAAAACAACACCTGGTCCTCTTTCTTCACACCTGTGTATAATAAAGAATCATTGTCATTAATCAAACAGGTAGCTGCTCTTCGTTCCTATCTATCGATAACTTCCGTTTTTTCACAGCCGCACCTGTTGTATCATCACGCCTCGATAACTTGCGCCTGCCAGGTGTAACAATCGCCTCGTAACCAAGCTTTAACTTAGGAATGGGATTTTCTGGCGTCGGAACTCCTCCAATACAATGTTCAGAACAAACATAAATTTTCTTTGGTAGAAATTTGCGATTGATAGCCTTCATCCATTCGAGTTGAGCTGGTTCATCATTAGACGGCATCGATAAAAATCGGAAAGGTAACAAACATGGACATTCTTCGTGGGTAAGGTGATGAACTTCAAAAACCATTTCCTTCCACTGGTTGATTTTTCGCCTATTATTGGTACAGCAGTTGATCGTACAAGATGTTCCTCCACTTTTCGTGTATTTTCTTTGATCCATTCTTTTTCACTTTGATCGTTGAACAACGAAAAATTTATGTAAACAAAAAATATTTCGCCTTGACGCCATTAACTTATACGTGAAACGGGAACGAGGCTAGGCAAATTTCACGCTCGTAATGGCGGACATGTCACGTGATACTCTAATGGCCGCGCCCATGGTTTTGGCGGGAAATATGAATGGACCCGCCTTATATCGTCTTAATTTTGTGAAAGAGATATATTTTCATCGTCGTCATCACCAAATGGACACTGCGATATTGCGTCTGTTGTTCATTAGTCCGAAGCTTGCTGACTCTATTCCCAGCCTATGATAGCTATTTGGACAGATATGGCTGGGGAGGAGTCAGAAAAACCAGGCACCAAAAACTTGGGATTTTTCGCACCTACGCGGATGTGGGTGCTTAAAACGTATTTACAAACCTCAAATCCACTAACCTTGATTTATTTGGAAAGATGGATGTTTTGTAGTTCAATCATACCATCATTATCCCCCTACACCATTCATGTCACGCCTATGGTTGCGTCAAAGCTTTTGCAAGAATTTCAATCACTCAGTCGCCATCTCAAATTGCGAGCGCATTAAAAAATTTCGACGTTAATCGGTCACGTGATAGAAACAAACGAACCATCACCTTGTTCTTCATTTTATGACCTACGTCGGAATTTTGAATGCGCGCGCAATTTCAAATAGCTCGTATTTTTTGCTCATACGCCAATTCGTGGTTATCTCCTTACGTACGTGGTTATCCTTAGTAACTCTCCTGCGTTGGAGATTGGCTCAGTATGTGGATATCAGTAGGATTACCGAGCGAGTGAGATAAAAGGAAAACACTATAGTTAGAAGAGGTAGATTTTATCCAAAACACATACAAAGATATTTACAGATCTTCTGTTTTAACAGAATGATGAAATAATAACCCCCCCCCCCCAAAAAAAAAACAACAGTATATTGTATTGTGATTCATAACACTTACACTGCTTCAATGTGAAGTATATTTATTGTAATTGTGTTTTGAAGCGTTGACATTCCATCAGTACCGTGGCGTATTAGACAAGTTCTTGTTTGAAAGTTTATATGACGTTCGCCTTTTCTTGAGACTCTACCATATATATATATATATATATATAAAGTTTGCGGTATTTTGTAAGAATTATACACGTATAGTACTTTTGAACACTATTTACATATATTCAAGACCATAATTCGGAAATGACGAAAATGTCCCTTTAATCTTCTACATATTTATCGAGCGGATCTGGAGCATTGGTAGTAAATTGTATATTGGTATCTGTTGGCTGATATTCCTGGTATAGTATATTCTCGAACGCCTGGCCACGAGATGCAGAACCACTGTATAGGGAATTAGTACTAAAATCTGCAGATGCTCTACGTTTCTTGTCTCTGAAATAATAAGAATTCTCGACAAACTAATAGATAAATTGTATACTTGACTGGGTTCTGGCAATCACACGCCAAATATTCGAGGCAGATTTGGTTAGATTCTGTGAGAATTGTATTTTTTGTAGATTTGGGCATGTCAAGGAGAATACATCTGTGTATTTCAGGGTCGTTCGGTTTTAACCATTTTGGTTACCAACCACGCGGTCAAAGCTGGTCAAAAGTTGGGTTTAAACCAACGTTTATCTCTACATAAGTCTATAGTTTTGTGTGGTAAAGAGGAAAATTGTAATATAGGCTATATGAGCTTTTAAACCGTTTGTGGTAAAATAGGTATTAGTAGTATGAGGGGGAGTCTAGGTACAAAAGACGTTGATTGGCTGAGAGGTATCACGTGACTGTACGCCATAATCTAAAAATAGACGGGGGAAAACCCCAATACGTAGTTGTAACGTTCGAGGTATCACGTGACGTCATCAGATCTAAAAATAGAAATGGGGGATTCCAAAGAATTAAAAATAGAAATGACGGGAAATTCCGACGTAAGTAGAACGTTTTGAAACGTAGGTGAAACGTAGAGAAAGAAGGGAGGAAAAAAAAGAGGGAGAGAGAGAGTTAGAAAGAAAAGAGACGGAAAGAAAAGAGAGGCAGTCGTCTGCTAGAGCACGCGCGCTGTATCGTCTTATTCGTCGAGTGTCAGTCCCATATTTATAACTCAAATGGTGTCATATATACATATATTAATAGGTCGCGTGCCATTCGGTCGAAATACATTTAAGTTAATAACGTGATCCGTTACAACAAGGATAAATAGACTAAAACATCGAGCAAAAATTCATTCTGTACGATCCTTTCCGAAGAGTCTAATCGAAGAGTGAAAAGGACTAACTCTACTCATTAACGCTTGGAAGAAGGTCTCGAAGTAGATTATTTAGAACAGAAAATGTTTATATGACAGTAGATTTTCATCATGACTGGTCGAGAATTTCACCCCAAGACGTACCGAAGCAGCTGTTTTTTACTTACCAGAAATTGCTGACCAAGTACAATGCAGTCCAACGGATTACTTACGTTTTGCAGTTCACCATCCAGGATTAAAAACACCGGGATTTATTCCTTTCAAGCAATTTTCCGCTCTTGAACTGTTGAACAAAATAGCCAACATTCTTCAATCCAACGAACAATTTCGTCTCGATGAACGCATGAGTATGGAGGTATGTCACGTTTCACCTCCCAATGGCGAAGGATCCTCAAGAGGTCAAGAAACGCAATGTGGGAGAAAACAATGCCTAGTAACCATCAAGAATTCGGACGACTTTCAGAGAGCTATTGTGGTGGCTAAACATTATGCGGTCAAAGGAAACACAAAAGAATGGGAAGCAGGACGCGAAAAATTGAGAAGGACTGGACCCAATAGGTTCCAAACCAAGAAGACACACCGTTTAATTGAAAAAGTTGGCGGTCGGATGGAGGCATGTCGAGGCCAAGAAGATTGGGACTTGTATGGCCAAGCTTTAGGCAAAGAAGGTAACCAACTGAATATTTATTCTTAGCAACTTTTTAGCAAAGCAGCTTACAGCCCTCACAAGTACGTGGAAGGAACGCCAAAACATTTGAATTTATACCATCATTCAAATCATTTCGATGTCATCACTAAAATGACTGCTTTCGTAGAACGATCGTATTTCTGCGAGACCTGTCAAGTAGGTTATAACAATGCCCAAGATCACAAATGTCACGTGATGTGCCAAAAATGTCAAAAGTCTGGACCAGCATGTACCGATGATCTTAATCGAGGATTGGGCGTCCTCAAGACTCATAGACGATTAGATGATCACGTCTGCGGAGAATACCAATGCAAAATCTGCAAAATTTTTCACACCAAAGCCGATCGCTGCTGTTACATACAGAATGTAAAATGTCCCATTGATATCAACGGAAACAAAGAAGAACATTTTTTTAATACCCCGGAAAACAGCCAATACGTGGGGTCTTATCCGCCTATTGAGATCTACGATCCGGATGGCATGAGTTTTAAAGAAAGAGAAAAATTTGAGAAATGGTATAAACAACAACAAGGACACACGTTTGATTTCCAAAAGGAATTGATTAATTATTGTCGGAGTGACGTAGATATTTTGAGAAGAAGTTGTGGCGAATTTAGACGCATTTTTCTTGTCGACACGGGTATAGATCCTTTCGAATCCAGCACGACATTAGCGGCTGCGTGTAACAAAGTGTACAGGATGAACTATCTACCTGTGGACACTATTCCCATCATACCGAGAGCTTTGCAGAATTCGGGAAAGGACGAAGATTGGCACCGCTATCAACCACGTCAACAGTCCAACAAAGCTTTACGGTGGTTAGAATGGGAACAGCACATTCGAACTATAACCGCTTTTCGAGATGGAACGGCTTTACCCAACATCAAACACTCGGCCAACGGTGGAGGAATAAAACTGGGACCCTACAGTTTGGATGGTTTTGACAGGGAAAACAACGTCGCCTACGAGTTCGGATGCGCCTTCTACTGCTGCCAAATTTGCTTTCCATAACCGGTACAAGGTACCGTCAAGAACCATAAGAGAGCTGCCCAAACCATGCCAGACTCCACGATTTGAAAACCAAGTACGGTCTAACAAACATCGTAACCATCTGGGAATGCCAGGTGGAAAAAGAAAGACGCACCAACGGAGACAAGGAAGAATTTTTTCGTGCTTTGGAAGTCAATGGCTGGCCAAATCCCGAACCGCTGTTACCCAGGGACGTTTTTTTCGGCGGAAGAACCAATGCGACACGATTGGTGGCTGTTCCGAAAGAGGATAAAGAGATTAGGTACTTGGATGTTGTGTCTTTGTATCCCTATATCTGCAAATACGGCCAATTTCCCATTCAAGAACCCCAAATGAACACACAACCGGACCAAGTGAATTGGAAACAGTACGAGGGGTTGATACAATGCCAAGTCGTACCACCCCAACAACTGTATCACCCCGTGTTGCCGTTTCGATGGAACAACAAAACAACGTTTCCACTGTGTCGTTCTTGTTTAGTCGAACACATGCAAGCTCCGGAGATTGCCGAATACGTGCCCTGTCCACATTCCGATGATGAAAGAGTCTGGGTAGGCACGTACGTGGCCCTGGAACTGAAGGAAGCTGCTTCTCTGGGTTATACCATCAGGAAAGTCTTTGAAGTGTGGCATTGGTCAGAAGAAAAATCGGAGCCAATATGACAGTCGAACAAAAACGGGAGGTCTGTTTGCAGGATACATAGACCATTACTTAAAAACGAAAATGGAGAGTAGTGGTTACCCACCCCCCCCCCCCCCAGCCCAGAATGTAGTACCGATGAGGAAAAAGCTAAATTTGTGGAAGATGTCTTTCAAAAAGAAGGCATACGCCTGGATCCTTCCGAAATACATTACAACAATGGAATACGGAACAGCAGTAAACTAAAGTTAAATATTTTGTGGGGAAAATTTGGTCAGCGGGATAACTTTAGCCAAACGGAATACTTGACGGAGCCATCAAAATATTTCGAACTTTTGACGGACGTGACCGAAACCATTAAAGATGTGCAATTGGTCAACGACAACATGGACATGGTGGAGCGCTTGAAATTTGAAGAACACGTACAGCCTTCACCCATTACAAATGTCGACATTGCTGCTTGCGTCACGGCTCAGGCTCGCCTGAAACTCTGTTTTGGAATATTTGGGGGAACGTATTCACCATCCAGGCAAGTGGAATCCCACCCGAGGCAACAGTTTAGGAGAATGGAAAGACGAGTTGGCGGAGGACGTGAGCATCACCGAATTCGTCAGTGGTGGAGCTAAAAACTACGCTTATAAACTGTCTAATGGCGAAACCGTATGTAAGGTGCGAGGATTTACCTTGAATTATCGAGGCTCACAGAAATTGAATTTCGACTCGGTGAAAGGCATTGTGGAAAACGTTCAAACTAACACTTCTCTCGTCGTTACCAATCTCTTCAAAATTATTCGAACCCGTGACCGTCGCCTTTGCACGCGTTCCGAAGAAAAACAGTATAAAGTCGTTTATACCAAAAGGTTTGTGCAGTTCAACCAACAAAATGAGCCAATCAACACTTACCCTTACGGCTATTGAAGAATAAGTGAGAGAGAGGTGGTTGTGGTACAGAGTCGAAAACAATTACCTGCCTTATATAGAAGACCAACAGAAAGACCAATGTATAGGTTGCCTCTACGAACACCCCTCGCAAAAATACCATTCCTGTTTAGGCCTCCAATGACCGGCACCACGTCGCATCCAGTAGGCGATTACACTTGGCACGAGGTGCAGCCACACAAGGAAGACATACAGAAATCATTAGGCAGTTTGATAGAAGACCCTGAAAGTCACGTGACCCGATGGGAGAATGAAGAACTGTGGTACAACGATTCAGCGCGTCTTTTAAAATCGTATTGGACTGTACAGCGAGGAATTGGACTCGTCCTGATTACGTGAAACGACCAATGAGCGTGGAGAAAACGAGAAACCAATCAGCATCGAGAAGAATTAAATAAAAAGCCGGAGACTCTCGACAATTATGCATTCTCAATTTGTCAATGGATAAGACCTGTTTCAACTGCAGCAAAGATGTACACTGGTATCGAAATTGCCCAGAACGACAACATCATGGAAAACAAGAACGGCAACAAGGAAAACACGCCACCGGTTATAGAGGATATGGTGCCTGTTACATATGCAAAGAACTCAGAGAGAAAAAAGAAGAGGAGAAAGCAGTCGAACCCAAAACCTATGGTATCAAACGACCAATCGAATACAATCACAAGTGCCTCAACTGTGGATTCATCGGGCACGGAGTGTTTGAATGCCGATATCGAATATGCCGCCGACTTTGACGACCTTTCTAGAAGACTGTTTGACAACAACCTCAACGAGCCCAGAGAATACTACTGAAACCGTCGATACTGGTATTGGTGCGGAGAAGTCTTCGAAATGTGCAGAAGAGGCAAGGAAAAAGAAGCAAAAGAAGAATGCCAAATCACTAAAGTTAGCTATAAACCAGACTTCTACGTCCAAACCCGAGGAAGAGGTGCCGTCTTTAAGCCTTGGAAAAGAAGAATGTGAAAGTCTAGCCATGGCCTTGATCAAGAGCATGGGTCCCAGAGGAAAAACGGACATTGTACCCGTCCCAGAATGGACTGGCGACGAGTGGATGCCAGTGGTGCTCAACTTATGTGCCATCGAAGATTATCACCCCGGCGACTCGATGCAGATGCTGCTTGGTTCCGTCTATTGGATTCCGAAAGCGTTGAGACATTCACCTTGGATGAAGTACCACCTGATGAGGCGTGAATATCCCAACCTGAAACTGAAAACTCTTTTACCTCTCGTTTAATGTATTTTATTGCATGACATTTTGAGTATTTTGTATTGTAGTTTTCGTATTGTAGTTTTTGCATGCATGAAAAATAATTGTAATAACATTGTATTTTTTTTTCTGTGTAAATTAAAAATGTTAAAATGTTAAACCCGCGTTGTCTATTTGTGTTCAAGGTGTGGGTCCCCCCGCTGAATTGGTCAAGTGGCATGACCAAACTCCGCTAAGAAAAGGAAACTTCTCGAGCAACATTCGCATTATGTATCCAGGTTGTAGACTGCAGCGCGTCATAGAGGAACCACAGACCGTTTACGTTGAACCCGGTCCTTACTTTGAACCCACGGACAATCCAAAACATTTACTTGAACAGGAACAACGTCTAGAACACAACATGGACAAATTCATGTGGTTCGAAGAACGCCTCGACTCGTTCAGTAACTGGCCGCATATTTCACCAGACGAGCGTTCTTTGGCCGAAGCTGGTTTTATTCCCACCGGAGAGTTGGATAGCGTCAAATGTGTGGCGTGTGATATCAGAGAATGGAAATGTACGGACGAACCGTTCGAAGAATATAAAAAGTGGTCGCCCGATTGCCCTTACCTTAAAATGGTCAAAAGAAAGACGTATAGTGTAGGATACAAGTACGAATTCAAAGGAAGACTGCATGGAGAAACTTCCATCATCGTCACCAACCCAAAAATATTTCCCGATTTCCATAGATGCGAGGAGGCCGCTCGAAAACACAGTTACGATGTACCCTGCTGCATGGGAGTTTTTCTTTGGATATACAAGCTTGACAGCAAAGGCCAAGTCACAGAGAGCTTTGACGTCGATAGCATGAATGCACGAAACACATTTATCCATCAAGTGAAAATGTTTAATAAATGTTTTTTAATTTTCAAATTTGGGAGGGTTTGCCTCAGCCAATCATGATTCAAGAATACGACGTGTCCCTCAAGCACCCGTGGACCATGCTTGTCAACGGCCCTACAGGAGTCGGAAAAACCGTCTTTGTGCAAAAGTTACTGATGGCCGACTTGACCGATCCTAAACCCGAACGGATTGTGTGGGCGTTCGGCGAATACCAAAAATTTTCCCTTTACGTACGTGAAAGGCTTGGACAACATCGACGACGTGATGGCCCAAGTAGACGGTCCACAAATCTTAGTGATTGACGATTTGATGGGAGAAGATAGGTCCACCCTCGAACAATGGTTTACGAAGAAAAGTCCTCATCGAAACGTCAGTGTCATCCATATCGTGCAGAATATGTTTGACAAACAACAAAGAACCATCAGTTTAAATGCCCGTTATCTCGTTTTGTTCAAAATCCCCGAGACACATCGCAGATTGGCGTTTTAGCAAGAAAGATGTATCCCGGTCGATCCAAATTCATGCAAGAAGCTTACGAGGATGCCACCAAAGAGGCCAGGGGGTACCTTTTCGTCGACTTAAAAGCAGACACGCCCGAAGAATTGCGCCTGAGAACTAGTCTTTTAAACAAAAAGGGAATAGTCTATGTTGCAAAAGTATAAAAAGGTGTCCCCTCGAACGAGTCAATGTCATAATGGCACGCACCAAGCACACGAAACGAACCCCTCCGGGGTTACCGAGAGCCGTTTTTTCTCTCGCCCCAGACTTGCGGGACCCCACCGCTAGAGTTCCCACGCGACCAACGCTTCCTGAGTTCGAGTGCAGTTCGACATCCCCTAAATCCCCGATGTCCCCTTTACCGACAACGCCCCCACACGTCAGACAACTGTACCCTGTCTTGGACCAAACCACGATGGCTCCGGATGGAACAACTATAAATAAACGGGAATGTGGAGAAGAAACTCAATGATGAAAAAACTAGCGAAAGTTTATTACGACCCAGGGCACCCCGCGTGATTCAGCGGTCCACAGCGCTTGGCTAAAGCTACGGGTGTGTCACTGCCCCGTGTGAAAGACTGGTTAGCCGAGCAAAGAGCTTACACATTGCACAAACCTCTGAAAAAGCAGTTTGGTCGCAGTCCCACGCTCGTGGCTGGAGTAGATCACCAATGGCAGGCAGATTTAAGTGACGTGAGTGCCATTGCATCCAAAAACGATGGTCACAGGTTTCTGCTGTGCGTTATGGACGTGTTTTCAAAATACGCTTGGGTGATTCCCTTGGAAAACAAGACAGAAAAATCTCTGGTGGAAGCATTTAAAACCACTTTCCAGAAAATTTCGAAAGGACAGAAAGAAGAAGATGATTCCCACAGGCACGAAAGTACGCTTGGCGTTGGCTAAACAATCGGCTTTTGACAAATGATATTGGCCCAATTGGACTTTGGAAACTTTCTTGGTTCGACCAAATGTAGGTTAACGTTACAAATTAGTGGATGGGAACGGAGAACCATTGGAGGGGTCTTTTTATCCCGAAGAATTGCAAGTCGTTCGTGAAGCAAAGGACGAAGTATGGCCTATCGAAAAAATCTTGGATACTCGGGGCAAACATATTCTGGTCCGATGGCAAGGCTATCCGCCAAGCTTCGATTCATGGATTCCAAAATCGTCCTTGTCCAACACTATAAATAGCGGACAGAGAAAACGCAAGTAAGTCATCATGCAAGACGAAGCGACGTCAACAACATCGACCGGCTCGAATTGGAGAGTGTTGGGAAACCGAGTTCCTCGAGCCGAAATTTTCTTTTTCTGACAAGTCGTTTTAGTGTACATCGTAGCGGGTATTTCTATATCGCAGTTGGCTTTGAAACCGGACGGATCGCAAAACCACTTTGTGAGCGGCTTGCTGTCGAGTACGTTGGGCTTTTTACTACCTTCTCCAAATTTGAAAGCCAAAAACAATGTACGCCCAACAGTTTTATCTGACATTGCCGAGTGACAGCTCGATGAACTTGTACAAAAAAAAAACCACAATGTCCACCTACAGAGCGCATCTTAATCCTCCGCTCGAATTTGATCATCGTGAATGGGAAGTCGGTTTGGCCACACACGAAGACACTTTTCACGAATATCGCCTGTACCACTACCGAAACGAGTCTTACCTAGTACTGCACAAAGGGAGAAGATGTGAAGCCGGGATCCACTGTCAAGGAAACGCACATCGAGTCCAACGATTACAAGACCGTAGACCACTTGCTTAACACCATCAGCGAGGGTATTGCCACAATCTGGGAGTCGGCGATCCTTCGAGCACACATTGACTACGTTCCACCTAGAGATGATCCAGACAGTGGAGAACCAACGGCGCACGAGAGCAATTTGGAAGCAGCGCATGAAGCTCGACGCATCCTTCTCGGCCAAGCGGAGACCATGGGTCCCCTGATGCTTTTCGAACAAGATCCTCTGACCAAGAAAGTTTACTTTCGATTTGGTTCTTTGGAGGCCCGTCACTTTGTCAATGTCATGCCCAACTCGAGACTCCATCTCAAGGGGGCCATTGTGTCCATGTTGGGTTGGCCTGGAAAGGAATTGAAGATAAATTTGACGCACCTGGTCTATCAGAAGAGTGAGTGTTCGTTTGACAGCAGACTACGTTTCCGATTTACAGGCTCATTTTGATTTGTTTTACGTGTATGCTGACATCGTTGACCACAACGTGTGGGGGATATGGTCGCTCCGCTGTTGGACGTGATTCAAAGTGGACGTGGTTATCATCGTTCGTCCAAAATTCACTACGTTCCACTCAAGTACGATCGAATGACTGCTGTCACCATCTATATAAGGAACGGCCTTTGTGAAGCCATACCATTCATACAAGGCAAGGTCGTTGTCAAACTTCACTTTCGACGTCTACAATGATTCGCCCTATTGTGGTGTACAAAGGAGGTGTTTTGAGACGGAGGGGAGCAGGTCGGTTTTCCGGATTGCTCTCGGCCGTCAAAAGCAACGTGACGTCTTTGGGAAAGACCTTGTTGTCGGCGGGTAAAGATGCCCTTAAGAAGAAGGCAGCGGAACTCTTGCCTCGCGTAGGGGAAGGTTTGATGGATGTCATCTCGGGGCGACAAAACTGGAAAGAAATGGCTTCGAATACGTTCAAACCCGCCATGAAAAACACTCTTTCGGACGTCTCCAACCTATAAAAGGATCCCAATCGTCGTCCGTGGGATCATTGTCCACCAGGACGTCAAAGAAGAAGAAGCGAAAAGGATCCTTTATCGGTTCGACTCCTACCAAACGTCGGCGTCCAGGCATTTTCGACCATGGCTTCGCAAATCATGATTCCTGTCCCTGTGCTAGAGATGAACTTCAACAATTGTTGAGCGTGCCCGATACTCAAATGGCCGTGACGAAGGTGACCAAAGTTCGAAAGTATCCACTGACCCCCGATTTGAACAACAAGGGTCCCATCGAGTTCATGGTACCTAATGCCAGCACCGATTACGTCGACCTGGCCAATATGTCCTTGTATTTGGCATTGAAAGTGGTGAAGAGAGACGGGACTTATTTAGGTGCCAACGAACAGATGGGTCCTGTGAACAATTTGTTCACTCTTTATTCAAAGACGTCAAATTGAGGTTGGATAGGGATTCTAAAACGCTGGTCATGTCCTCGCTGCCCAATTACCCATATCGATCCTACCTAGAGAATTTGCTGAGTTTTGGGAGAGGGGCTAAAACGGATCATTTGGCCAAACAAGTCCTCTGGGAGAAAGACACGGCGGATCACTTCAAGCCAACGATAGGACAATCTCCAACAACGTGACACACCCTCCTAACCAAGGATTGCAACAGAGACACGTCATCATTTCCTTGAGTCAAGTTTTCGAATGTAGTCCCGCCTCCACGTTGACATTTGCTTACAAAATCGATATTTGATCGACGGTGTGGATATGAGAATCAGTTTAGGGAAAAGCAAGCTCCCAAGTTTTTTCTGATGTCCGAAAATGACAATTACAAAGTTGAATTTATCAAAGCTTACTTGGAAGTGCCTTTTGTGACTACACGCGTTTGGCCGAGCAACTTCAAGCGTCTCCGGCCAAATACCCTTTGAATCGAGTCGTCGTGAGGGACGTGGTGATTCCGAACAATCAAGGATTCACGTTTTAGATTTGTTTATCAATGACATTCTACCCAAGCGTCTCGTCGTGGGATTAGTGAGCAACGCAGCCTATAGTGGCGCCATTGATAAGAACTCGTTTAAATTTGGGCACCACGGTTTGGAAGGTCTCAAGTTGACCAAAAACGGAGATGTTGTCGATGAATATCAAATGGATTTTGCCAACAAGCCGGGTATTTTGCCTTATTTGGATCTGATGAAACGCGTCAGCATTCTGAACACCAAAGAAGATTTAGATTTGCCTTTCAACAACTATATCAAAGGATACACGCTGTATTGTTTCGATTTGACCAACGATCACGGAGCCGACGGCACGTACTTTCATCCCATGACCACTGGTAATTTGTCGCTGGAACTCAAATTCGGCACAGCTCCCACAGACCATTAGAGTCTGCTCCTGTTTGCCCAATACGACAATGTCTTGGAAATTGACCAAAATCGACAAGTTGTCGTGGATTGGTAAACCTCTGCCCACGGGTCAATTGGACGCGGCACTCGGTCAACATTGAGCCTCGTCTGTTTTTGGTGGAGTCTTGGCGAGTAACCAACTCCATGATGTACACCCGCACAGCTTACGTCGTCAACACCGACGATGATCGAAAACCTGGTAAACATTGGACTGTATTTGTGTGTGAACGTCCAGGACTGGTGTCATTTTTCGACGATTTATCAAAGATCAAAGAGTGGTTCACCAACCCAGATGGCTTCAAGGATTAAACAGTTTCGTGTGTGGTCATTACTGACTGTATTACCTTAGTCATCGCTTCCACGTTCCCACGTTCAACATTTTGGCTGCCTTTGGATCGGTGCATCATGAAAACGATCGGTTGCTCCTTTTGTGGACTCGGGATCATTTTCCTCGGTTACCACCAAACAACGACCCTGGGGCTCAAAAATGTTGCTGTTTTTCCTCTTTTTAATTCATGCATGCTTATTTATGTTATTCAGTGTATTCTTATTGTAGTCCATTATTTGTATTTGCATGCTTAATGTAGTGAATATTCATGTAGCGAAATAAAATGTCTTAAATTGTCACGTGGTTTTTGTTTTTAACCAATCCCCATTCAGTTGGTAAAACTTTTCTATAAAAGTTCAGATGCAGTTTGTGGTTTTATTCAAACATGGCAGAGGAACTCATCGTCGTGATTCAAATCGCAGAGGAAAACCAAGACCTTCACTCGCAATGGAAAAATGGTCGTAATTACACCCGATGATATTTAACTTTTGGAGGAATCCACGGGAAACACGCTCCGGAGGAGAGCACCTCCTCCTCCTATCTTGGAGGAAATGAGACGTATATGAGGGGGTTGGCTTTTTAAGACTCGCCCTCAAAATCATTCAAGGCCCTCTAGAGGGCAAATTTATTTTCATTATTTTTCGGTCTCCCTTTCGAGAGACCTGGCTTTTTACAGAGCCATCATTGGTCGTGCCCCTCGCAAAATTCCGTACCTTTGGGAATTTTCGGACACACGTAGAAGTGCTTGACGGCCTTCCAATACGTGTTCTTCATCATTGCTTTGTAATAAAAGCACGGGAAATACTCTTCCTTCAAATCTCTATTGAGATAGAAATGAAACGGCAAGTTACAGACTTTACACCGATCCATGGTGAATAAATAATTGCCTTGGGTGTTCTGCTTATATTGCCGTTGGCAGCATCACGTGATTTCGGGACGTTTCTTCCTACGTTGCACCTACATTTTCCCAAAATATACTACACGGTCGGAATTTCCCTCTTTCTTTTTTTTCCCCTTTAATCCCCCTTTTTTTCCCCATTTTTAGTTGATACGTTTTAAAAATGATTTCCTCGGGAACCTTTACAAACTTTACTTTTTAACTGGGTGTTTATACCCCCACTCTATTTTTCCCCATTTTTTGATAACGTAGACAGTCACGTGATACCTCTCAGCCAATCAACGTCTTTTGTACCTAGACTCCCCCTCATACTACTGTATTGACCAGTCAAAAGTGCAACCCTGGTAAATTGAAATTGAACATTAAACTTGCTTGAAACTAGCCTTGGTCATTGTTTTGTTTAAATACCGGGGTTATGAGCGGACGTACCTGAATCGTTTCGCCACAATTAAGACAAATATTATGCAACAGACGGCTCCTGCAACACACACTCCAGTTATTATCCATTTACCTTGGGAGCCCTAAAACATTAAGTCATAATTACTTTTTATGATGATAATATAAACAGTGACAAATAAACAGAACCAGATTCAGTCGTTTAGAAGAAATAAACAAATGTAATTGTTTTATGTAAAAATATAAACATATAGGTATATACGTGCTGCTATATTGAGTCAGTATTTTTTTAATTTGCGATCAAATAAGAGGAATAAGTTTACATACAAATTGTTAGATCGAATAATATTTGTATATGTTCCTTCCATTCCAGTTGTTTAACACATAATTGACAAACCTGAACGAAAGACATATGCGCTGTTTGAGCCAGTCTTGGTTGTATCTGACCAGTATATATCTGATACGGTATTCGACTATAAAACTCTTCGGCTGTTAAACTGTTTAATATTTTCAGTAGTGTAGATTTAGGCACTCGAGTTCGCCTCCCAACAATCACTCGAAATGACACTTCCGTCACTTCGACACTGGAAGATAAGATAAGTCCATGACTAAATCAATGCTGATGAGGTCGGTGCTATTGCTCATGTTTCTGTTGGTGCTGACCATGTCGATACAATAAGACAAAAATACAGCAGTGAATTCGTATGTTCAGTAATGAAATACACAACGATTTCCATTTTTAAACCCTGACAAATGAAGTTTCTTAACGTTTCGCCTGATTCTACGACACTGGCTGTCATTTTACATATTATGTACAATGAGTGCCAGTGTCGTAGAATTGGGCGTCTAATTTAGCTTTTCGTCATTTTCCGCAACATCTTACCCTTTAGGTACCAGAAGCATTGCTACCGCCATTGGTCGTGGACGAATGAGGGACTGTTGGTTAAAAGTTTCTGTTAAAGTTTAACTTGAGTAGTTGATAAGAAAAATTTTCATGTTTAAAATTTCTATGAAAAAATTATTTGTCTTTTTACTTTAAATTAAAAAAGAAATAATATCTATATTTTTTATAAAGGCAAAGGCAATTAAGTCAAACAGTGCTAAGTTTCCCTTTTCAATTATCTTAAAAAAATGTCGAAAAAACATTTTACTTTCCTCAGACAGTAATAAAAACAAGCGACAATATAAATAATCACACCAAATTTCATTCGAATCGAATGAAAATTGTAGTCTCTATCGCGTTCACAATCTTGGACGGGAAGGCGACGGGGGTGAAAACAATATACGACCACATTATATTGTGGGTGTATAAAAAATATTGCCTAAAAATAACTGATCTATACCCAACATAAACAGTGACGAAGATATCAGAGGTTTCATTGGCCTTCAATATAAGGAATGTATGGCTTCACCAGGAGGGGAATCATATATGTGTCAAGATGTCCAAGATGATAATGTTAACTTTGTCTGAAAAAAGGGTAGAGCATCCAGAAATTTTACCTTGATTCGCCATACATGTATTCAGTTTTAACAGCAAGTTTTATGTCTGGTTCTTTATATGAACCAAATGTTACCAGAATGTCAGTTATGCCCTTGGTGAATACTTTTTGGTCTGCATCAGTAAACGTTCCACGAAATACCAGTGGTAGTTTCATCTCTACAATAGAATTGATGGAAAATGAGTTTTTTGTCTGACTTTCCTGTTCTTTTGAACTAAGGAATGTTAACAGTGTCCTGTTGTTTGTAATTTTACCATGAAAACTTCGTTTAGCTTTCCAACCTTTAGAGCGATCTTCATAGGATACTTCCTCTTAAATCAAGAGGCATCAAACTTGGTTAATAAGAATATATCTTCATCAGTTGGACTCTATATATAACACGATATATCAAGTAAACTACATAATTATTGCAAATCGATTCAAAATGTGTTTCAAGATGATCTTTGAAACAAAGACTCCACCAAGTTAAAAAAATTACAATTTCTTGGACATTCTATGAGATTAGCGATACTGTCCACATTGAAGTAAACCTTATGCAATATATATAATAGCAAATAGAACAGGAGTTAAACTGCAGAGAAAATGATTCTTCCACATATAAATCACCATTATACTATCCTATTATTGGTAGCCATGATTACGATCAATTGAATAAATATTGGACCATCTCTTGTTTGATTAACAACAATCTATCGCAATATACCCTAAGAATTTGACACCTTAGTGTTTGCTCGCAGGCAATAATCATTCTACCACTTTTTTGTCTGCAGTTTCTTGTCAATCATAATCTAAAAAGGAGGTGCTCATGTTCTCTTACCCTCGGGTTTGATAAATGTACCTGGTAAATCACCAGATGTGGTTAAGAGGGGGGCGTTGTTGGAGGATGTTGGTGATGAAGCTGATGAATCAGTGATAAATGCCTCAATATATTCCGGAATTATCTTATCACAAATATGACCTGACCATCCGTCGGTGCAGCTGCATGTAAAATTTGAAACATCTTCCTCAAGACAGGTACCGTTATTTCGACATGGCGAATCTTCACATGGTGAGATTAAGGTTTCACATAGCGGTCCAGTAGAGTAGAGCGGGCAGATACATACAAAACCAGTTATTTGATCCTCACAGGTTGAATTATTGGCACAGGGATTTGGATCGCAAGAGTCAATATCATGTTCACATCGATCTCCTGTCGTTCCTTCAACACAAATACAACTGTAAGATTCTCCAGAGTTCACACAGTCGGAACCATGAGCACAATCATTAAACTCACAATGATCTATCTCATTCTCACAGTACTGACCTGCAAACAGAAATAAGATTAAACGATTTGGTACATTGTCTCTAACAAATTAAAACGTACACGTAATATTCATCAGATGCTGTGTTCTACACTTGGAATTTAGAATTCTTGAACATCTTTAATAAAAGAAGTAATAAGCCAACCCGTAATTAATAAGTCCTTTTCTGCAAGTAAAAATCTGTCCTCAATATTGGTGTGAAGTAAATTAAATAAGAATAATAATAAAAGAAAGAAAATAAATGAGTAAGTATGAAATAAGAAGTGTTTTAGGTAAAGATAGTTAACGATCAACAAAATGATCCTAATTTAGTACAAAGTGCATCACAGGAACAAAAAGCAGCTTGTCATGCCAGTACACGTTTATTGTATACTTATACAAGTTGACTAACTATTGTCTTATATGAATTAATCGACAGAGAAATATTAATCCAACAACTACATAGATTACTATATCAGAATCCTCTGAACGCTACCTTGTCATCTACCAACCAACAAACCAATGCTTGGCCGCTTATTGATTACTTAATAAGAATGATATTTTAGAGAATACATTGTCTGGCATTCATAGCATTTTATCATAATCACAGTCAAGGAAATGATTTTATTTGTGGTCAGAAGCAGCATGTCATTAGCCACCATGAAAGTTTCTCGTTTACAGTAGGGCAAATGATGTTCGTACCTATTTAAAAGACTTACCTGTAAATCCAACCGAGCATTCACAGATGTAGGAGTCATCTGCATCTACACAAGTTGCTGAGTTCTGACACAAGCTGTCCTCGCAGTCATCGATATTGATATCGCAAGTCTGACCAGTGTAACCAGTGTCACAACTGCAATTATAATCATAAGACAATGGTACACATGTTCCGTTCCCACATGGCGCGTCTAAGCAAAGATCTGTCTCACATGAAAATCCAACAAACCCGGGGTCGCAGCTGCAATTGTAACCGTTAGGAATTCTTACACAAGTTCCGTTTCCGCAAGTTGCCTCTTCACAATGATCTATATCACAAGCCGTTCCAGAAAACCCAGGATCGCAGCTACATTTGTTACCATAAGGAATTCTTACACAAGTTCCGTTTCCGCAAGTTGCCTCTTCACAATGATCTATATCACAAGCCGTTCCAGAGAACCCATGATCGCATCTACAACTGTTACCGTTGGGAATTCTTACACAAGTTCCGTTTCCGCAAGTTGCCTCTTCACAATGATCTATATCACAAGCCGTTCCAGAAAACCCAGGATCGCAGCTACAATTGTAATCGTTAGGAATTCTTACACAAGTTCCGTTTCCGCATGTTGCCTCTTCACAGTGATCTATATCACAAGCCGTTCCAGAAAACCCAGGATCGCAGCTACATTTGTAACCGTAAGGAATTCTTACACAAGTTCCGTTTCCGCAAGTTGCCTCTTCACAATGATCTATATCACAGGCCGTTCCAGAGAACCCATGATCGCAGCTACAATTGTAACCGTTAGGAATTCTTACACAAGTTCCGTTTCCGCAAGTTGCTTCTTCACAATGATCTATATCACAAGCCGTTCCAGAGAACCCATGATCGCAGCTACAATTGAAACCGTTAGGAATTCTTATACAAATTCCATTACCACAAGGTGAATTAGCACAAAGATCTATTTCACAAGATACCCCAGTTATACCGGAATTACAACTACAATTGTATCCATCAACCTGTCGAACACAAATTCCGTTTCCACAGTCTGCAGATTCACAATAGTCCATCTGACAATGCTCTCCAGTAAAACCAGTATCACACAAGCAGTTGAAGGATGCAGGTGCGTCAACACATGTACCATTGTTTAAGCAGCTGTTATCTGTACAATCGTCTACATCTACTTCACAGTTTCGTCCTAAAGTAAGAAAGATATCATGAGCACAATTTGCCACCTGTTATCACTCATGCATATGATTTTACTAATAACAAAATTGCTAATATACGCCTACTGGCAGCTTTGATTTATAATAAAAAAAATATTTTGATAGGCCAATTTTGCAAACTTCAGTAATACAATTCTTTGAAATTTCTGGTGCAACAATTAACAATATTACCAACTATTGTCAAATCCGTTAAGAAATGTGCTTTCTAGAGTGTTAAAGAGCTAAAATTGGACGCATTTTCAAGACGAAGGGCAATAATTGTGTTTCTAAGAACATTACCTTCAAATCCCAGCATACAAATACAAGAGTAATTATTTAGTCCATCCACACAGAATCCTCCGTGTTGACATGGTGAATCCCGACACTCGTTAATATTAATCTCACACAACTCTCCAGTTATTCCTGCTATACAATTACATCTATATGATCCTAGTAAATCTAAACAAGTACCACCATATCCACACTCTATTCCCTCACAATCATCAATGTCAACTTCACAGTTTGAACCTGAAGTATATACGTAAGAGATAAAACACACCTACTCGGTTATGGCCGAAGGTTTTACAAGAAGTCTAAAAGACTAAAAATCTTCAATGTTTTTCGTGCATTTATACTATGACGGTGTGCAGGTATATGTTTATCTATTTCCCATGTTGCTTGTGCGTTTTGATACAAATGAGGTTTTATTCCGATTGTAAAACATAAGACGGGGTTTTGATACAAATGTAAAACCGCCATTTCAGACCTGTAAAACCTGCTACGAGGTTTCATTTCGATTGTAAAACATAAGACGGGGTTTTGATACAAATGTAAAACCGCCATTTCAGACTTGTAAAACCTGCTACCAGGGTTTTGTTTCGATTGTAAAACCTAAGACGGAGTTTTGATACAAATGTAAAACCGCCATTTCAGACTTATAAAACCTGCTAGGAGGTTTTGTTTCGATTGTAAAACCTAAGAATGGATTTTGATACAAATGTAAAACCACCATTTCAGACTTGTTAAACCTGCAACGAGGTTTTGTTTCGATTGTAAAACCTAAGAATGGGTTTTGATACAAATGTAAAACCACCATTTCAGACTTGTAAAACCTGCTACTAGGTTTTGTTTTGATTGTAAAACCTTGAAGCACTCCGAGGTCATTACAAAATATAATGGAACTCAGAACATCAAGAAGATATGTCGTCAAGAGTAGCAGAGTAACTTATCTTTGAGATGGGTTAGGGTAAACGAAGATACATAATGGAAATAAATATCGAAATATATAAAGTTGAGCAGGGGCAAATGAAATGAATGGAATCTGCTGCACCATATGGGATAATGTAGGAAACCCCTACGTTGCTCACATACGACATAATTATTTATTTATTTTATTTAATTTTTTTTTAATTAAAAACTATTTCACCTAGGTGAAAAGTGGGTGATAATTCGTGTACTTTTTATTCAAGAACTTTATTTTTTCACCTTGGTGAAAACTATATTTACCTAGGTGAAAAGTTAGTGATAAGCCCAGTAGTTCTACCAATAAGATTTTTAAACAAAAACTACCGGACTTATCACCTAATGTATTAAATAAGGTAAAATGGATTTTAAAGCTTGGGTTCTTTATATCATTATATATGAGTACATCAGACAGAAAGAAATATCATTACAACATACTTCTTAAGTAATTGTATAACATACCTGTATAGCCCAATAAACAATTACAGGAATAGTCGTTGATATCATCTATACACGTACCATTATTCTTACACGGTGACGGCAAACATTCATCAACATCAATTTCACAGTAATCTCCCTTATATCCGGGCAAACACTGACATGAATAATCATTAATACCATCAATACAACTTCCGCCATTTTTACATGGCTCAACGTCAAAGGCGTATTCACATTCATCAAAGTTAATTTGGCATTCTTTTCCTGAAACAATGAAAAAGAGTAAAATGTTCCAAAATTCAAGCTGTAAATATTCAAGGCTAATCAAGGCTAAAGGGACTGATTTGATCTTAAAAATTGGAATATATTAGCTAGGCTAATCAATAATTATAGTGTCGGAATTTGTGCCTTCAAATCCATGTAAATTCAGAATTATCCGAGTAAGAAAGTTAAAATTACGACTCGCCTTCTCCCGAGACTAAGGCATAATATAGACACTATAGGTCTCAGTCCAGTAAAACCTTTTATACCAATGATTGTATACCAATCTAGTCCTTACTAAACCCCCTTTCTCCCTCCCTTTTGGGATACGAATTTTGGACTAATATTGGTCTCGATTTGGAATTTGATCCGGGCAAAATTTTCCTCATTTCACACTGCATGGCGTTGCCCATTAGAAAGAGTAAGAACGTAAAACTCCATTCATTTCAATTCATTTCAGCTCGCATTTAGACAGTCTACATCTTTGTATTTAATCCGAAAACATTAAGTCTTGACACTTACCTGTGAATCCTATTGGACACTTACACATATAATCTGCAACCAGATCTATGCATGTTGCTCCGTTACGACATGGAGACACTTCACAATCATTGATATTAATTTCACAGTTATCCCCAGTCCATCCTACAGAACAGTTACAAGTGTATCCATGTACACCGTCGATACAAACACCACCGTGTCGACAAGGTGAATTTTCACAATCGTCAATGTTGATCTCACAATTCACACCTTTTCAAAGTAAAAATTTAAACGATGAAAACTATGAATAAGGATCATACTGAAGAAGCTGAAAGTCTGAAATGGGGCTTATTTGTATATTACGAAAATCGCTAGGAAAAAACTAGAACTTTTTACTTTTTATGTACATTTCGTTCACAGGCTTATCCCAATTCAGAAAATCGGGGTATGATGTACGTCTTGTTGAAAGTATCTTTAATACGTTTAATATGTTAACTTTTGCTTTATCAAGTCTCAAAATGGAGATGCATAACTAGGGATACATGTGGAAAGGAAGGCAAAAATAACGACTGGAATCTCTTAACACTTTTTGAAGCGGAACAATTCTCGGTTTCAAGGTTCGAGTTACTCCCGCAAAATTAACTCCTGCCTTCAAATCGATAGCTATCCAAACGTCAAAGGACGTTTCTACCAATTTCTGAATAAAGTATTTTTTCCACTCTAGACCTGCACATCATAAGGAATCAACTCCGTGCCAAGGAACGAAAAAGCACCTAACTGTGGGTTATCATCAAGCTGAATAGATTAAGAATTAATTGTCAAGATAATGAAAATGAATACCGGAACCCAGTCTAATTAAAATATAGACCTAACTTTCGTTCGTATCTTATTAGTTTCGTTTCGAATGTTTTTATTAGCTATTGGCTTTGTACGTAGCGCGCAATGTCACTGGCTGTCGGCCATTTTGATAACAAGGACCGCGGCGCCTCTAGCGGTGGGATGCTACAAAGCGCGGGAAAGACCTCACGACTATGGCGATTTCATCAAGATCAAGTCATGGAAGTTTTTGTGCAGCCTTTGATTGCAGCAACAGTAAAGTTGAATGATACTTGCTGTGATCATTTATATTGATGAGATCTCGGACAAGTTCGAAATTGGCGATATTTCGATTAACAGTTTTTGAGTTATTGAACTTGACTTAGTCAAAACTCGTCAAAATTGGCTTGTGAACGCGATAGAGACTACAGTTTTCATCGGATTTGAATGAAACTTGCTGTGATCATTTATATTGATGAGATCTTGGACAAGTTCGAAATTAGCGATTTTTCGATGAACGGTTTTTGAGTTATTGCCCTTGACTTTGTCAAAACGCGTTAAAATTGGCTTGTAAACCTATAGAGACTACAGTTTTCATCGGATTTGAATGAAATTTGGTGTTATCATTTATATTGATGAAATCTTGGAAAGTTTGAGAGTGACGATTTTTCAGTGAATGTTTTTTGAGTTATTGGGCTTGACTAAGTCCATTTGATACACATGTACTTGTGTATTTTTAGTATTTCAGACGAATTGTATATTGAGATATTATGTATTTTCGATTTTTTTCTTTTTTTTTTCTTTTTTTTTTTTTTTATTTTTTTTATTCCAATGTATTGCCCCATGGGCTGAATGTGAGACAGGACCATGTCCTTGTGTATTGGGCCTAATTCTGACCCATGTAAAATAAAGAGTTTATTATTATTATTAAAACGCGTCGAAATAGACTTGTGAACACAATAGAGACAACAGTTTTCATCTGATTTTAATGAAATTTTGTGTGATCATTGAAGTTGATGTCATCTTGGTCAAGCTCGAAATTGACAATTTTTCGATATACTGTTTTTGATAGAGGGGGGGGGGGGGAACTACTATCTCGTAGTTCCGGGAAAGCACGGGCCTAGGAATCAGACCTAATTTTTATATAGAAATATGACAGTTCTCAATGCAGTGGTCCGATTTTGTTTTAGTCCGATTTGACCTAAATCTAATATATCTATGATCATGACGGTGAGTTCTTTCGTATTGTAGGCTTGTTAGGTGGGTTGCGACAAGTAAAAGAGAGGATTTGCATGCAAAGATGAAAGAAGACAAATATTTGTACACCAAATGTCGTCTTTGTTCGACCCACTTTTATATAGGCTTGAGTTATTGCATTTGACATAGTCAAAACGCGGCGAAATTGGCTTGTGAATGCAATAGACAATACAGTTTTCATCTGATTTTAATGAAATTTCGAGGGAATATTTATATTAATGAGAACTTGAGTTTTTGCCTGTGTTAAAACATAAATATATTTTAAAGGGGCACAGGCTTGATTTGTTTCGGACAATCATCCGACAGCCTCAAACACATGAAATCTTTTGTTTAGCTAATCAGACATAGTCTACTTTTGAAATTTGAGCCTTCAAATCCATGTGTATCCATAATTATCCGTGTTTGAAAATCATAATGTCTTAAGATATTATGAACGTCCCGCCATATTGGAAAATCAAAGAGTTATAAATAGACTACTGCGCAGGCCCATACTGATAAAACAAAAAGAAAGTACATGTAATAACAATTGTAGACTTTGTCAACAGGACACACAATTTTCAGACTGACTGAAGACCAGCCGCGTACAGCACGGAAAAAAAAATAAAAAGTGAAATTTTTGAGGTATATTTCAAGGTATTTTGCGATTTTCTAAGAGCTTGAGTATTTCTGAGGACTGTTTAAATGTAACAAAGGCCCAAAACGACCACTAAAAATCAAGATTGTGCCCCTTTAAAGTGTGCGTATCTTGCTAGGCAACAACTTGTTTTAGGTTCCCGAAGAATAAGGACCATAAGAGGTATTTGTTTTCGTTCATATTTGACGCCTAGGCCTATAGGCTACTTTGAAAATGATTCGCATTGAAGGGCGTGGTTGGTTGACGCTGACGAACGCCATTTTTGATAGGTTGTGCTTACAACACATGATAATCTAGTCCAAAATATTTTGATTTGAAATAATTATGCTTTTAAATGGAGTGTGTTGAAATATAGCGATATGATTGTGTAATGTATTTTGAAATAGGTTATAAAAAGTGGCCTTCAATACTAACTGTTTGAACGACCTTTGACCTAACTCAGATTTAACCAATTACGTGGCTTCCCTGCGACACGGTATGTCATGAGTCCCTTTAAACGGTAAAAAGAGTTAACTGGAGTTAGCTCCCTTCAACTGTAGTTGAAGAATCTGGGTTACTGAATATTTATGATATGACGTCATATTAGAGCACATGTGTTATGAAGACCGGAAGTTGAATGTGTAAAAAAGAAAAGAATATATTCTTCTAGTAAGCAACGGTCAGCTGCATTCTTTTTCAAGCGGTCAGCTTGATGTCTTTTGGCGGTTAGCCTTATATTATTATGTGGTAGTGCCATTGTAATGTGATAACTGTAATGAACTATAACTAAGTAAAGCTGATAAACTAACTTTATTTGACTTTCACTGGCATCGGAATTAGACCCCAGATTCCACCATGCTATTATTATATATATACCTAGAATTGTTTGTTCTGTGGCCGTGGGAACAATTGGACCTACACTTGGCGGGCGACACGGTAATGTGGCGCGAACAATTGGTGCATTCTAAGACGTATTAGACTAGCTTATCAAGTCCGCCCGAAAGGTTGGTCGAACAATCCGTATTTGAAGGGCAGTGTTAGACCTAACCGTAGTGGTTACGTACAAAGCCAATATCTAATAAAAACATTCGAAACGAAACTAATAAAAAACGAACGAAAGTAAGGTCTATATTTTAATTAGACTGACCAGAACCATGAAATCTTACCAGTGAAGCCATCCTGACAATTACAACGAAACCCAGCTACTTCATCTCTACAGACACCATTATTCTGACACGGTGATGAGAAACATTCATTAATATCCAGTTGACAATTTGTTCCTGTCCATCCTTTATTACATTGACATGTATAATTTGCCACACCATCTACACATCGTGCACCATGTAGGCATGGGTTACTCGCACATTCGTCAATGTTCACTTCGCATTGAGCACCTAAAATTTAATAACGTTGTGTGCCAACAAAAATGTTGAAAAAAACGCAACAAATAAAGATTAATTTAAGACTGCCCGTAATAAACATGTTTATAACACACACTTTAATATAAAACTGTATTTGTCACTAAGGGACTACACAAAAAGAATATGAAAATTACATATATTTGAATAATGAGTAAAGAAGGGTAAAAACCTTGATAAATGTGAATGGATGATCCAATTAGTGGTCGTTCAGATGGGACAATAAACCGAGGCCCCGTGTGCTACAGGCTGTGCACGTTCAAGATCCCTCGATCCGTCTACGTAAAACTCCATTCATTTCATTTCCAATCAGGAAAGAACATCTCATTAATAAACTAAACATTTACACCCCTACTACTTTGGGGTAATAAACATGGTTTAACTATGCTACCTATATGGATATTCCATTTTAAGTAATTTTAAAAAACTTTTTTCTAAATATTTACTTAATTTGTTTATGGACATTGTGTTAGATATTCTTTAGTCATAGCGCCTTTAACTGATGAATATATATTCTTATTGACTTATTCTATTACAGTTTGTTGTAATAAAGATATGCATGTGAATCAAAGCTTCGATCACTACAGAAGCGACTGTTCTTATCATTTGGACATAAGAGACATATATAGATTTTGTATTGTAATAAAATCCCAGTTGAACGAACTCATAGATTAAATAAACATTACCTGTAAACCCTGCTTTACATTGACAGATGTACTTCAGATGTTGATCTATACAAAAACCACCATTACGGCATGGGTTTGACTGACATTCATTGGTTTCTACAGCACAGTTCTTTCCTGTATAACCTATAATTAATCAATTCAATACTTGAAAGGGATGTAACTCCGATCAAAATAATTTATTTAATTTTATATTGGTGATGATCCGCTCCAAGTGTTTTAATATTTTCAATCTTTCTTTTATTGTAGCTTTGTAGCTTCTTTTGCTTTTGTTTTCCCTTGTTTGCTTTTGCTTGCGTTTGTTTGCTCTTGTTAACGCTTGTTTGCGCTTTGACTACTGATTTTTGCTTTCGTTTGAGTTTTTTTTATCGGACACCTTCATAGCTCATCCAAACTTATCCCATATATTTTGTATTTTTATATTCTTACCTGCTAGACATATCTTGGCTCCAGTAGTTTTATCACAAGTATAATATCCCCAGTAATTGGACGAAGCTTTACAATAAACGCTACAATCTGACCCGTAATAATCCGTGGAACATTCTGTTGATATAATCGCTGTTAATCTACAACCAAATATATTGTTATTATCGACCCCAGATGTTAAATTCGCAATTATGTTTCTTATCGACTTAAACATGAAGCAGTTTTTTCTTAATTCAAACCCGACACATTATACAAATCACCAAGTCGAGGTCCAGAAGAGAACAAGCTAGTGGGTTACTCTTGCACAGCCTTTTAGCCCAATTTTGACCTCAATTTTAGGTCTTTACTGATCCAAATAGGAGAGGGCTAAGTTTTAACGACGAACGTGCACAAAACTAAATTGCTTTTGTAATACGAACATAATGAATCCAAGGTGAGATATAATCCATAGACATTCTTTTTTTTACAACCTGAAACATTTTTGTCATGGTTTTTAATGACGACTTCAGCCATTACCGTCTTTTAATAATTGATTCCGCCGATTTGGCGACAAATTAAGTAAGTACTTTAATATTGCACTTACACTATCCTGTTAGTGAGAAGAAGAAATTCTGCAGTTCCAGGTTTAAGATTGATATTTTTATAAAGATAGCCAACATAATCGTGAGAACTACTGTCATCCACATCCCATACACCAACTTTTAATCTTATACTTGACTGAAATAAACATACTACAATATTACTATAGGGGACTTTTATAGGCGTTGATTGATATAGGATTTTCAGAAGCGTTACATACAAGGAGAGACTCTGAGAGTTGTGATGGCTCAGTGAATAAGACGCTCGCTAACCTGAAAGTCCAGGTCCTGGCCATGCCGAGATGATACCTTTGGATATTTCATTTCATTTCGGTTTGCCCTTGTCAGTGATGCACGTCGGAGGGACTGACAGGGAAAAGTTAAGTCGTTCGGATGGGACAGTAGATCGAGACCCTGTGTGCCACAGGCTATGTACGTTAAAATTAGAAGATGGTTTTTAATCGAAAAATGAGTAGGGTAATGCAGCTGTCGAGGCAAAATTTCCCTAATTGGACACTGCATGTCGTGGCCCAGAAGGTGCAGATAAGTGGGACGTACAACTCCACACATTTCAGGAGAGCCTCAAGCAATAAGTCGTATATTCAATCTGTGATACGTGTAGCTATTGGTTTATCTAAAAATATCGTCAACAAATTTACATTGATATTGCTCATACTTACTGGGACACTGTTAATCGGAAATACCATGGGATTCCGAACACCACCGACGGTTGAACCAAAGCTGATATAATTCCTGTCTGGAACATCCCTGGTAGTTATTTTACCGTACTGACATGACGTTACTCTATGACTGGATATTAAACAAAAACAGAAAACAGTTAATTCAGAGATTTCTGGAAAAAGTTATAGAAGGTTGTATTTCGTGAATTAAGATGGAAATAGATGCCAGATGAATTACTGGTTTGAACCCTAGGTCTTCTTTCATTTCAATTCCAAATTCCTTGACCTTGAGACTGATGTTATTTAGCTGTAGATTATTCGGGGCGTAAATACAATATAAATTAGGGTATTGCAGTTTGTGGAAATCCTGACATCTGGTAAAGCAGATATCAGAACGTCTAAGGAGAAATCTGAACCGATAAACTAATAGACAAACGGACGGACTAACGTTTCGATAACACAGACCATAGTGTACATCTGATACATCGAATACTTACTCTCCATTAGCCTTGTCCAAACAAATCTCAAATCTATGGTCACATGCAGATCCACAGAATATCCATCGTCCGTCACAGCAATGTCCATTGTCGCCCTTACCACCGGGATTCTTAAACGTCCGTAACTGAAGCTTTATCACCCCTCTTGAGGTCACAGTCTGTATTGGAAAAATACAGACGAATATAGTAATGAAAGGGGCACATGATTTTTCTCTAAGATCGACCAATTAAAGGGATTTATAGAGGTTGTCTAGTTTTTTATGTGTATCAGGGCCAATTTTTGACTATATTATAATATTTCTGACATTCACATTCTACTGGGTTGAAGGCACAAATGAATTATATTATTATATTATAATTTTTATTTACTAACACTGTTTATTGGGAAATCATAAGTAGAGAGAAAATAACTACGATGTTATGGATTAATATGTTAAACTTAATGAATGATTTCCGTCGAATATTATGACTGTACAATGCTCAATTCTATCAGCATTTGAAACAACTTTAATTAGTCAAAACTTGATAGAAGGTTCACCCAGCTGGTCTATGGCCAAACCTATTAGCAATGATCCTTGCCGCAAATTCCGTACCCATTTACAACCAGATCGAGATCGATTGCAATAATGAGAGTCGATGACTTATTTAAAGTCATATGACTTTCACATGCCTATCCAAACTGCAATTGTTTGAATTAACCGGGTAAATGACCTCATAGCCAGCCTGCATACTTATTATTAGGGGGCATCGATTACTTTGAGGGAGAACAAATGACGTTCTCTGATTGAAACTGAACAATTTTCTAAGGAGGGGGGGAACCCCCTAGACCCCTTCCTCCGCCTAGCTACGGGTCTGAAACAACCCCAAAAAAGTTCCACTTAATGGCAACGAACAAAAGAAGTGATTACATATAAAGTTGACATATACGTATTCCCGATGTTTATAAAAAGAATGAAAGTCGAGATGTTATTCCCTTTATATGTTAAACTTGATGTCGAATTCCCTTCGTGTAAAGTGATGCGCTAATTGGGATGGGATCCAGGTCCATCGAGTGAAAAAGAAAATTATTGTACGACCACCTCCCTTTAACTGCAGTCGGAAACGACTATTAAAGTGATAGTTGACCTAAATGACATATACCATTTCCTCGGATCCTCTTCATGATTAATGTGTATTTACCAAGAAATTACACAATATACTTTGTTTTAATTATTTCTCTTTAGACATCGGTATATTTTTCGTAGATAGAATTTCTGTCAAGTGGTTCGGACTCTGAGATAGTTGTGAAGAAAGTCTTGTCACAATTATGAGGCAGTTATCTTGAAGATAAAGTTCCGTTTTGAACCCAATACAAATTAATCTTATATAAATGTATATAAACTTTAGATAACAGAATAATGGATCTGAAGTAGGTTATAGACCGGAAATGTTATATAATGAATGTTTGTTGATTAAAAAGGAATTAAAAATGAATCGGATCTGAATCTCCTGCCCTACTTCGCTGCTAGAAAAATACAGCTAACATAATAATACTAACACAATGCCAGAAGAATACAGCTAACATAATAATACTAACTCAATGCTAGAAGAATACAGCTAACATAATAATACTATCTCAATGCTAGAAGAATACAGATAACATAATAATACTAACTCAATGCTAGAAGAATACAGCTAACATAATAATAGTAAGTCAATGCTAGAAGAATACAGCTAACATAATAATACTAACTCAATGCTAGAAGAATACAGCTAACATAATAATACTAACTCAATGCTAGAAGAATACAGCTAACATAATAATAGTAATACAATGTTAGAAGAATACTGCTAACATAATAATACTAACTCAATGTTAGAAGCATATAGCTAACATAATAATACTAACTCAATGCTAGAAGAATACAGCTAACATAATAATACTAACTCAATGCTATAAGAATACAGCTAACATAATAATACTAACACAATGTTAGAAGAATACAGCTAACATAATAATACTAACTCAATGTTAGAAGCATATAGCTAACATAATAATACTAACTCAATGCTAGAAGAATACAGCTAACATAATAATACTAACTCAATGCTAGAAGAATACAGCTAACATAATAATACTAACTCAATGCTAGAAGAATACAGCTAACATAATAATACTAACTCAATGCTAGAAGAATACAGCTAACATAATAATACTAACACAATGCTAGAAGAATACAGCTAATATAATAATACTAACTCAATGCTAGAAGAATACAGCTAACATAATAATACTAACTCAATGCTAGAAGAATACAGCTAACATAATAATACTAACTCAATGCTAGAAGAATACAGCTAACATAATAATACTAACTCAATGCTAGAAGAATACAGCTAACATAATAATACTAACTCAATGCTAGAAGAATACGCTAACATAATAATACTAACTCAATGCTAGAAGAATACAGCTAACATAATAATACTAACTCAATGCTAGAAGAATACTGCTAACATAATAATACTAACACGATGTTAGAAGAATACAGCTAACATAATAATACTAACTCAATGCTAGAAGAATACAGTAACATAATAATACTAACCAATGCAGAAGAATACAGCTAACATAATAATATAAGTCAATGCTAGAAGAATACAGCTAACATAATAATAGTAACTAATGTTAGAAGAATACGCTAACATAATAATAGTAATCAATGTAGAAGCATATAGCTAACATAATAATAGCTAATCAATGCTAGAAGAATACAGCTAACATAATAATACAACTCAATGCTAGAAGCATATAGCTAACATAATAATACTAACTCAATGCTAGTAGAATACAGCTAACATAATAATACTAACTCAATGCTAGAAGAATACAGCTAACATAATAATACTAACACAATGCCAGAAGAATACAGCTAATATAATAATACTAACACAATGTTAGAAGAATACAGCTAACATAATGATATTAACACAATGTTACAAGAATACAGCTTACATTATAATACTAACACATTGTTAGAATAATACACCTAACATAATAATAATAATAATACAATGTTAGAAGAATACAGCTAACATATTCTGCAACAGAAAAATGACACTTAAGCTGCTATGTCAAAGCAATAATACGAGGATATGTCGACATAAACACTAAATCTAGCAAACTTTCAAAAAGATGCCACATAATGATGTCTAGTATAATAGTAACATAATGATGTCTAATATAATAATAACATAATGATGTCAACATATTGATGTCTAATATAATAGTAACATAATGATGTCAACATTGTGATGTCTAATATAATAGTAACATAATGATGTCAACATAATGATGTCTAATATAATAGTAAAATAATGATGTCAACATAATGATGTTTAATATAATAGTAACATAATGATGTCTAATATAATAGTAACATAATGATGTCAACATTATGATGTCTAATATAGTAATAATATAATGATGTCAACATAATGATGTATAATCTAATAGTAAATGAAATGAAATGAATGGAGTTTTACGTCCTACTTTTCTGCACATTATGGGCTAATGAAGACGGGCAACGCCATGCAGTTTGCAATGAGGGAAATTTTGCCAGGACAGCGGCATTAGCCTACTCTTTTTGCGATTTCCAACTGTCGAGGGATCTTTAACGTGCACAGCCTGTAGCACACGGGGCCTCGGTTTATTGTCCCATCCGAACGACTAGACGCTTTTTCCATGTCAGTCCCTCCGACCTGCATCACTGACAAGGGGAAACCGGGCTGAAAAATCCGAAAGTTCATCTCGACCTTTTGCCGGGATAGAAACCTGGACCTTCAGGTTAGCGAGCAAGCGTCTAACCCACTGAGCCACCGCGGCTCCCTAATCTAATAGTAACACAATAATGTCAACATTATGATGTCTAATATAATGGTAACATAATGATGTCAACATAATGATGTCTAATATAATAGTAACATTATGATGTCAACATAATGATGTCTAATATAATAGTAACACAATGTTGTCAACATAATGATGTCTAATATAATAGTTACATAATGATGTCTAATATAATAGCAACATAATGATGTCAACATAATGGCATCGAACTAATGGTACTGATATAGATATATTATAATGATATTTGAATAATGATATTGACAAAATTATATATGAAATATGTCGACAATATGATATCTGATGATAAGTGATATAATAATTTCAACATAATGATATTCAAATAATGTGCTGACATAAAGATGTCAACATAATAATATTTCAATAATGGTACTCTCATAAAAATGTCAACATAATGGTATTTAAATAATGGTACCGACATAAAGATGTCAACTTTATGATATTTAAATAATGGAACTGGTATCAAGATTTCAACATAATGATTTTTAAATATTAGGTACCGACAAAAAGATGTCAACATAATATTTATAAAATGGTACTGACGCGAATAAGTCAACATAATATCTAATTATGATAGTAACATAATGATGCCAACATAATGTTATCTAAATAATGGTACTGACATAAATATTGTCATAGAATTAGTAATATTGAAACAACGATATTGAATGTGACAAAAAGAATAAAACAATAGCGACAAGTAAATCTGATATCAGGCTGTTTAACTCCATTGGATTTTAAAAGCACAAAACATAGAAAAATTACTTACCGGAATGTACAGAAATATGAGTCCATAGATAATGAATGAATAAAATAAAGGTGCTACCATACTGATGACATGTGGACGTGGTATTAAAATGATGTTGAACTTACAATAATACTAACAGATATGAAGATGTTACATGTGTTAATACTGATCCGTCTCCTGTCACATTTATATCACTTTAATTAATTATATCTATATTCTACTTATAACAATGTCACTGGGGTCCGTTGTCGAGAAGCTTGAGACCACCTTTATCTATATCACACTACAATTGATGTATTGAGCACTATTTAAACTGTTTTTTTATATATGACAGTTTACAGTGGCTAAAGCAAATGCGGGAGGGCCGTGGGTGTAAGTGGGTTCCTTTACGATCTGACCTCAACCTAGGGCATCTTTAAAGGGATAATAAATTAGAATGAACATAAAATTTGAAAATTTTAAACGTGATCAATAAGAGCTCTGTTCATCAGATAATATACCGGCTGCCATAAATAACATAAAAAATATATATCCAAAAAAAACTAAGTTATTATCCATAAAGATTCATATGATTATTGAAAAACGCTTAATAAATTGATTAAGTTTAGTGAGTTTTCCAGATTTTAAGTGATTCTTGTACACCAGGTAGTTCACTGATGAGTGTATACATGTACTCATATTAACCATCCATGAGAACTAAAATTTTAGTTTCATTCTAAGACGCAGTATCCGTTTAAGGATTCTAGAAATATATTCTTTACTGTAATTTTAGACTAGAACTTTTAGCAACTTTTGAATACAATTGGAAATTCCAATGACTATGACTATGACTATTAGTTATACTGTTGTTGATGTAATAAAATAATATTTTGACTAAAATCACAATATTTACTTAGTAAAATTCATTGTTTAATATTTATTTTCTCATACTGGTACAATTTAGAACATTTAGAAAACACAGTCCGCAGTAATATTACTTTGTAATAAAGGGACAGTCTGTTTTGGGGGGGGGGGTGGCAAAGAGAGGGGGGGTCGTATTTTACACTAAAATATAGCATAACCTATACACATCTGAAAAAGACTTAAAATTTGCAAGCGTTATTTTTTAAACGCCATAACTAGATTAAAAGATAAATTAATCTATATATGTTTGTTATTTTATTTCTGCACTAAATGTGCTGATGACGGTATTTCTGAATTGACATCCGTCACCCAAATCCATTTTAAACAGAAAATAAAGTTTCTTTTACTGAATTATTGCCCTCGGGGTCATGTCACCGAACACTAAGGCTTGTTCACACATGGGCTAGTTTAAAGAAGAGTCGAGCCCCTAAATCAATCCAGCCTTAATAAATAATAGGTTATGTTCCAATTTCACTTTTATGTGTTTTAATAAATGTGTTTAGGGTTTTCAGTTACAAATTAAATTGATTTATACGAGACAAGGTTTTTAAATAGATGTCTTTTTTTTAGTTAAGATAAAAGTTTTATCAATGACTCGATGTACCTCATTAAAAAGGTGAAACATAGAATGGAGCTCAGTTTGTTTTATTGTTATGTATATTCTAAGATATATCTACACATGACATGCGATAAATGACGAATTTCGACCTGGGCAGGACTAAAATGTATAAAACGAAAAAGTAATAAAATAAAGAAATATGAAGTGCTAAGAGTCAAGGATAACCCATAAAACATGATTTTTTGCCAATTGGGACCTGAGAAGAATCAAACCATTGTTATGCTTTTAATGTTCAATGATATTTGTCGCAATCAGCAATCGTATCATTAAGTAACATGTCTCTTGTTCCGATGTTTTATGCCCTTAACATTCCTTTTTGTTGAGTTGTATACATGATAATATATACATGTATATGTTCTATCATTTCTATATAATGAAATATCATATTTTATTTATGTTTGTAATTTCCATGTATATGTTATTCCATGTATAGTATCTTCACATTTGAAGGAAATAAAGATAATGATAATATAAGACGATAGTTTCGTATTCTATGGTGGTTTAGACGAAAGATACCTTTATGCAATTAATGGTGGTTTCATGATATCGATTCACAACTGACAAGCGAGTTAATACGATAGATGCTTATGCTATGGTTGTGTAATGATATCGTCACATTCGGAAATCTAGTTGAAGTCGATAATATTGTATACTATTACGGTATATTGATATCGTGTCACAATCACAGATCTATTGATAAAGTATGGTATGTGTTTTTTTTCCATGTGAGAACCATACGTAGTTTTGTTTGGGGTTTTGACAGCCTCCTCCAAAAAAACAATTTTAAACACATGAATTATCAAAACAATATCAGATTTTTCCTTAGGAATATATAAGGTTCAAAATGGTATTTCCTAAATAGTCGTATGCAACAGGATTACGAACAAAATTGTTAAATGTATGTAATAGTCTATTTCTGGGAAGGAAATTAAGCTAGAGTATTTACTTTTGAAATATCTATAGTCAAGTACTAATATCCGAACCGCCATACAAAATTATTAATACAAAATAAGTTAGGCAATACCAATGAAATTTCAGTTCAAGAAAGTATTTCAATCATAAATATGGAAACAAAAGAAAGTGTTATAACTCAAAAACTGCCAGTACTGGTGAAAACAATTTGAAAATCTGACAGTTTTAATATAGTACTAACGAAATGCAGTCCATAAAACAAGAATTAACATCAAAATTAAATTCAAAATAACAATTAAAACTCACTATAGGGGATACAGGGTTTTGTCACAATTTCTGAGTTGGAACACATTTAAAAAAAATTACGGGGACTCCATCTTTACCTCTGTATCGTATAATGGTGAGCATCCGTCAGGGTATTAATGTCGTGGAGCTCAACTTCAGTAGATAAAGATAGCTTGCCAGGCAAGATAATATACGCCCGATATTTTGAATTAGAATAAAAACTTGACATACAGTAACAATCACCAGAATGAAATATTCAACCTTCAGTCATACACTTCTTTTCTCGGGTGATAAATGTACAATATTACTAAGTTTCGTTAAAATCTGTCAACAATTGTACCTTTTAAAAAGGCAATAAATAGTTTCCATATTTTTTTTATTTTCAATAGGGTTCATCCTAAAAATAACAATTTCAGCAAGTTTCCCCAAATCAGTACAGAATTGTGCATTGTAAGGTGTTCAGATGCCAAAAATCGAACGCGTTTATAGAACAAGAGCAATGATTAATATCAAATATATTTCGATAATTTTCATTTTCAATAGGGTTCATCCTTGGGTGATAAACAATTTCAGCTAGTTTCATAACCTCCTGTGAAGAATAGTGCCTTGTGGAGTGTTTACGAGCCAAAAATCGAATTCGTTATAAAGAACAAGGGCAATAATTCATATTGAAGATATTTTGATATTCTTAATTTTCAATAGGGCGCATCATTGGGTGATAAATACTGATGCTAAGTTTCAACAAAGTCCATCAAGAATTCTGCTTTCTAGAGTGGACGGACGGGCGATATCAGTGACGGTAAAAGATAAAAAAATAACCCGGAAGGTACTCCCTCATTGCCTTGGTACAGTTTAGGGAAATACATCCTTGTTTGTAGACAGGAATAGTCTGCGTTAGTCCACATAGGGGTCAGCCGTATCCCCTTTCAACTACGATTTGGAGTGTCTGGGTGTCAGAGACTACTTTCATGTCGACTTACAAAAATTGTTTTTCGATTTATTGAATAAACGCAAGCTGGACTAAACATTCTGTCACGTACTGGAGAGGGTATTTCGGCAATTTGTGAATCAGTTTTATTTCATAAAAGAAATAGGAATGATCGCCTAAGTAGCACGTCAGAAGAGATATAAAACTGGGGTGTGGTTTGTGGGTTTGGGATACCTTATGCCTCATTTAGCAAACTATCCATTTAAATCACTTGCCCCTGCGAACAATTAAATCTGGCTCTGTGTCCCATAATAAATTGTAAATATGATCTAATAGTGACTGGGTACAGTGAAATAAACAAAGGAGCATATTGATATAAATCCTGACTATAATATAATCTATGAGCCTCATATAAAAGTATTATACTTAAACCAATATATGAAAATAAACAATTTAAACCATAACATAACAATTATTAACCAAATATAAACTAAACTATCACAGATATACTTACAGGATGACTTAATTAGGCCTAGTTTTATTCTCAAACTTGTCCATTTAGAGTATATATTTATCAGTGGACTTATGTGGTGTCATAAAGTAACAAAATCTCTGTTTTGTTTATTAAATCCAAAAAAATTGTTCATCATCTTACAGTACTAGGTTTTTCAATAATTATTAAGATTAAAGAATGGTAGTTATTTAGCTTTATGGATAATTACTTAGTTTGTTAGATAATTACTTAGGTTGATGAATAATTACTTAGGTTGATGGATACTTTTTTACTTAGTGTTGATTTATTAGATTATACAGGTATTAAGTAAGATAGGTATGACAAGATAAATGATAAACATGTACTAATAATGGTCAAGTTTGAATACTTATATATTATGCTAAGAGATATAAAGAGAAATTCAAAAGAAACATAATGTGGATATATATAATATATGTATCTTTATTTTCTTATATAAAATAAGGTCCAGTACACAATGTGTAACAATCAGCCTATGCCTGCACTGACCAATACAATCATGTACAGCCTTTGTCCAAAAAACTATCAACGTAACAGCTACTCCCTGAATAAAGCTTTGATTTGAATTATTCATATTCACATTTTTATTTGTATGTCTGTATTTGTCTGAGAATGTCTTTGGGTGTATAGAAATAAAGCATAGCAATTTACACACTTTTCCTCCCAGAAAGATCATCAAAAAATGCTGCCTAATTAACCAATAAACTAATTGTAATTGTGTTGATTTCAATTCATCTCGGGAATAATAACTTCAAATGGACTGTAAAATAGTGGATTGTACATCAAAAAATAGGACACAATCCATATCTGAACATGCAGATACAAAATTAAAAGTGTTGTTAGAGTTTTCCATTAATTCACTTGGTGTTGTCTATATATTTATGAATGTCTCTATGGTTTGTTCCTTTCCGTTTGGTTGTCAAAGGATTACCCTTTTCCCCTTTCTTCAATGCATGAATTTTCCAGGCAAATGCAAAACACTCCGCCTAAAAAAGAAATATTGTAAATCTATATTTTTCTCACCTTTATTTCTACATCTCTTTGCATTAATGAATGGCATGTAAAATTCTAATGTTGAAAACAATAGAGACTGACCAAAATAAATAGTAATGAAATGTGATCTAATCAACTAGTTAGTTTTAAAATGTCTTTCCGTTGATAAAAAGATAATTTTTTTTAAGCTTACACATTTCTCTCCTACAAATTTCAACCTAAAAGAGTCCAGATTTTGGTTGAAATTTATCTGCTGTAAAATAAATTGAAGACTTTAAGTGTGTACATGTGTACATATTTATCAACTCAAAGACATTCTAAGATTAACAATACTATTTTGAGGATGCTATTGCAATTGCCATTAAAAATTAAGGAAAAAATTCAAAAAACTTTTTGCTTTGCTCTTTATACTCTAAATCCAATTAGTAAATATATTATTTATAATCCTTGAACAACATTTAGAAGTATCACTGCTCATTAATAGACAACAATTTTTATGGATACAGACTTCTATTTAATGATAACGTTACCTGTATGTGAAATGAAATGTTATCTGTATGTGTAATGAAACATTACCTGTATGTGCAATGAAACATTACCCGTCTGTGTAATGAAACATAACCTGTATGTGTAATGAAACATTACCGGTATGTGTAATGAAACATTACCTGTATGTAAAATGAAATGTTACCTGTATGTGTAATGAAAGGTTACTTGTATGTTGATGAAATGTTATCTGTATGTGTAATGAAACGTTACCTATATGTGTAATGAAATGTTACTTGTATGTGTATTGAAACGTTACTTGTATGTATAATGAAACGTTATCTGTATGTGTAATGAAACGTTACCTGTATGTGTAATGATGTGTTCTCTGTATGTGTAATGAAATGTTACCTGTATGTAGAGTGAAACGTTACCTGTATGTGTAATGAAATGTTACCTGTATGTGTAATGAAATGTTACCTGTATGTGTAGTGAAATGTTACCTGTATGTGTAATGAAATGTTACCTGTATGTGTAATGAAATGTTACCTGTATGTGTAATGAAATGTTACCTGTATTTGTAATGAAATGTTACCTGTATGTGTAATGAAATGTTACCTGTATGTGTAGTGAAATGTTACCTGTATGTGTAATGAAATGTTACCTGTATGTGTAATGAAACGTTATCTGTATGTGTAATGAAACGTTGTGTTTAAAAGAATAAATAGAAGTCTTTATCTATAAAAAATTTGTCTTAATAAATTATTTGCTATTTCAATAATAAACAATAGTCAGTCACTTACAGGTATAAAGTTATCAATCTTATTCTCTTCCTCTAATTTAGAGAGTTCATCATCTGTTAATAATGGTAGTCTTAGATTCTGTACAAAACCTTCTCCAACCTCTTTTATAGACTTCCCTTCTATAGTCTAAAAGATATATTTTTAGTCCTAATTCAATAATATAATTTTATAAGATAAAGAAAGACCTTTAGACCACAGTGTAGGCATAGCACCCTTTGTCATCCCCTTCAATACAACCAGTAATAAAGTAAGCAAGATAGTTCATTCCCATTACAAGAGTCTTCAAGAGAAATTCGCCCATGTCTATAAGCAGAAAATGATAGTGGCATACTCAAAAATCAGAACTTTAATGACAATCTGTTCATAGCAAACAATCTATAGCCTACATAACAGGTACTATACTTCTTGCCCATTGGGCGAGTTATTTTTTTCTATTTTCAGATCAGAACAGAAGAAAACCATCCAACAGATCCAGATCCCCATTTCTCAATAAAATATTTGTTCCACCCTAGGCCTGTACATCTGGGAGATTCAATCCCTCCCTTCATTTAGTTTAATTACATTTGAGCTATGGTAACTGTTTAAAAGTAGAATCCAATACACATACAAGTCCTACTGGCAACATGTATTTTTTTTTTTTTAAATCATAAAAGTATAAAAGGAATACTACCTCTTAGAAGGACATAAAAAGTTTCCAGTTGGTCAATAAGAGTATATTCATTAGTTGGACTCATTAAGTGTTATGACTGAAGAATACAATCTCTAAATAACACAATATATCCATTAGACTATAAGTAATTATTGAAAAATGCTTCTAAGTGTATTTCAAAATTATTTCCTTTAATGGATTATTACCTTATTTCATTGATTTATTAAATTATAGAATTCTGTATTGATGAATAAAAACTCATTTTGGCCAAGTTTTAAAACCTTCAAATTTTTGGTCATCCTAAGTATAAGTATTCCCTTAATATTTTGTGAAACATGGAGTTAGAAATAAAACTATCTCTCTTCTATAGAGAAATATATCATTTCTGGTCCACAAAGATAACTGTGTAGGACAAATAACAGACCTAAAAACCTAAATAGTTCATTTGTACAGTAAATCATTCAAAGTTTCAGATCTATATAGCGCCTTGATAAATCACTTAGACCTCAAATTAACACCACTGACCTATTATTTCCTTTCATTATGAGTAAGAGTTGGAGATGGGATAGCCTGCCAGGCAAGATAACACCATTGGCAACTTATTGGAAGATAGCTTGCCAGGCAAGGTAACATACGCCCACTGACAGCATTGAATTTGAAAAATAAATAGAGCAATAACTCAAAAAACATTCACTGAATTAATATTGAAGTATATAAATATATATATATAAATATTGAAGGGCAAAAACTCAAAAACTGTTCGTGGAAAATTGTCAAATTAGAACTTGACCACCATCTCTTATCTATTTCAATACTCATACCAAGTTTCATCAAATCTATTAAAAAATTGTAGCTTATTTTGCACCCACAAATATTTTTGATGCAATTTTATTAAGTCAAGGGCAATAACCTCAAAACCATTTGTTAAAAAAAGTCTAATGTCTTATCAATTCTGATGCTTACACCAAGTTCCATCAAAATTCTTTGAAAATTAAAGCTTCTTATTGCAACCACAATAGAATTTTGACGCAATTTTATTAAGTCAAGGGCAATAACTTAAAACAATTCATTGAAAAACTGTCAAATTCAAACTTGACTGAGGCCTAATCAATTCCAATGCTCACACCAAGTTTCATCAACATCCTCTGAAAATTGGAGGATTTACTGCATCGAAACAAAAATTTTGACAAGATTTTTCCAAGTCAAGGGCTATAACTCAAAAACCGTTCATGCGATAATTTCCATTTTCGAACTTGATTGAGATATCATCAATATATACATCTATACCAAGTTTCATTAGGATCGGATAAAAACTGTAGCTTCTATTGTGGATACAACCCGAATTTGACGCGTTTTTACTAAGTCAAGGGCAATAACTCAAAAACCGTTCATGGGATAATTTCCATTTTCGAACTTGACCGAGATGTCATCAATATATACATGTATACCAAGTTTCATTAAGATCGGATAAAAACTGTAGCCTCTTTGTGGATACAAACCAAATTTGACGCGTTTTTACTATGTCAAGTGCAATAACTCAAAAACCGTTCATGCGATAATTTCTATTTTCGAACTTGACCGAGATATCATCAATATATACATGTACACCAAGTTTCATTAAGATCGGATAAAAACTGTAGCCTCTATTGTGGATACAAACCAAATTTGACGCGTTTTTACTATGTCAAGTGCAATAACTCAAAAACCGTTCATGCGATAATTTCTATTTTCGAACTTGACCGAGATATCATCAATATATACATGTATACCAAGTTTCATTAAGATCGGATAAAAACTGTAGCCTCTATTGTGGATACAACCCAAATTTGACACTTTTTACTAAGTCAAGGGCAAAAACTAAAAAACCGCTCATGCGATTATTTCTATTTTCGAACTTGACTGAGATATCATCAATATATACATGTATACCAAGTTTCATTAAGATCGGATAAAAACTGTAGCCTCTATTGTGGATACAACCTAAATTTGACGCGTTTTTAATAGGCAAAGGGCAATAACTCAAAAACCGCTCATGCGATTATTTCTATTTTCGAACTTGGCCGAGATATCATCAATACATACATGTATACCAAGTTTCATTAAGATCGGATAAAAACTGTAGCCTCTATTGTAGATACAACCCAAATTTGACGCGTTTTTACTAAGTCAAGGGCAATAACTCAAAAACCGTTCATGCGATAATTTCCATTTTCTAACTTGACCGAGATGTCATCAATATATACATGTATACCAAGTTTCATTCAGATCGGATAAAAACTGTAGCCTCTATTGTGGATACAACCCAAATTTGACGCGTTTTTACTAAGTCAAGGGCAATAACTCAAAAACCGTTCATGCGATAATTTCCATTTTCGAACTTGACCGAGATATCATCAATATATACATGTACACCAAGTTTCATTAAGATCGGATAAAAACTGTAGCCTCTATTGTGGATACAAACCAAATTTGACGCGTTTTTACTATGTCAAGTGCAATAACTCAAAAACCGTTCATGCGATAATTTCCATTTTCGAACTTGACCGAGATATCATCAATATATACATGTATACCAAGTTTCATTAAGATCGGATAAAAACTGTAGCCTCTATTGTGGATACAACCCAAATTTGACGCGTTTTTTCTAAGTCAAGGGCTATAACTCAAAAACCGTTCATGCGATAATTTCCATTTTCGAACTTGACGGAGATATCATCAATATATACATGTATACCAAGTTTCATTAAGATCAGATAAAAACTGTAGCCTCTATTGTGGATACAAACCAAATTTGACGCGTTTTTACTATGTCAAGTGCAATAACCAAAAACCGTTCATGCGATAATTTCCATTTTCGAACTTGACCGAGATATCATCAATATATACATGTATACCAAGTTTCATTAAGATCGGATAAAAACTGTAGCCTCTATCGTGGATACAGCAAATGTGGACAGACCAGACGGACCGACAGGGGCGACAGCAATATACGTCCACATTTCCATGTGGGCGTATAAAAATGGAATTTTGGTAGAATGGCAACTATTAATCTTGCATAAATTTCAGAACTTCTTTTTTGATAAGAACTCTAGGTGGTAAATAACGATATATTAAAAAGGTTTTTTTTTCTTCTGATGAATTATCAGAATTTTTGTTAACCAAGTAATATTATGGGAATGAAGAGGCTCTAATTTCCTATAATTTATCATTATAGAGAATTAAAGACACCACTTTCATTGGTTAAAAATAACCTAAACAGAACAGAACTGTGGATGAAAACCATTCAAATTTCAATTGAGGAAAAGGAACTTGTACTCTAAATATTGTAACATAAGAGTTCTTTCCAAAACCAAATCATAATAATAATTCCTATTGCATACATGACATGAATCAATATAGGTTTACAAAATAAGTAGTCGTTAATATTCAGAATGACATCAAGTCTCTGGATTTATTCCCCTTTCTAATAAGGCAACCAGAAGGGCTGTACTTTCTTCAAGAACTTATAGGTAAATCATTTGTTGGAAATAACCGTGCCAAAAAAGCGTAAATAGAATAATTTTGTTGTTTATCAATTTCTTAAAATAATTTTAAAATGTAAACAATTTGATACTTACTGAATTAACATTGGCCCATTCTTTAACAGCTTTATATAAATCGAATTCATCTATACATAACTGATCACTTGATAAAACAGTTGCTAAACAATCGGAAGACAACTCTTGAAAACCTTTTGATTTCAACACATCCTGAATAAAAATCATAACAAACATGAATCAATATGAAATATAACAATTTTCTAGCTGTCGGAATGTGATATGTACATAGAAGGTGACAGCTTAACACATCCTATGGCCTTATAATTCATGACTAACTGTTTGTATACTTATATAGTCAAATCTCACTTTTTCTATATATTTAATCTTATCCTTAGGCTTATATGGCACATGAGTCTAGACTATTTACAAGGTTTCAAGCAGTTACCCAATATAATAAAAACATATTTTACAGCATGGGATGAGCTATATTCAATTAAATATGTGTTTGAGCTGTAGAATATTCTTGTTCCTAATTTTTCACTCCTGTGCAGTGTTTTCAAGTTATCCTGATGAGGATTGTGTATCAGAAATATGTGTCCGTAGCATGAGAGTAGCTCCAGTCAAGCAGATAAAGATGCTATTTTCCTTTAAATGTTTCATCTATCTGTATCCCTTTTAAAAATTAAAACAATGAAATTGTAACCCTTTAAATGAGATACAATAACAAGTATAGTTCCAGTACTTGAATCTCCTTCAGCCGAACAAACAAAAAAATATAAAGATCACTCTGAAACCTCATAGTTTAAAAGTTTCAAGCTATGTGCAGCAAAAAAAATGGAAAGCATACTGAAAGCTTACCATGGTATGAGCTGCTATAAATTGTAAACTTTCATCTCTTAAATCATTATTACTATATCTCACTGCAGCTTGTATAATATCACAGGCATTGTTTGTATTCAATATCTCTATCAAATAATCTGTAGTCAACTAAAATATACAAAATACTATAAGTTTGTATAATATCACAGGCATTGTTTGTATTCAATATTTCTATTAAATAATCTGTAGTCAACTAAAATATACAAAATACTATAAGTTTGTATAATATCACAGGCATTGTTTGTATTCAATATTTCTATTAAATAATCTGTAGTCAACTAAAATATACAAAATACTATAAGTTTGTATAATATCACAGGCATTGTTTGTATTCAATATCTCTATTAAATAATCTGTAGTCAACTAAAATATACAAAATACTATAAGTTTGTATAATATCACAGGCATTGTTTGTATTCAATATCTCTATTAAATAATCTGTAGTCAACTAAAATATACAAAATACTATAAGTTTGTATAATATCACAGGCATTGTTTGTATTCAATATCTCTATTAAATAATCTGTAGTCAACTAAAATATACAAAATACTGTAAGCTTGTATAATATCACAGGCATTGTTTGTATTCAATATCTATATTAAATAATCTGTAGTCAACTAAAATATACAAAATACTATAAGTTTGTATAATATCACAGGCATTGTTTGTATTCTATATCTCTATTAAATAATCTGTAGTCAACTAAAATATACAAAATACTGTAAGTTTGTATAATATCACAGGCATTGTTTGATTTTAATATCTTTATTAAATAATCTGTAGTCAACTAAAATATACAAAATACTTAAGTTTGTATAATATCACAGGCATTGTTTGTATTTAATATTCTATTAAATAATCTGTAGTCAACTAAAATATACAAAATACTATAAGTTTGTATAATATCACAGGCATTGTTTGAATTTAATATCTTTATTAAATAATCTGTAGTCAACTAAAATATACAAAATACTATAAGTTTGTATAATATCACAGGCATTGTTTGTATTCAATATTTCTATTAAATAATCTGTAGTCAACTAAAATATACAAAATACTGTAAGCTTGTATAATATCACAGGCATTGTTTGTATTCAATATTCTCTATTAAATAATCTGTAGTCAACTAAAATAAACAAAATACTATAAGTTTGTATAATATCACAGGCATTGTTTGAATTTAATATCTTTATTAAATAATCTGTAGTCAACTAAAATATACAAAATACTGTAAGCTTGTATAATATCACAGGCATTGTTTGTATTCAATATCTCTATTAAATAATCTGTAGTCAACTAAAATATACAAAATACTGTAAGTTTGTATAATATCACAGGCATTGCTTGAATTCAATATCTCTATTAAATAATCTGTAGTCAACTAAAATATACAAAATACTATAAGTTTGTATAATATCACAGGCATTGTTTGAATTTAATATCTTTATTAAATAATCTGTAGTCAACTAAAATATACAAAATACTATAAGTTTGTATAATATCACAGGCATTGTTTGAATTTAATATCTTATTAAATAATCTGTAGTCAACTAAAATATACAAAATACTATAAGTTTGTATAATATCACAGGCATTGTTTGAATTTAATATCTATATTAAATAATCTGTAGTCAACTAAAATATACAAAATACTATAAGTTTGTATAATATCACAGGCATTGTTTGAATTCAATATCTCTATTAAATAATCTGTAGTCAACTAAAATATACAAAATACTTAAGTTTGTATAATATCACAGGCATTGTTTGTATTCAATATCTCTATTAAATAATCTGTAGTCAACTAAAATATACAAAATACTATAAGTTTGTATAATATCACAGGCATTGTTTGTATTCAATATCTCTATTAAATAATCTGTAGTCAACTAAAATATACAAAATACTAAAAACTTGTATAATATCACAGGCATTGCTTGTATTTAATAAATCCAAAAATCTGTCCTATTGGAAGAGATAAGTACTGAATTTTTTTCTAGTCACCCACCTTTTGCAATTCTTCCAGACCATACTCTATTGAAGTACCTAAAACATCCAGGGCCTTTAAAAAAAATGCAAACAATATTCATAGTATATTTGAAGCACAGCTTATAGATAAATATTTTCATTTCTAGTACCACTGCCTTCAATAAACCAGGTATGCAAACTAGCGTTTATTTTTCGATTAACTGAAGCTTAACATGTGACACTATGAAAATACTAAGCTCTATAATGGTTACAGTATGTCTGTTTACGATATGGTTTTCCTACAATTCAATGAAATCGCTGCTTTTAGTGATACAAGAAAAGGTGGCTATTGCAGTCAAGGTATAAGACAAACATGGCAATTGTTTGACATTGTGAAGAAGAAAATGGATTTGTCATCAAACATGTAATTTGAATAGCAAAAGATCTAGCAGTAAAATATCTTCAATTTAAAAACTTACAATTTTGGAGGTCATAGAAACACAGTTGGTATAAATGAATTCTAACATGGCGATGAAGACTTCAGGAGAAGTTTCAGTGAGGACTAGTGGGACATCTTTATCATTATGTTTATTGTTTCCAACTTGTTCGGAAAACATAGCTTTAAACACAGCACAACGTGAAGCTAGAATACATCGATGTGCATACATTGGTTGCTTATTCGGTCCAATCATAAACTTGATATCACTGAAAGAAAATAGAAAAAATCAGATGTCTAATTAATTTACCTTCTTACAGACTGTATCTTATCATACCCCCCCCCCCCTTCCCATATCCCTCATGCTATTTTTCCCACTTCCCACACACTTCCAAATTTACCCCTTACATGTTTTCCTTTTTCAAGAAAAAGATGCCCACCCAACCTTTGAATTAAAGTAGCCTTCCCTAACTTGTCAGCTTTCAAATCTGTTTGCCTTCAATTACTTATTGCCACAGCACAGGTTGTTCTTGAAATAGAAAACAGTGTTTTGTTAGCTGTAAGAACAGGACTGACATCAATACTTTTCAAATTTGTGGCATAAGAAACAGTCATTGTTTACATTAACAATACACCTCATAATTCTTAAATCCAGAGCAGGCAACAGTTTTTGTTTTATGAAAGCAAAGTACATTATTATGTGTTTAAGTTTTCATCCTCTTTCTTACATTCCTACTCTTCTGCACCTTATGGGCTAATGAAGACGGGCAATGCCATGCACTGTTCAATGAGGGAAATTTTTCCAGGAAATTGGCAAAATCCTACTTTTTTGTGATTTAGTGTTAACTTAACATGCCTGTAGCACACAGGGTCTTGGTTTATTATCCAATTCTAATGAGTAGACCCTTTTTCATCTGACCTACATCACAATTATAGTGGCTGAAAATTCTGAAAGTTCATCTGGAACCTAGAGCCACTGCAGCTCCCAGCAATCAAAACAGCTTGAAACAGACAAAATATTACTCAAGATGTTTCATGTCCTATATCTATGTGTTTCTATGTTATTGTATTGTACTATTCTAAGAGCCTTTAGACCTTATTCTTGTTTTTGAGTCACTGAAAGAGGTTCTAAAGGCAAATTACGTCATCCATTGATAAAATAGTGTTGTTATATGAATGAAAAGCTAAAATGTCACTACCGTTGCGGAAATAGATATTATATACTTTTGGTCGATGTGTTTCAGGTCTATGGTTTTTAGATCTTAACTCTACAAGTGTGTAGGCCTACAGGACATGTTTACCTTGTGAGTCTGAGTCTTGATAAGTTATTCATTATTGTGGCCCTAGTGTGGAAAATAACATTGCCTTTGTCAGCATTGACGACAATATTATATTTTAGAGAGTAGAAGAAGCGATTTTACTTTACGACACACTTGAACAATATTGACAGCAAGAAAATAGGTTATATACTGCCCTTCACAGTAACAAGTAAAATTCATCAAAGTATATCCTTAAATTAAATAGCTAAATCAAGCACAAAGACATCAAGGTAATATAATAAAAATAATTAACTCTTTATTTTACATTGGTCAGAATTAGGCCCAATTTACACAAGGACATTATCCAGTCTCACATTCAGCCCATGGGGACAAATATAGACCCTTTATTTTACATTGGTCAGAATTAGGCCCAATACACAAGGACATGATCCAGTCTCACATTCAGCCCATGGGGACAAATATAGACCCTTTATTTTACATTGGTCAGAATTAGGCCCAATACACAAGGACATGATCCAGTCTCACATTCAGCCCATGGGGACAAATATAGACTTGTCGTGTCCATAAGTTTATCTCAATCGTTATATGTTCTCAATTCCATGTACACTTATTACACAGTACATGGACCAGATGTATATTGTTTCTATATGTGAATCCATGTCTATAGTTTGTACCATACCCGCATGGCTGAATAACAATAGCCTACTATTTTAGTTTACTCTCTTTTTATCTATATAACCACAACCCAGACCATGACAAGACTCTTTATTTTACATTGGTCAGAATTAGGCCCAATACACAAGGACATGATCCAGTCTCACATTCAGCCCATGGGGACAAATATAGACCCTTTATTTTACATTGGTCAGAATAAGGTCCAATACACAAGGATATGGTCCTGTATCACATTCAGCCCATTGGGCAATACATTGGGAAAGAAAAAAAAATTCAAAACACACAATACTTCAATATACAATTCATCTTAAAATACACAGGTACAAGTGCATTAAATGGACAGATCTATGTTCCGGCGATCAAGTACATGACCCGTAGTAAGGACAGGTGGATAGTGGTAGGTAGGCCCTATTGCCTGAGCAAGTAAAAAGTTTTTACAATTTTTTTACAATATTTCATAAGGAAATTGGAATATCACACTCCAAATATTACTTAGATTTTCTTGGCGTTGAAATTAAAAAATATATGTATTTTGAAAAGTTAACATAGAAATAAACACCTTTCTATAATTATAAACCTGGCAAGGTTCCAAATTTTGGATCAATTTTGAACTCTATAGAAACAAAATATGAAGACATAATGTTGATATTTTTATCAACGCAATGGAATTATAAAATTTTGCAGCTGCTATTCCAATACTCATATGAAAAAAAAATATGTAGGCCTACATTAGGCTACATGAGACTCCCAACAGATTTTTACTAAAAAATGTACCTGTTTTCTTTACTATTTACCATCTTTTTCATTTGAATAGCAAAGCTGGAGATGTCACCTCGCATCACCTTTTCATAGAGAGCCATTTTCTCCTTGAAATACAAAACCTTACGCAGAAATAGTAGTTTTTTCTAATAAAATATTAAAATCGTATCATTTTGACGCCATGTTGTTTATGTGTTGTCAAGCAGGTGTGTGCTCGCGTTCAACACTACTTCCTCTACATTGCCGTCAGACCGCAATTATTTAATCATTATTACGATTAATTTGGTAAAATATGAAACCAGGTTTCAACTGTAAGGCAATTAAGTCGGAATAAAAAATACAAATACTGTCAGACAGAAGTGTCACTAGAGCTTTCGGTAATGTGGATCTTCGGTGATGTAACGCAATTTTGTCTCTAACGGCCTTTGAAAGTACTCAGTCAGTTGTAGATAATTTCCCAGCTGGTTTTTATTGCATTGAGAATTCACTAAAATTTGCAAGTCACAGTTGCACCAGGCAAAAGGTGTTACTCTTAACCTATACTTATTAAAACCTCCTGAAGGCCAATTCACAAGAGAGACGCAGTAACTTGGCAGCTCTTTCAATAGAAAACAGCATCACAAAAAAAAAAATAATTTTGAACTAATTTTGCAAGATATTTCAAGAAAAAACGCACTAAAAAGGTAATAAGACAACCCTTAAGGACGCGATTGGCATAACCTCCACCACCGTTTGCCATAACCTCCACCACCGTTTGCCATAACATCCACCCCGTTTGGCATACCCCAACCCCCATTTGGCACAACCTTCACCACCGTCTAACATAACCTCCACCACCATTTGGCATAACCTCCACCACCGTTTGGCATAACATTCAACCCCATTTGGCATAACCCGCACACCCATTTGGCATAACCTCCACTACCGTTTGGCATAACATCCATCCCCGTTTGGCATAACCCCCACCCCCATTTGGTATAACCTCCACCACCGTTTGGCATAACATCCACCCCCGTTTGGCATAACCCCAACCCCCATTTGGCAAAACCTCTGCTAGGCGACTAGGTGCCGTGGGTTCGAATCCCGATCGGTGCGAGGAAATAAAAATTAGGTCTGATTCCTAGGCCCGTGCTTTCCCGGAACTACGAGATAGTAGTCCCCCCCCCCTATTAAATCAAGTTTTTGGTGTGTAGGTTGATCGAGGTAGCTGTAATCAAGTTTATGGTGTGTAGGTTGATCAAGGTAGCTTAAATCAAGTTTATGGTGGGTTGATCAAGATAGCTTAAATTTTTTTCAAGTTTTTTATGGCGTGTAGGTTGATAAAGATAGCTGACGTGGACAAAAATCAAAATATATTTTACCATTTACAATGATTTTACCACCATATATTTTTACCATTAAGAAGGATGGTTTTTCGATGTAGATTCGTCCTACCATTGCGACAAGCGTTGGATTATTTATCCGAAAAAAGGGAACGGGAGCTGGTTTTAGACCGTCATGAGAAAAGTTAGTTTTTAAAAATAAACGGAAATCCAAGTATGAAATTATCACCTAGTTTTACAAAACTGTGAAAAGAATCTAAACAGGTGATATCAACTATTGTAATCACTATGCTAGCCAATTAACGATCAAACTTGTTGAAGACAATAATATAGACTTCCACTCTCTAGGAGATTGGAAATCAGTGACAAACAGACTGCATCGTACTTCTTTAAACTAGAATACAACAAGGCAGCTCAAAAAGGATTACAATGGACTTCAGACAATTTTTAAAAGGTAAGTATTAAAACAGAATTTGAAAAATTTTGCTACTCTGTTTTATGCTATGCGATCTTTAGACAACTGATGTATTTCAGTCGGTCCCCCCCCCCTCACTCGTCAAAGAATTTTGTCAAGTTGTACTTTACCTCGCGTCAGCACTGTCTGCAAGTCAAGATCGTTTGATAATATATTTGTGATGCTCTACAAATCGATGTATTGAGGACTATTTTAAAATAACTTGTTCGCGACTTCGTGAATATTTGTAAATAGTCTTTACAGTACTAGGAAAACACGAAATCGTTTAATACGTTCAAAATACCTCAAGAATATATCAATAAATTGCGTCAATTAAAATTTCAAACGTGGATAATTCTGGACAGACATGAATTTTACCGCTCAAATTTTGCCTAATTAACTTTGCTCACAAATTCCCGTTTCTGAGACCAAGGTATGATTTGTCAAACGTATGGCGAATTTGTCCCTTTAACAGTGAAATTAGTTGGTTATAGAATCTAAGAGTCTTATATACATGTACTATACTATTTTAAATTAATGCATGACTTTCGACTTTGATACTCGTATCGCACCACAATACCCCATTGGATTCGAACTTTCCCCCATTAGATTCGAACCATTCCAATTTTTGTGTACCGGAAAATACTTAAGTTCGTTACCGTCACCAAGACAATATAATCATGAAGGACGGGTGAAGACATTGTGAATGACTGTAAAATATCACAATATCGTAGAAATAAAGTTTATTGTAAGGTAGTCCAAAACATTCTGACTCTTTTCCCAGCCTCTGATAGCTATTTGGACAGATATGGCTAAGGCAGACAATATCTGTCCAAATAGCTATCAGAGACTGGGAATAGAGTTTCGCACTAATTGTAAGGGTGATATGAAAAAAAAGCACGGGCATGGATCACAAAGTTTGAACTGTAGAACAAGTGCTGGAAAAATGAGTTCATTTATTATTTTTAAAATACAGATATAAACAAGTTATGATAATATGAAATGTTTTATACCACAATAGTAAAATTTAGTTTAATTAATATAGTTGGCAGTTTTATTTGTAAAGGTGATTTTGAGATAATTTTGAACACTACTCTTTATTTTTGTTTCTTCTCTTATAGTTTGTCTGTGTATTTTACCAAGCTTAATATTCGACCTGTCCTCAGCAACAACATGTGAACACACTAAAGTAACTGAATGTTATGACCCGGTTTTAAATGCAACCAATACAATTCTTATTCAGGATCGCTCGGCCAGCTCTGGAATTAAAGTAGAAAATATTTGGACAATTTGCAGGTAATATCTATATTTTGTTTCTTCATGAAACTGACTAAGAGTTTCTCAGATGTAAGCTACATGAATATCAGCAGAGTTTTCTGAAATATTAGTAATATCCTAATATTTATATAGGCTTTTTAAAATCTCGATCTATTAATTTGAAGTATAGATTCAAAATGGTTGTGTTTTCTACGTTCTCGTGTGTTTTTTTAGCGTAAGAACATAACGTAGTTTCGTATAACTGCTATTAAAGTATGTTTGGTTTCAGTCACTTCAACGGTCGCTACAATGATTACGTGAAATATCAATGTTTTCTATTGTATTTCTAGATATTATTATACTGCGGAAGGATGTCTTCATGAGAGATTGAAAGGATGTAAACGTTCCAAACAGATGAACAGAGACAAGGTAGCTCTTTACAGAGAATATGTGGTGAAAAAGGGAATCGTTGGTTTGTGTGACAGGCCTGATATCATACAAGGTAATAGGCTGCTCTATCCACATCGTTGGTCAACTACCTAACTATATCGAGGGTCAACGTACGGGACCTTCGATTTCGAGGTCGTAGTGCATTCACACCACGTGAAACTAAATACAAAGAGCGTCCTAGTACGTGATACAGAGGACATCACCCATCCAATGACGCAAATAGTGTCGTTCATTTTCTCCCCGTGATACAAGGAGCATCTTCTAACTCGAGATACAAAGCGAGTCACATAATATAAGAGTGTCGCATATCTCATGATACAAAAGCGTCACATATCCATACAAAAAGAGTCTTCTATCCCTTGATACAAAGGAATTCCCCGTCCCTTGACGCAAAGAGCGTCTCCTATTACAAGTTACAAGAGAGTCCCCATGTACCAAAGAACGCTCCTATCCGGTGACATCCTCATCACGTAATATATAGAGTCTTTCATTTCTTGAAACGAAGAGCGTCCCTTACTCGAAATACAAAAGGAGTCCCGTAATACAAAGGAATTCCCCCGTTCCGTGACACACGTGCGTCTCCCACCCCGTGATATAAAGAGTGTCTCCTTTCACGGGACACAAAGAGATTTTCCATCCATTGATACAAGGATAAATATTCTATCAATTGATACAAATTACGCTCCATACCATGATACAAAGAATGCCCCCACCCCGTGATCCGGGTTCACAAGTAGCGACTGCAACCCTTCACATCAAATGGCATCCACTATCCCGTGAACCACAAAGCTATCCCAGACTGCGACACAAAAGTCGTTCTTTTCATTCAAATTTATCCTTTATTACAGCGTATGGAATGTATAGTGATTGTATCTATGAAAATTGGAATGCTATTGGTGTTTGTCTAGAGAATATTGCTGGACATCTGAATAATGCTTTGGTTAAACATCCTGATAATCTAGATCATTCTATCTCTTCACGATATTGCAGGTAAATACACGTATAGTCGATGCCCTTTAATTGACATACAATCTGACTGCGGAAAACTGCCACCGTGCTAGGCAGGGCTCTTTGTAACAATACAATGTATCCATATTCGATTTTTTCTGATGGAGCATTCTTTAGAGCCCCCGGGATCAAGAATAAAACTTAAGTTAAGTCTTAAGTTTTTTCTTAAGTCTTAAGATTGGTCTCAGCTAAGACATGAACTTAAGACAGATCATGAAACAACTAAAGCAAATCTTAGCTAAGCCCAGACTTAATCATCGTCCGCTCATCCAGTCCTATTTGTCGCTAAAAAAAGAATTAGTTTTTCAGACTGGATGTTTATTTACATTCATGACGTAAATAAACAAAAAATCGTCTGCTTCTTTCGAGTTTTACGCCAGAACCAAAATGTAGGTATTTATGAATATTGTTATAATTTTATTAAACAAGTAATATTACCAGCTATAGCATGAAGTGCTCTCTTTACATTCAATGCAGCCTCTCCTTTGGGAAAAGTAATGAAATATCCCGCCATTAATGAAAGTATATCAGCTATGATCCGCACACATCTACCAGCTGTAGCCTTACTGACGTGAACAGAATCACCAATGAGTTGATAAAAGCCACCAGTGGCCAAAAATCTCAAAAATATTAAGACTTGTGCGAGTGGTAATAAACTGAAGGTCCGATTAGTTTCATGCCGAATTCTATCAGCAACTAGGTTTGTGATGTAAATAATGGTGGGCCGTCTAAAACGAAATCTCTGGTCGAGTTCATCATCATCAGATAAGTTTAGTGGATCTAATCTATCCCTATTTAGGGCTAAATTATTATTTCTCTGTCGCAGACGGCGTAAAACTCTAAGAGCCATCTTTGTTTGACTTAAGACAGCCCCATACCTGTCTTAGATATTTAAGCAAAAAACTTAAGTCAAGACTTAAGTTTTTTTATTGATCTTGGATTTAAGCAAAAATCTGAACTTAAGTCTAAATCTTAAGCTTAAGCTCAAATTTCGACTTAAGTTTTTTTCTTGATCCCAACACCAGGTCGCGTGTTTAGTTGTGAGTGGACGTATAGGTTAGAAGTACTTACTATTAAAAATGATAAAAAAAAAATTGAAAGTGGAGGAGGCTGCAGCCTCATTTGTGGTTGCAATGTCCGACCGATGTCTTTTCTTAGGAATCCCCACAAACCTTGGGTTAATTTTGTAACGTCATCCACTGTTTTTCATTTACAATTCAGTCAGGATAACCGGAAGCCTGAAATCTGCTCAAAATACCATGGGAAATGAAATGAAATGAATGGAGTTTTTACGTCCTACTCTTCGGCACCTTATGGTCTAATGAAGACGGGCAACGCCATGCAGTGTGCAATGAGGGAAATTTTGCCAGGACAGTGGCATTAGCCTACTCTTTTTGCGACCTCCAACTGTTGAGGGATCGTTAGCGTCCACAGCCTGTAGCACACGGGGCCTCGGTTTATTGTCCCAACCGAACGACTAGACGATTTTTCCAATAGGGGGAAACCGGGCGGATAATCATTATTAGTATTCATATATAATATATGTTTTCAGAATTGTTCAAGACATTCTCAGTTGTTCCTACAGTCGTATGGCAGCAGTATGTGGACATGAAGCTGGTCAAGTTATGAGATATTTAGTCCGAGATTACCTTCCGATCAGAGCAGTCCACTTGTGTGTAGATGACAATCTCCACGCATTTGAATCTGTTCATTATGACGTCAGTTCCGGTGCCGATGATACATTGTTTTTGGGATTAACTGCTCTCGTTTTAGGAGGGTTTATGCTGTTTATTTCTATGACTGTTATGTAAAGAAATAAAGTTCCGATCTCCTGCAAACTTTTGTACTTTTTGCATCAGCTTATAAGAAAAGTAGGATGTTTCTGATGTACAGTAACATATAAATTAAGTAAATAACAAAATAACACCAAAATTATATCTCCTACATGTTTCAGGAGTATCTTCAGGGAAACATTTGTAATATATTATATTTTAGTGCAATTTCGAAGTAGATATTCCAATTCACACAAAAATAATGTTTGTATATGTTATTCGATTTACACCAATTAGTTGCCAAATGGGCGTACGCTACGTTGCTTGGTTATGTTTGAAATTATGCATATACAGCAAATGTAGACACTATAAGTATCCCGAATATGGGTTTGGACGTTTTAAACAAAGCACTAACGTGTGATTTAATCTAATAGCGATTGGTAGAGATATCTAGAAATATTTTTGGGCCAAGTTTGACTTCCCTCACTTATATTAGGCTACCACGGCCTCGAGGAAATATGACAAAATGTGGGTGTTGTTTGGTTTCAAATACGTTTGCATGAGTCAAGGTAGATAACTTGTATGAAAATTGATATAGGGAAGACACCACTCATAAGCCCATTTATCAGTACGCTTGATGCAATGGAGTTTGTAAACCAACTTCACCCTTGAACATTATAATCCGTAGGCCTAATACTAATAGGCCTCGAATGTTTCTTGGTTAGTATATCTATTGCACACCAGGGTTCAGTTCCGGCATAAAACGAGATGAACTTTCGATATTTTCGATGAAAGTCTGAGGGTCTGACATGGAAAAAGCCTCTTGTCCATGTGCTTCAGATTGAGCACCTCAACAATTTGAAATCGTAAAAATATAGACTAATATGACGTGGCAAAATTTATCTAATTGACACTGCATTGCGTCTTCATTTACCTCTTTTATGCAGAAGAGTATAATAGGATGTTAAATTCCATTTTATTTTTTTATATATATGTTACTCAGTTTAAGGGAGATAACTTCTGAGAAGATGTTTTGATAATAATATTTTAATAATAAATAATGTTCATTATACAATACAGACTTAAAAAATAAAACGATCAGATTTGGCACAAAATTGTAGACAAAAAAAAATATTGAGCAGAAATAATAATCGCACGTTAGTTTAAATTCGGGCAATGTGTTCACATTTTGTCACCTGGTGGTTTTGCAGCCATAGTTTTCACAACTCCAACTGGACGGAATCATAATCATTAAAGAGATAACATAGGCTTTTTGATGGATATATCCATAAATAACGTTTCGTTTTATCAATATGGAACACGATAATATCACTGTTAAAATATTGCACACATCACCATAAGTTTCTCACTGGTTTAATCATTGGAATGGATTTGATTTCAGATAAAACTTTATCGCTACTTTAAAAACCTGGAAAATAATAGAATAAATATTAAATTGTTCATTGAATTGCGTTTAGAATAATTCAGCTTCGAAGTGATGAGGACTTTGAGATAATTACTCCTGAACACAAATCCATGTAATACAATATGATGTCACTCGTGATCCTGTCTCTCATTTTGTAGAGTTCACACAGCTATTATTTTATATATTCATATCAAATCAACATAAAGATATTGTTAAGAGATCGTTAAAACGTTTTATGTGTATCAGGGCGATGGGGGGCATCGATAAGCAGAATACCAATTACTACAGAAACCACAAACATCTGACGACAAATATGAATGATGCAAATAAATTCCACAAATGGCCCCGATGCACATAAAGTGTTAAGAAAGTTTGCAATCCCTGTAAATATCGTTTAAAATCTGTACGTACCTCTACAAACAGTTTTTAAAATGTCCAGTTTAAAGAGAGGTAAGTCATCATAAGAAGGTATAATTATTACATTATCTCCGCCATAACCATTAGCTATCATCTTTAAATCTTTCATATTGTCTTTTTCACCAATATATATCACATACGTTTCGATCTTAACAAATTTATTTCTTTTCGCTTCTATTTTCGCCTTCTTCGTTATTTCGACATTGTCGTCTAAAAACACCACAGCCGTCTTCTGGACATTTTTTCTGCCTCGTGAAAGGCTACGTCTCGTTCTTTTAAGTAAATCAGCCAAATTTGGAAAACGGATCTTTGCAATTTTGTCTTGTAGATCTTTAATTCCAACCAATTTTCCTCCAGCATTTAACCCCGAGGATTTACTTAGCATCATCCCGGTTTTAATGTCTCCCTTGGTGTCAAATTCCCTTAATATATCATAAATAAAGCTGATGACGTCACCAGCGCGACTGCTGCCTAAACCGTACTGTTCTACTCCGAAAATCACATCCACTGGTCTCTTGGCTTCACAAACTGTAAATAATAAGAAACAATGTGTAAAAGAAGGTAAGGTAGTCTGAATGAAAATGTTCAACACTATTTCATTTTATCTGGAATAATACGTCGAGATCGTCTTCACCATCTACATCTTCAACATCAACATCACTTTATATATATTATCAGTAATGTTCCAAATGTCAACTAAAATAGATCGCATGAGTAATATGCTAATCTAAGGCACATTGTTCTTATTTGACTTGTGTAATGTGCAGAAAGTCTAGTTCAATTCAATGGTAACGATTTAAAACTCAATTTACCTTTCACTTCACCTTCAAATGGGGGACTGATCTGATCTGAAATATACAATGAATATATGTATAGAATTACATTCTTTTCAATACATGATTATGAATATTATAATGAAGACCGGTCATGCATTGTACAATAAGGTAAACCAACTGTAATGGTAGGACTATGAGCTTGAACATCGAATTCAGTTGCCGATTCAAATAATAGTTTAATCAACTACAAAGTAGACCGCCCCCCAAAAATTTTCGGCTCGATCATATTCGGGCAAAATTCTCGACATATCCGGGCACTGAAAGTTCCCGAGTCTCTTTTTTTTAGAAAAATACCCACTTATATTGCCCGGAACCGATTCCTGCCCGAATCCCTAGGTTCTATTGAAGCAAAATATCCGAATATCGGGCTTTGCCCGACGCGGCTCCGCATTCAGTAGAATTCGGGCACAAATATCTCCCGCACCCCCAGTTTCAAAACCTCCCTTACGCCTATGGTTTCCAGGTTTAAGGACCGATGATAGGCTATAAGGCCTACTTACTAAAATATAAAAATAAAGAGGCCTACTTACAGTCACATTCCTTGATGTGTAGGAGGCTTATCAATGATTCTACTATCTTCAGATTATCGTGTGAAAACACAAATTGTTCTGCTGGCGACGAAGCCATGTGCACCATTTTTGACTTCCGGCCAGTTGTTACTGTGAAGATATACACTCCCTTTCTCTTTAAAGTATTGGCATTCCATGATTCCATTTTAGACTTCCCTGAGTTTCCATTTGTTAACATAATGACAAAATGTCCTGCATCTCGTCTTGATCCGAAGTCGGTGAACACTTTGGTGTCCAGATAATTTAAAGCGTTTCCAGTGTCTTTTTTGCCACCAATTTTAGGAACTGCTGCAATGGCGTTCCGAATTTGATGACGTTTGTCCAAGACTCCAGATCGAATTATCAGTTTGGGTTTGTCGCCGTACGCCACCACGCCTACTCGAACAGTATCTTGCTCTAGATAGAAAAGATTCACCAATTCACTGGCATACTGTTTCTGCTTCTCGATTTCATCTTCTGTGACGTCATCGGATGTATCCAGAACAAAATACACGTCTGCGGGTTTTCCTCCGCAACCTGAAAGGAAAAATAATATATTTACTGTTATGACAATAGAAGCTGGTTATTACGTAATAAGGAAAAGTGAACAGTGAACTAGCAGTTTACAATACAGTATCCTGTGGTTGTATATAAGCCAACGTATGTTTAAATTTGTAAACCATGGATCTAAGAAGGTGCGACCTTGGACTTCAGAGATAGCAGCCTTCAATGAGCGATTTGAATATTCAATCAAGACTTTCTTCAAAGTTGAAGTACAGAAGTGGTTTATATTCATTAAGGACAAAGAGTCTTCATATACAATTTCTTACCATTTGGAACGGCTTTATAAGAGGCATCTCTTTCTCCAAACCAGGTATGAGAGTCAGACTGTAGTCTGTTAAACCAATCTAGAAAATATAATAAAAGTCGGTAAATAGGCTGATGATTTAACCATACAGTATTTTATATCGGCGTGTCTGCTGTTACTTGGCTCGTTTTATGTCATGAATTGTTGTAGTATGTCTAAAAATGTCACCCTTCATTACGAAACCAATTCATAAAGCGTTTTAAAGGGATTCTAAATTGGTTTTTAAAAATTTGTATATCTATCGGGGACACGAATAGCTTTAATTTGCACCATTCCAATTTACAGTCAGGCGGCTGTGGTTCCAGTAATTCCATTAAAAAAACAGGTTATGAAAGGGCTTTAAACACTTCTTTTATTGTTGAATTAAGGAAAAATAGATATCTAATTGAAAGTTGGAATGGAATCAGAATCTCTGATACACATCAAATTTCTAAACATCCTCTTTACAATCCCTTAAGCATTTCTTTGACCGCTAGGATAATACATAGGGCCTACATAATAATTTTGTCTTTATGTCTGTTGCGATTTTCGAGGCTCATTTACGTGACAAAGGGTTGTGGCAGATCGTGTCTATTTTGACCTTTCTATAGAATTATCGAAAATTCTGAAAATTTGAGTAATTTTGATTTGGCAGGATAAAATAACAATTTGGTGACATATTAACCTTTAGTAAATACCGTTTTGAAATAATTACATTAACGATAATATTATTCTGCACGTTTATACTTTTTTTTTAGAGATACTGAGGCAAGTGCGATAACCGCTGCGTTAGAGCGTCATATTGTCAATTATTAAAAGGATTGTAAAGATTGTTTATTGTTTTTAGTGTATAGGGGCACTGGTAGCATAGATTTGCACCTCTCCCATTATCATACAGGTCTCTGTAGGACGGAGAGTCTAACATATAAAATCAATAATTTAAAAAAAAAAACTCTTTTTAAGGCACTTTACGCAACCATTGTAGACTACCATACAGCGGTTTAGAACAGCCGAAACGCATATTAAAAGCCATTCTTTTGTGTTTCGAATAATATTTCCTACAGTACAGCATTGACGGTTAAAACATGTTACTATTAAATGTGATCGATGAATCAGATACAACTGTACGTAACTATTATTATATACAATGGCGAATCATACAATAACGATTACTGATAGGCGTTATTCTTACAGCAATATCGATAAATACAATAATATCGATAAATACAATAATATCGATAAATAAAATAAAAGAAATAAATAAATTGTTTACCTGTTGGTTTAGCCTCGCTTCCTAAGACCTGAAAAACATAATGAAAGATTTCAGACAATTTTAACAAAAGCTCAATTCTGAGAGGTAAATTAGAAAATATTAAAGGGATTGAGGGTTTCTTAATATATAATGTGTATCAGAGACACTGATAACCAGGACTTGCACCGTTCAAATTTACTATAAGATGTCTGTGGTTCTAATAATTGTACAGAAACTGTAACTGTCTGGATACAAAATCTTTAGTTATTCTTGTACATGTATATACTCTCTTATCAAGAATTTTGATTTTCAAATTTTTAAATTATATTCGGTTTTATAATCTTCAATATTAACTTAATATGACAAAATTTCTTAAAATACTTGTAAATTCAAATATATTTCAATACTCACCAAAAGGATAGACAAAATAACACTTCGCACAAAAAACATCTTCTTATTCAATTAGTTAACAATAGCACTTGATATAAATCTCCTCTTTTAAACACCTCTTAAATAAACTTTGGATATTTTGAGTAAGTTATTCTTCACTTGAATAATTTCATCTTAATCGTCAGTATTTATACAGAAGTAAATTGGAGGCGTGGAATTCTCGCCCGCTGATTTTATTTTCATTCATAAAATTACTCTACCGTAGTACACACTTCCTTATAAGGCGTATATATTTCCGTAATACTTACCGAATGTATGAAATGCATCCAATTAAATCAATTATTAAGATGCTCGGTAAACTCCGTCATAACTCGTTAGAAGTCGCCCATTACGGAAACGGACGGTGTTTACCGAGATTTTAAGAACAAGCACGAGTGTATGTATTTATAGGCAGTAAAAACACGCGACTGGAACGGAAATCTTTTCAAATTCTCGCCAGTTTAAAGAAAAATGTCAACTATTTGACCGAACCTTAATGCTCTATTCAGAAAAAAATTTCCAACACCCTATTAAGTGTGCAATGTCCACTCAAAATTTTGCTTTTTTACGATTTTATTACTCTTCCTATTTTACCGCATGTCTTACATACACGGAAGAAATAAACTTTAATTTGTCCACCCTTATGTATCAGAAATACAATTCGACTTTCATAATTTGAACTCAAAAAGCAATATTCGTCCCTGAAAATTTTATGAAAATATACAGTATTATCTTAGACTGAAATATTTGTCTTTATTCCAGACACGGTTATTTTGACAGTTATCAGTGTATATGAAATGAATTTTGCTTCCGATTCTTCTGCACATAATGGACTAAAAATATGAAGACGGCCTCAGTTTATTGTCCCATCCAAACGACTAGACGCCTTTTCCATGTCAGTCCCTCCGACCTGTGTACAGACAGAACAACTTGGTCTGTTTTGTGGGGATTTTCCGCACAAGCATAATTTGTCACAGGTTATACTATTAAAACATATTTACTGTCATCACAAAATTAATATAATAAATGTTGAACGCGCCTCCAGGTGAAGACAATCACCATAAAAAAGGCCTTTTTCTGAGTCTACTCCAACCAACAAATGTCAAATAGCTATCAGAGGCTGGAATAGAAATGAAATGAATGAGTTTTACGTCTTACTCGTCTGCACTTTATGGGCAAATGACGACGGTCAACAGCATTTTTTTTCGATTTCCAACTGTCGATGGATCTTAAAAGTGCACAGACAATAGCACACAGCAAATATCGCCCCATCCGAATTACTAGCCGCTTTTTCCATGTCAGCCCCTCCGACTTGCATTACTGACAGGATAAAACTGGGTTGGGTTCATTTCGACCATTGTCGGGATTGAACCCTGCACCCTCAGGTTAGCGAGCAAATTTTATTAGCAGTTTATACTTAACATAACTGTTATATAATTAATGAATTTTCGCGATGCACAATAAGAAAGAAAGACAGGAAGAAAGAATTATAGTTTATAAGTCTGCCGTGACAGGAATACTTTCTACCAGCTGGTCCTTGGCCATCAGACTCAAATTATTCCCTTTTTTACCATTTTCGAGTTAATTTCTTAATTCAGATCAAAGTAGGCCTAAGAATCCTTGATTTGGACGAAATAAATTTGTTAAAAACAAATCCCACAAACATGTGAAATAATCCTAAGAAAGGAATCTGAACAGTCATGCCAGCTGTATTTTCTTTCGCATTCATCAATATTTGTCATTACTAATTGACTTATCTTAGAATTCTATTTTTAGTGGGATGAGGAAACGTTGCAGATAACCAGAGAATACTCAATTTAGGCCCAGGTCGGTGTAGGGTAATTTTAAGGCAGTGTAAAGTGATTTTGAAACTATCGCAAAAGCTGCTTATAAAAAATAACGGCCTTTGCAATCGTGGTCTCAAAAAAAGCAAGAAATGCGGACGCATAGGAATGTAAATTTATGCTACCAGTGTTCCACGTATAAATAAAATTTTTAGAAAATCACTATACAATCCCAATAAAAATGCGTTTAACAGGAAGACGTACATATAATATACATCCGATTATAAAGGATAGTAATAATAAAGACGTTTTCACGAGTGGGTTAAGTGCATTTCATATTTATCTCGTATTTAATTTGCATATTTATAATTTGTTAGTAGAAATTCAAATCACAAATTGAAATCAACGATCAAAGCATCTTCTGCAGCAATTTTTTGTTCTACAGACCAGCGTTTAGCTCCACAGAACAATTTATTTTTAGAATTCCAGTTCGTACGTACACATGTTACATGTAATTATGGTAGAACGTAAACAGATAATATATGAATAATACAGAGTCACTCCTGTTGAATACATGCCGGGTAAAACATTCCTGTCACTCTGCAGATAACATCTGGAGTCTTAGACAATTACTCTGGAATTTTGTAAACAAATTCCTTTTATGGTTCCTTTGATAAGCCTTGACTCGATATATATTTTTTCATCTTTCGAATAGTTAAAGAGGTTATTTGTTTGGTTTACAGTGATATCATAATGATTTTATGATTCCTTAATGACATTATATCTAATGAATTGAATTGGACTGGAGTTTTATGTCCTACTCTTCTGCACCTTATGAGCTAATGAGGACGGGCAACTCCATGAAGTGAGTAATGAGGGAAATTTTTGCCTGGACGGCGGCATTAGCCTTCTCTTTTTCCGATTTCCAACTGTCCGTAGCACACGGGACCTCGGTTTATTGTCAAATCCGAACGACTAGACGCTTTTTCCATGTAAGTCCCTCCGACCTGCATCACTGAGAAGGGGAAAACGGGCTGAAAAATCCGAAAAGTCATCTCGAACTTTAACAGGATTGAACCCTGGACCCTCAGATTAATGAGCAAGCGTATAACTCACTGAGCCACTCCCTCGGTTCCCTTGATATCAAATATAAGTACACATACCGACATATAGATTTGATGACAGAGTTTGTGATTTTTCCTTATATTTTTAATTGATTAAAAATGACGCTTTCACATGGCATAGATTAAAGTGATCGTGAAAACGTTTCTAGACTATTTTTTGTTTGAATCTTAGTCTTGAATAAGTATAAATGTATTGTTTTAAGACATATAGAAGTAGGAAAGTTACATTAAACACAAAGAAATATGGATAAACTACTTCTTACTTTATTACATACCACGTTTCAAAACACAAGATATATAGATAAACTACTTCTTACTTTATTCCTAAGTTTGTAAACACAAGATATATAGATATAGTACTTCATACTTTATAACATACTACGTTTCAAACACAAGGTATATAATATATATACTACTTCTAGGTTTATTACATACAACGTTTCTAAACACAAGATATATAGATATACTATTTCCAGGTTTATTACATACTACGTTTCAAAACACAAGTTATATAGATATACTACTTCTTGGTTTATTGCATACCACGTTTCAAAACACAAGATATATAGATGTACTACTTCTAGGTTTATTACATACAACGTTTCTTAACACAATATATATAGATATACTACTTCTTACTTTATTTACATACTACGTTTCTAAACACAAGATATGTAGATATACTACTTCTAGGTTATTACATACAACGTTTCTAAACACAAGATATATAGATATACTATTTCCAGGTTTATTACATACTACGTTTCAAAACACAAGTTATATAGATATACTACTTCTAGGTTTATTGCATACCACGTTTCAAAACACAAGTTATATAGATATACTACTTCTAGGTTTATTGCATACCACGTTTCAAAACACAAGATATATAGATATACTACTTCTTACTTTATTACATACTACGTTTCTAAACACAAGATATATAGATATACTACTTCTTACTTTATTACATACTACGTTTCTAAACACAAGATATATAGATATACTACTTCTTACTTTATTACATACTACGTTTCTAAACACAAGATATATAGATATACTACTTCTTACTTTATTACATACTATGTTTCATTATGCATACAGGTAACGCTATCAAGTAAGAAGTAGTACATCCATATATCTTTGTGTTTAATGTATAATTGGTCTTCAGAAGTACTAGAAATGCATGAAACATGCACAAACTGTTCAAAAATACCCCAAATTAGGAGTTTTGCCCTCTATTCATTCATATTACTTTTTTTATTGCACAGTCGCCATTTCAACTTTCAAAAGCAGATAATTCTGAAAGCACAAGGTTCAAATTTTGACGGTGAGCTCTGACACTATTACTGATTAGCTTAGCTAAACTAAATTAGTTTCTAAGACTAAGGTATGCTAGGTCAAACGAATGGCGAATCTGTCCCTTTAAGTTAATTCTACCATAAACGTAAATGCTAATATACACATATTTTATACATAATACGAGGTTTGCTGACTATACTTAGGAAGGATTCAAATAATGAACTACGTCACTACACTAATTGATTAATTAATATCGAGTATATTACAACCAGTTATAAAATTATCTGAATATTTTAGCCACTGTGACGTGAAAACATTAGAATATATTATGTTGTTATAGAGTATATAGGGTGCGGGTCACACGACTTCAAATAATAAATTAATTTGGGACAGACTCGGTATATACACTCATTTTAAAAAGTTACGTACAACCCGACGTCATTCACACAAATATATTGTTTTGTACTGAAATTCCGGAGGTTGTAAATGATGCGAAGATTATTATACAAGACAAGGTACAAGACGAAGTCAAAGATCAAATCATTTTATTGTTGTTTTGAAATATATCTGAATAGCAGAGTATTACGTCCAAGGTCTTATACACATCATTCTGGCCTTTCGCATGAGAATACATATTAGTTTTAGCGGTACATATCCATATTGTTTAACTTTTTCTCGGACAAAGTGATTTCTATACAATGTAAATTGTTGAAACATTGTGTTTAATAAAACCTAGGAGAAGTACTAGACAGTATACTATAAAATTTGTTTCGTTATTTACTGTGATCTCTATCCCTAAATGTTGCTGAAGGATTATCAACAAATCTCTGTGTTTTATCATTCGATTTCCTCAAACGACTACCAATCATAAAGCATCAGAATCAGCTGTATCACCAACACCTTGCTGAAATTTAAGGGGTGTAAAGCAGTGAATGTCGTAAAGGAGTCTCTGCAGGCCATCTTGTTTAAGCAGTGTATGGAAGCAGTGGGTGGGGGGGTACAAGTTTTGTCTCCTATAGACTCAGAATGTACTAAACCCATTGTTTTCTTGTGGGAGGCGGAACCCCTTAAGACCATCCATATAGATGTAATTGATCTCAATTCCTATTAAAGTTGTATTCTGTTTTTTTGTTTATAGGTAAAAAAAAATGTTGCTCAAATGCATGAAAACTATAATACCAAAATCTCTGAAGAAACTCTGGACTTTGAAGTAAGTTTAAAGTAGAGAGTCTGGCAAATGCATGAAAACTACGACAAAGAAACTCTGATTTTGAAGTAAGTCTGAATAAATAAAGAGAGTCTGTCAATAAAGTCAAATAAAGCGTCATGAGCAAAGAAATTACCGCAACGTGAGTTATGATATAATCATGAAAAGGCTGGAACATGGGGCATACCATGATCTGGAAATAGATACAACTGGATAGGGTGAAATTCCACAATACTTCAATTTGACAGAAATAGTCCGCTTTTTGGCATACTGTCAATATTATTTTTGTAGATTGTTAAATTATTGCCGAATTATTCAGGAAACGTCCATTCTTGGCAGCAATCTCGTTCATGACTTATTTGACGAAAACGTTTAGTACTTTTGATCCCGCGGGAAGATCGTTTTTTAACATTTGACTATATAAAGACGTATTAAACGTAATAAATCAGTTTTTTAGGAAGCGCTTAATATTTTATTATTTACTTCTAGTTAAATTTGGGAAATCTATAACTAAATTAGACAGTTTGAGACATTTAATGGATGACGTTCGCATATTTGAAACTTAAGAAACTTGCAAAAAACACTTGGGTGCCAGGGTTGAGAGATTTTAACACCTGTGTTTCGCTTTTATCTGAGGCAATTCCAGGCAACATTATTGTTGATGACGAACGGGCTTCCTACGGTCATATATGTCATAATCATATTTAACATACAAGTCCATACTTCCAGAAATAGCAAACTATGTCCTTGAAAACAACTGACACCGAATTCTTTATCCCCACCTAGACAAAGGGATTTTTAAAGATGAAGGGAAATAACTATATAAAAAAATATTTTTTTGCGAATTGAATTCAAGCTTACAATCCAAGGGAAGGAACTACGTATTTGCCTGGGCCATACTTGTAAAGAAATTGTCTCAATGTATTTTAAATCTATTTATCAATAATTACGTATTTCGACTTTGGTCGAAAACCTATTGTAATAGTTCGGATTATTTTATTGAAGTGTGTTCTATCGAACACACTGCTTTGTTTTCGTAATTTTTAAAAATTATGATTTTGTAACGAGTAGTCTTCAGCAACTATAATAGTTGCAACAACATTTTCAATTTTAGAATCTTGCTCGAATATCTAATATGATAGCATTAAAAGAAATTCGAATTTTGAAAATTCATAGCACACATTTTTGACCCGAATTTTGCCAAATTTTTTACCAAATTCTCTATTTTCTCGTGTATTTGTCCGATTGATTTGAAATTTACTGTGCTAAAACAGACCACAAAAGAAAGCAATTTCACTTAAACAAAAATTTTGCATCACTTCCGGTTTCCACAAAATGAAGGTACAAACTTCCGGTTAGCCCACTCATTAAGTATTGTCTGAATGTCACCAAAACTTATATTGATAGGTTTCTTTCGATATGACTTAAAGAATGAAGGACACTTTTAGGGTAGGAATTGTTGATAGTTTGACCGCAAAATTGATATGACCCACTTTTGTAAAAATCAAAATGGGGCCTTAGGGTTAAATCTGAGTTGTGTGATATTTGTATTTCTGGTAACTACAGTCGATTGCGCAAAAAAGTATGGGAAGGAATTTTTGAATTTCGATTTTGCTTTTTTGCAATTTCCGGTTGAATGTTTTCAGTAATTGATAAAAGTTTCAAGGCTCGTACCTTGTGACCTTGACCTTTGAAGACATCGAGGCTTGAATACAAGATATACCTCTTGATCAAATCTAGCCAATGGTATGTTCATTTTTGTTCTCTTAATTTTACTTCCGGTTTTGGAGCTCTCCGAAACTAGTCATAATACACGTTTTGTTATTAATATCAACCGTTTGATAAGGGAGGTAATTTGATCTTTGTGAAATACATAATAATTAAAAAAAAGGTTAATCTATTTAATCCAGCCAACTGAAAATTATTCTAATAATTTAAGAATATTGTTAACAAAATACTGCTTATAAAGGTTAGATTCAATAAATGTATTTCATATTTATTTTAAAAGATCTTTTTATTTTTACCACTCATTACTTTTACAAAAAACCTTGATATTGAATTAAGTCTGTTGAAAGGAATAAACTAAATATGTTTAATCCACTGCGTCTGTATCTATGTAGATTGGAGAGCAGTGGGTTGACTCTCCTTGAGCTATAGGAAAAAGTAGGCTGTTCAAAGGCAAATCGAATGTTTGAGGCACAATGAAGATCAACGTCCGAAATAATAATACTGATAACATGTTAAGTCAAAATATGCGGATTGGAGATAAAATACCTCTCGGCGATTTGACTTTGGACCTTTTTTTTCCAAAGGTATATCAATTCAAAGTTAATGCCATAATTTGATCTCCCACATATTACATTTTTAATAATATTACAAGAATATTGTAAATATTAACAAAATACTAATTTTAAAGGTTATTCAATCCAATGCTTATCTCCATTTTTTTCGACCATTTGAAAATTGTGATTTTTGAACAGCTCTGTCAAAAATGACAGAAATAGCCTTTTTTCATGAAATGAACTTGATTTTCTCTTTCCAATGATGTATAACAATAGCTATTTTGATCATCATTTCGACTTTGTATTTATTTAATTCATATTTACATACCAAATGTTATTTTGTTTTTCACTCTGGATTTAAAATGCAACCTCTCACCAATGTTAATATTCGCATGCACACTGCTCAGTACCGTTCCTACGGTTCTAGTTTTTTTTTTTTTAAATTCTCGGATGAGTTTGCAGACAAACTGGTAAAATGTAAAGAAATTCTAAATCTACAGTTGATCTAAGAATGATTTCTATTATCAAATAAAACAAAACCGGAAGTTGAGTTTTTTTGCTTTAGCAAGTTTATTTTCAGTTCGATTTCGACCGAATTTTCAGATTTGTAAACTTCAATGTATTTGTCAACTAACAACTATAGGTTATATGCAATTCGGTTAAATCTTTTACCCACGATTTGCAATTCAATATTCAAGTGAGGAGTAATCGGCAAAAATTTCAGACCGTGATTTCTCGTTTAATATAAATGGTAAAATTTTGGAACTTACCAGTTGATAGGCGATATGATTATGATTTTTGAAAAATTTTGAAAAAAAAATTCCAATTCCGGTTTAGCCTCAAATGACGTAATAACGTAACTTCCAGTCTATAACAGCTAGGTGAAAAGTGAAAACTGTTTTATAAATAACTTGTCAATAGTAATCGATTTCGTATTTTTCGAATTATTCGAATTTCGATTTTTTCAAAATTAGGTCACTTTAACGGCTACGGAAGGTGTGACCCACTTAATCTATGACCTTGAAAATTAAGTCAAATAATATTCAATATATTGTCTACGAGTAGGTATTTTTAATTTGGCTTACTTAAAAAATTCATAGAGATAAGTGTACTTAAATACAGCAAAAATTGATAATTTCCATATTTTCGCCATTTTTAACCGTTACGGAAGGTGTGACCTAATTATTTTATGAGTTTATTCAATGAAATGTCCTTGAAATCTATTCCATGGATTGTTTTAGAAATCTAATCATCAAGGAAATGTTTTTTTTAAATCTATTCAATGAAATGTCCTTGAAATCTATTCCATGGATTGTTTTAGAAATCTATTCCATGGATTGTTTTAGAAATCTATTCATCAAGGAAATGTTTTTAAAAATCTATTTAATGAAATTTCCTTGAAATCTATTCCATGGATTGTTTTAGAAATCTATTCCATGGATTGTTTTAGAAATCTATTCCATGGATTGTTTTAGAAATCATTCATCAAGGAAATGTTTTTTTTAAATCTATTCAATGAAATGGCCTTGAAATCTATTCCATGGATTGTTTTAGAAATCTATTCATCAAGGAAATGTTTTTTTTTTTTTTAAATCTGTTCAATGAAATGTCCTTGAAATCTATTCCATGGATTGTTTAGAAATCTATTCCATGGATTGTTTTAGAAATCTATTCATCAAGGAAATGTTTTTTGTTTTTGTTTTTTTTAAATCTTTTCAATGAAATGTCCTTGAAATCTAGTCCATGGATTGTTTAGAAATCTATTCCATGGATTGTTTCAGAAATCTATTCCATGGATTGTTTTAGAAATCTATTCCATGGATTGTTTTAGAAATCTATTCCATGGATTGTTTTAGAAATCTATTCCATGGATTGTTTTAGAAATCTATTCATAAGGAAATGTTTTTTTAAAAAATCTATTCAATGAAATGTCCTTGAAATCTATTCTATGGATTGTTTTAGAAATCTATTCCATAGATTGTTTTAGAAATCTATTCCATGTATTGTTTTAGAAATCTATTACTCAACTAAATGTTTTTATAACTTTCAATATATTGTTTAGTTTTAAATCCATTCAATGAATTTTTTTTTTTTAAATTGATCAATGAATTGTTTTATGTTTTAGAAATCTATTCCCCAATGATTTATTTTAGAAATCTATTCATCAATAAATTGTTTTAGAAATCTATTATCAATGAATTGTTTTTAAATCTTTCAATATATTGTTTTGTTTTAAATCTATTCCAATGAATTTTTTTTTTTAAATTGATCAATGAATTGTTTTATGTTTTAGAAATCTATTCCCCAATGATTTATTTTAGAAATCTATTCATCAATAAATTGTTTTTAAATCTTTCAATATATTGTTTTGTTTTAAATCTATTTAATGAATTGTTTTTTTTAAAATTGATCAATGAATTGTTTTATGTTTTAGAAATCTATTCATCAATAAATTGTTTTAGAAATCTATTCACCAATAAATTGTTTTAGAAATCTATTCACCAATGAATTGTTTTAGAAATCTATTCAATAAATTCTTATGAATCATTAACTCGTTACTTGCAGAAGAGTAAAATCCCATTCACTTAATTATTTTATTTCGTTTTTTACATTATTTTCATAAGCTAAATGCTTTTTTCTAAAAAGAAAAAAAAAAGAAAAATGGTTGATATATGGTTTTATTTTCTGGGGATGATATGGATCCTACCAAACATTTCTATTCTTAATCATATCTTGATGGTTCAATCAATGACAATCGAGACAAAACAAGGGATGATACTCATGAAGTCGTTGCGTGCCGCAAAGCTTTTAATGGAACATAACTATTTCTGCGTGTCGTATGTAACAATTCTTTTGAAACCATAGTCGGATTAGTTTATAAAATTATCACACTTTTAAAATTTCATTAAAAAAACCGATTCTTTTATTTTCGAAACGACTTGACACAGTTTCCAACAATAAGGTGAGCGAAACGACTCGGTAGTCTCGATCGGAGATAAAGTTCTGTTGAATTTCGGAAGGAATAGAGGAACTCAGAATGACAGATTCCTGCAACTTTTTAAAAAGTGTTTGTTTTTTCTCAGTGGGTTGAAAAATGATGAAAATAAAGTGGTAGGAAATCAGTCTTTCTTTTAAATATTTAAACATATGGCTAAGAGGCTCCAAATCCACGTAGCTTATTGAAAAACATGCGGACGTGAATTTGACCTATTTAATGAATGAGAAGACTGGATTGACAATGTCTAACCACGTGTATTTATAGTGATGCAATGTGTTGGTTTGTTTACAACTTGTTTTAGCGAGAACTTCTTTAAGCTCACCGATTCTACAGTTTTTACAATGGTGTTTACTTGACCGGTCGTTTCAAGGTTACCTCGTTCTTATATTTTGGCATTTGTATGATGAAATAATGCTCTAGATACAGAAATGTGACAACCCCATGTTTCGGACTAGTGGTCATGCATTCATGGCGTGGTATTTGCGCGAAATAATTACATTTGACAGCTATTCCATTCATTCAAATTTCAATAACTTGAATATCGCTTGGTTGGTAACCTTTCAGTAAAGGATTGGGAGTGGGCCAAGATATGTTGATGTTGCATCATACTTTATAGGCTAATCAATTTGAATTATTTAGCGATTTGGAGTTAAAGTAGTTTTCTGATCTGTTTATATCACTATCAGTCAGTTTAAAGCTTGTCAGAAAATTTGTGACTCAACCAGTTACTCAGTGAGTATATTTGTTGTAAGATCAAAGGTAAGTTAAGTACCTTACCTTCTCCTCTTTATTTTCACCACATGTAGTTGAGGATGGTAGAATAAGCACAAGGTCAAGGATATACGTACTATTATTTGTCCTTTTTTGTGAAGCAGATCCAGACTTTGTCAATCTTCACTCATATTCACAAAGAATAGAATTATAGTGCATCATCTTAAGTTCAATAATTTCTGAGTTTCTTTTGATTTGTAGTGGAGTTGCCTTCTGATTTGTAGTGGAGTTGCCTTCTAATTTTTAGTGGAGTTGCCTTCTAATTTTTAGTGGAGTCGCCTTTTGATTTGTAGTGGAGTCGCCTTTTGATTTGTAGTAGAGTCGCCTTTTGATTTGTAGTGGAGTCGCCTTTTGATTTGTAGTGGAGTTGCCTTCTGATTTGTAGTGGAGTCGCCTTTTGATTTGTAGTGGAGTCACCTTTTGATTTGTAGTGGAGTCGCCTTTTGATTTGTAGTGGAGTCGCCTTTTGATTTGTAGTGGAGTTGCCTTCTGATTTGTAGTGGAGTTGCCTTCTGATTTGTAGTGGAGTTGCCTTCTGATTTGTAGTGGAGTCGCCTTTTGATTTGTAGTGGAGTCGCCTTTTGATTTGTAGTGGAGTCGCCTTTTGATTTGCAGTGGAGTCGCCTTTTGATTTGTAGTGGAGTTGCCTTCTGATTTGTAGTGGAGTCGCCTTTTGATTTGTTGGAGTCACCTTTTGATTTGTAGTGGAGTCGCCTTTTGATTTGTAGTGGAGTCACCTTTTGATTTGTAGTGGAGTTGCCTTCTGATTTGTAGTGGAGTTGCCTTCTTATTTGTAGTGGAGTTGCCTTCTGATTTGTAGTGGAGTCGCCTTTTGATTTGTAGTGGAGTCGCCTTTTGATTTGTAGTGGAGTTGCCTTCTGATTTGTAGTGGAGTTGCCTTCTGATTTGTAGTGGAGTTGCCTTCTGATTTGTAGTGGAGTCGCCTTTTGATTTGTAGTGGAGTCACCTTTTGATTTGTAGTGGAGTTGCCTTCTGATTTGTAGTGGAGTTGCCTTCTGATTTGTAGTGGAGTCGCCTTTTGATTTGTAGTGGAGTCGCCTTTTGATTTGTAGTGGAGTCGCCTTTTGATTTGTAGTGGAGTCGCCTTTGATTTTTAGTGGAGTTGCCTTCTGATTTGTAGTGGAGTTGCCTTCTGATTTGTAGTGGAGTTGCCTTCTGATTTGTAGTGGAGTTGCCTTCTGATTTGTAGTGGAGTCGCCTTTTGATTTGTAGTGGAGTCGCCTTTTGATTTTGAGTTGCCTTCTGATTTGTAGTGGAGTCACCTTTTGATTTGTAGTGGAGTCGCCTTTTGATTTTTAGTGGAGTCGCCTTTTGATTTGTAGTGGAGTCACCTTTTGATTTGTAGTGGAGTCGCCTTTTGATTTTTAGTGGAGTTGCCTTCTGATTTGTAGTGGAGTCACCTTTTGATTTGTAGTGGAGTCGCCTTTTGATTTGTAGTGGAGTCACCTTCTGATTTGTATTGGGTTGATGGAAATGTGGACGTATATTGTCGTCGCCCCCGTCCGTCCGTCGGTCCGATCACATTTGTTGTATCCACAATAGAGGCTACAGCTTTTATCTGGTCTTAATGAAACTTGGTATACATGTATATATTGATGATATCTCGGTCAAGTTCGAAAATGGAAATTATCGAATGAACGGTTTTTGAGTCATCTTTTAGACAAGTCATTTTTGATTTGTGTTGTCTGGCAAAACATTTGAATTAAGACGTTATATTTTGCTTTGTAATCTGGTCATATTTTGCTTTGTTTTTTTATTTTTTACATGTAGAGGAGTTGTTTGACCAGTCGTTTTCAATTTCCCAATCATATATTAATTAGGGGAGGAAACCACTTAGAATAGGGGAGGATAGGGGAGGGGAGGATAGAGGGAGAAACCACAGACTTGTGTGACTCTAATCAGCTCTACACCAACATTTCATTGTTATATCTTAGTAATGAAAATTCGGATACATTAAAATTCAACATTTTATAACCAAACTTGAATAAGTCACAAAAGGCTTAAAATAAATATTACCAGCTGTAAAAATATAGACGTAATCCTAATATTGATGTAATTATTTAGGATTATCAGCCTTGGGTTAATTTGGACACTTGGTATTAATTGTAAATTGAAAGAAGAGGATCAAGATTTAACCCAGGTGGTAATAGTACATATTGTTAGACAGTTTTCAATAGAGATTAGATAAAAATAGAATAACTTCTTATAAGTTATCTTATTTCTTTTCAAGTTGACTTATAGATTGTATTAGATAAGGTTAGGTAGTCTATCAGAGTATATGGTTGTTTGGTAGTATTAACAGCTGGTCAATTACTGTATCTCAAGGTTAGACTATAGAATAGTATAGCAAATTTAACCTTACAAATAACCATAGGATATTCTATCATATTGTAGCAGGGAGATTGGATTTGTGAACTATTGCATCTTTACTTTTAGTGAAATATTAGAAAGAAACACATCCAACCAAAAGCACTTAGACTAATAAATGTAACCTTGGTATTAGTCTTTTCCATAGTAGTTAGAGTTCTCTTTGGAAAATTATTAGGAGCTGTCCTTAAAAATGGGCAGAGAGTCCTCTTAAAAAGTGGTCCGAATTGTCTTTGAAAGTTGGTGGAGTTATCTTTGAAAGTTGGTGGAATTCTCTTTGAAAGTTGCTCTGAGTTGTCTTTAAAAACTGTTTTGAACTGTCTTTGAAAGCTGTTGGAGTTGTCTTTGAAAGATTGGCTGAGTTGCTCTGAATTCCTGCTTCAAAATATATTGCATTCTGTCATACAGCATTTTAATCAGGTTAACCTATTATTTTTGCAGGTTGTGTACAGACTGGTAACTAACAGTTTGATAAAAGAAGACTGTCAGAGTGAAGAAAATTTAAAATGGAGACTTCACCTTCATGTACCACTTCCAGTTCCGGCACCAAGGTGGAATTGAAGAAAAATATTACTTTGTTTCAGGGTGTTTCCATTATAGTTGGAATCATCATTGGTTCTGGTATTTTTGTGTCTCCAGTTGGAATATTAATGAATGTGAAATCTGTTGGATTTAGTTTAGTTATGTGGGTTGTGTGTGGCCTGTATAACACGCTCTGTGCTGTGTGTTATGCTGAACTTGGAGCCTCAATGCCACAGTCTGGAGGAGAATATGTTTATGTCAAGAGAGCCTTTGGTGACTTATTTGGTTTTATTATCTTATGGATTAACTTCTGTTTAATTTGTCCTGTGGGCATTGCTGCACTCAGCTTAATTTGTTCTCTGTACATTTTACAACCCATCTTTCCAGATTGTGAAATTCCCGAGATGGCTACAAAGTTATTGGCCACATGTATCGTGTCTTTCCTAATATTTATCAACTGTCGAAATGTAAAATGGGCTACAAGAATGCAGGTTGTTATAACAACAGCTAAATTAGTAGCCTTAGCAATTGTTGTTGTGATTGGTATAATATATATCGCTACTGGAGATCGGGAAAACTTTTCCAACAGTTTCGAAGGTACAGATTTTAGCGCTGGAGCAATTGCTTTGTCTTTTTATTCTGGTTTCTGGGCCTATAGCGGTTGGAGCTATTTGAACTTTTTGACTGAAGAACTCGTCAATCCTAATAAAAATTTACCAAGAGCCATTTTAATTTCAATGTGCCTCGTTATTTGTGTATATTTGGTAGCTAATATTGCCTATCTCGCTGTTCTAACACCCTCCCAGATGTTACAGTCAACTGCAGTAGCTGTCACTTTTGCCTCACAGACAATGGGGGTGATGGAATGGTTGATGCCAATTTTAATTGCTGTATCAGTCTGTGGAACCATGAATGGAACTGCGTTATCTATGTCACGATTATTTTTTATCGGTGCTCAGAATAATCATATGCCTCAGTTTATGTCTATGATTCAGTACAAATTTTTAACGCCCACCTCTTCACTCCTTGTCATTCTCTTTCTAACTATCTGCTTCCAGAACTCAAATGATATTTGGTTTCTCATTGAAATGGAAGGATTTGGATTTGCTACAGTTCTAACCTTGGTATTTGCAGGCCAGGTTTATTTGAGATTTTCCGAACCCAACATGAAGCGACCTATCAAGGTCAACATTGCATTGCCTGCAGTTTTATGTCTTATAAGTTTTGCTATAGTGTGTTTAACTTTTTATAAAAAGCCAACAGAAAGTATTTTGGCTCTGTGTATCGTAGGAGTTGGTGTTGTGTTATATTGCTTTGGTAACCGATGGGAACGTAAACCAGCAGCCATTCAATCGAAGATTAATTTATTAAACACATTCTTTCAGAAATTATTATTAGTCCTTCCTCAAGATAATGCAGACGAAATAGAATGGGAGTAATAAGAATTGTTTCAAATAGTTTAAGATTATAGAAAAGATTATCCACCTAATATACAAATTGTAACTGAAATATTAGAAGCTTAGACCAATTTACAAAACATTCTACCAGTACATTTTCTTGAAAATCTGCCTTAACCATTTATATATGGTTTTGTCTGAAATACTTATAACATGTGTGCCAAACAAAAGGGCATTTATTGAGAACTAGAATGCATTGAATATTGGGCATTATCATGTTCAGGTTGAAATTTAAGTAAATCTGTGTACATCATTAGGACAAATATATAAACATCCTTATGAAATTGCCTCATTGTCATCATAAGTATATATATATCTTAGTTTAAAAGGAATACTGCCAAACTTGCCCAATAAGAGCATATATTCTTCAGTAGATATACCTGCTGTCATAAATTGCATACCAGAATCCTTAAATCCTTACTTCGTTTTGTAAGTTATCCACATTTTACATGGATTCTGTTACTTATGACACCAGGTAAGTTCACTGATTAATATATACTCATATTGACCATTCTGAAAACTTGAATTTTAAGGTTGAGAATATTTTTTCATAACCATTAGCTTTGGCCATTTGATATTAATTCAGTTAATAAAAAAACACTGTGTTATAGTATAAGGTATTGCAAATAAATAAAATAGTATTGATGAGAGATCAAATACAGTAATTAGATTCTATTAATCATTTTCAACCAATCATTTTCCACATCACAGTATTTAAAAAAAAATTGATTTTGTATTAAGGTTTACAGTGTCTGTAAAGCCCATTAGTGTGGTTAAATAGTCATAAGTTTTATTATGTACATGTAAATTTATCTTGTTAATGTATATATATATATATAGTCAAATCAACAGCTTAGAGCTTAAGACATGACCGCTATATATATATATATAGTCAAATCAATAGCTTAGAGCTTAAGACATGACCGCTATATATATATATAGACAAATCAACAGCTTAGAGCTTAGACATGACTGTTATATATATATAGACAAATCAACAGCTTAGAGCTTAGACATGACTGTTATATATGAAAAATCAACAGCTTAGAGCTTAGACATGACTGCTATATATATAGACAAATCAACAGCTTAGAGCTTAGACATGACTGCTATATATATAGACAAATCAACAGCTTAGAGCTTAGACATGACTGCTATATATATATAGACAAATCAAAAGCTTAGAGCTTTATTTAGACATGAGTTATACAAATATATAAAGTTCTTCTTGTCCAACTTAAGTAGGTTTGAAATCAGGGCTGTTGATTTGGCCCTATATGCCGGTCATGACTGGCAGTCATGCCAAAATGACCATTTGCAAATAGGCTCCACCGGACATGAGGTATAGGTCAGTGAATTTAAAAAAAAAGTTCAAAATTACCCAACAAACACGGTTAGTCAATGAGGCTCCTAACCCCGGTCAGTTGTAGGTAGTTTACATAGGCTGAAACTGAGTATACAAATCATGAAAAATGTTCCCTTTGTCTCCCCTGAAATTATCTTGATGCGAGTGTTCATTTGTTTGTGCTGTGCTTTTGCATAATGTTTCATTTTAGCATTTTTCTTTGTTATTTTTTTATTTATAGTTTTTGTCATTTTATTTCTGATTTGAATTGTTTATTTTAAAAATTTGTGTTAAGTCATTATCTGACACCCCCATCATTTTATTTTGAATGTTTCTGACATGCATCTTTTCATTTGAATACAACTGTTAGATGTATGATTGGGAAGGCTCATTATTTAATTATGTCTAAAATTCTTCTTTTTTAAGAAAGCTGTACGAGGCTGATATCAAACACCAAATAAATACATTTAAAGGAACAATTTTGAGACCTTATTCTCAAAAACTTCAGATAAAATCAAAATTTTAAGAAATACAGTCATTTAATTTGGCATTAAAACCATGTTTAAAATTGGTTTTAATGAATGACCAATCAGATGACAGGAACACTAAACTCAAAATCGTCTCAAATTAAGTTTGAAAAAGTAAGTTCCCAGATCTAGAAATATTTGTGCTTACAGATTTTAAACCATTATATTTGGCTTACAACCAGAATTGTTGTAAATTATAAATCCCAAGTTGAATTCAAAAACTATCGGTTAAAATACTGAACAGTAGTTTTGGGTAGAAACTGACCAAGCATATTAATTGAAAATAAATTCAGAAATTGTTAAAATTTGATTAAATCAATTACTTGACATGTGTCAAAGAGTTGTTATTGCAAATTTTTCAAATTGTTGTCTTTTGTTCTGGAATCTGGGTTATTTACTCCAATACAAATTCATTATTGTTCCGATTGCATTTCATTAGTTTTGACATTTCTTGACCTAGATAGAAGACAATGACCCAATTTCAGCCTCTAATCTAGGTGTTGATGTAAGATTATATGATAAGAAAGTGATATAGTGAGGTTTTAATTGTCTACTTTAGATTGTATTGTATATTGTTACTAAATACTATATCTGTATATAATTTATTATATACTTCATATTCCTAATTTATTGGAAACTTATAATTGTAAATTGACTTGTTTTAGTGTAAAAATAGCTAGTCACTGAAATTTATCATTGGGAAAGGTGGAATTTTAATAACCTGACATAATTTAAATAATTTCTTTATAATATAGAAATAACTTGCAATGTTTCTTCTATATTATCCTTAAAATTGTCTCCACCCATTTTTTCACTAATTACTAAATGCCACTAACGGAAGTTTGAATTTTGATAAATAAAGTTTTCATTCATTCAAAGTTATCATGATTAATAAGTTCTCACCAAAGTCTTCACTACTTAAAGATTTTTCCTTTTTTGGGACTTAAAATATATTGATTAATATTTTAGTTTTGGGTCCATTTTTTCTGAATCCTACAGGCAGCAATATTTCTCTTGTCGTAATTATCAGAAGTTCAGTACTTGACTGACCTTTAGAGTATATATAGAACCGAATAGTATACTACTATTTATATAGTTGGCAAAGTAGAAAAGAATTTTTCAGTTTCGTGATGTCTGGTGTTTCTTTAAGCTGCCAACAGAAATAAGACACAAGTTTCTGTAATATCTTCAGGAGTTCATGATGTCTTGAGCACTACCCTGTGTAATATAACTCAAAATAAGGTGATGTCTGGTATTTCTATAAGGTTATTACAGTAAATAGTCTGGTATTTCTATAAGGTTATAACAGTAAATAGTCTGGTATTTCTATAAGGTTATAACAGTAAATAGTCTGGTATTTCTATAAGGTTATAACAGTAAATAGTCTGGTATTTCTATAAGGTTATAACATTAAATAATCTGGTATTTCTATAAGGTTATTACAGTAAATAGTCTGGTATTTCTATAAGGTTATAACATTAAATAATCTGGTATTTCTATAAGGTTATTACAGTAAATAGTCTGGTATTTCTATAAGGTTATAACAGTAAATAATATACCACTTTATTCAACATATTCTGATGTCCAGTGTATCACTTATCTTGACAGTGAACAACCTTCTGGAATTTATATAACTTCTTTGCAATCCCTTTAATATACGGGAAATAAAACCATAGACATCACTGTTTGACCATAATGACTTTGTGAACTTTTCATCTATCCCATATTTCTCATGACCTTTCACCTCAATTTTAGATTTACAACATTTTTGTACATTCATGTCCTTACTTGATATGTTTTAGTGTTTTGGGTTCAAAGTTCAATTGTTATTTTTTTTTTGTTGCTACTGTTTGACATTTATTTCATTATGAAAATCTATTTTGTAATGTTATGCACATTTCTTGTCATTTAAATTTACAATAATTTGAGATATTGCAATAGATCCTGAAATTTGTCACGTATACTCTTTGCACTTGGCTCAGATAAAGCCTGATCCTGCACACCCCACATAATACTTGGCCTACTTTAAGAAGTGTTATTCTTGAACAAAAAAGTTTAGAAAAGGTCTACAAAGATCAAAATGGTGGACAATGCATATTTGCAGAAGATTTTATAGTTTTAAGTTTCACTGTAAGTAGTAGAGCAAGATGGTTTAGAGCTAATTTCATAAAAGATTATGGGGTAAAAGTCTGTGGGGTCTAAAATGCTTGAAACAGAATTGGTTGTTGTTTGTTGCAATGTCAAGACTGTTTAGCACCATACCAAACTGAAACTAGTATGTAAGAACCATATGCAGCTTCGTTTACTGTCTTGAACACTTGTATACCACCTAAAGTAATTATTTTACATATATCATACCCAAACAAATTATTGAATTTGTGAAGTTTTTCTTTGATTTGCTATTTATTTCTATATTATAATAAGTCTATTAATTTTTTTGAGACTTGGCCAGTGACTTGGCCAGTGTGTATTGAATCTTTTTTTTGTTGTTTTAGTGTGTTATTTTACTTCTACTCAAAGGGTAAAAAAGTAAAAAAAAACTTATAGCTTGCTGCTTGTTATTTCTTCAATTTAACCAATTGTACATATTTCATTTTTTTTTTTAACTTTTCTGTTATAGCCAGAAATATGTTTTGGAATTGGAAAATAAAAAAAATTAAGTTTATTAATTTTATTTTGCATTTTTTGTTACATGTTATTGAGAATTTGTCATTTGGCATTGGCAAAAAATATAGCTTAAAATACAGTTAAGGAATTGGTTTTTGTTGATATGGTTGAGAATTGACATATGGTAATTAAAAAAATTGCAAAATTGTTGCAGTATTTAGATCATGTATTTATTATTAGGTAAAACCAATTTATTTCCTTGTTTTATAAATCCTCCTACCTTCATTTTCCAGAAATCATTAACAAAAAATTGGCTTCATTAAAAAAAAATAATAACCTTTATTTTCTATGGAAGAAAATCAGGATCAGAAATTATTATTCTTAATAAAATATATGATTTTAGATTAAATTAGTAAAGAGAAAGTAAGAAAATACAATCCTGGCTTTCATAAGGTGTAATTTTGTCTCTTTTGCCTTTCAAACAATTTTTTACAACATGCCCTTGACATATTTTCAAGAAAAAATCCACAAAACAAGACAACATAGTTCATTGTTAATGATTCTAAATTTCTATTAATTATTTACCCTTCATATAGATTTTCATGCATAGTGCACAATAGGTAAAAATTCTTGCTATTGTTTCCCATTAAAATTGGAATTGATTCGGCAACTTGACTTGTCTGATTTTGAGAATCCTGTACATGAGACCTATTGCATTGATACCATAAAAAGTCTCAAACTTTGTAACCGATACTTCTTAGGAGCATTTTAATTGTTTATAGATGTGGCTAACTGATAGATTTGTAGCCAAGTTAATTACTTAAAGTTTTAATGTTTGGCAATTAATGAATATATATTTGATATACTTATTTCATGAACATGGCTGACTAACTTTGTTGTTATATCTCTATTGTTCATTTTATATTACTTCTATATTCTGTCATCTGTTGTAAATTGTTATTAAGAAAAAACACACATTAGGGGTGTGCTCGAAACGCCAGTCCAGGACGTATACTGTGAATCCTCGGGAACGTGACGTTTCGAATGCAACGTACCGAAAGTAAACAAACCAGAATGGCGGCGGATCATCAGAAGAATATCATCTGTGCTTTAATAGCTTTGTTGAATGAAGATGATGAACATGAAAAAGCTATAAATATTAGGCCTAATGTTCCGCTTTTAGCATTATCTTTTGGTGCTACATTGTGAGCAATTAGAAGAATTAGAAAGTAAAACCCAGGGATTGTAAAGTGTACCAGATTCGGTTTGTTGAATCGTCGCCATCTTTGTTCCCCGCTACACCACCTCCTCCCCCGTGAGAACAGTTAGGACAGTTCTGTCACAGGTGTCCCAGTGCACTCGAAAGTTGACGTGCCTGTCTGGGATGTTCCAGAGAGCGTTTCGAGCGCACCCATTCAGAATATAGTAGTGAGTGTTATAGCCTCACTGACTAGTCTGTAATAACAGCTACACATTGTGTTCTTATTTCGATTATACTTGGTTTATGATTATGTATCTATAATGATGAGATCTGAGACAAGTTAGAAATTCATATATTTTTGATTAAGGGGGTTGACAACCCTAAACCTATGTACAGAAAAAAGACGATTTCAACCACTTCTTTTCCACCTATCTGAAATATTCAAATATCAATGGAAAGAGGGGACTTTCAGCTATCCAATAATATAAAATTTATTTCTTTATGACATTTCAACTTTGAGAAATAGGGTATGAAAGATGAACTAAAAAAATGTCAATTATTCCCTTAAAATTAGCATATCTACTAGACTATTTAATATTGAAGATTGAAATTTTGCACAACACAAGTCTACATGTATCTCTACAACGTCACGTTGACTTTTTGGAAAATTTTGTTTTGTTTTGAAGAAATTGATAGAAATCAAAATGTTTAGTGTGCATTTACGAAAAATTGAATTTTTAAAAAACTATTCATTTTATAAAAAAAGCCAATGTAAAGTTATAGAGGACATCGTAAGCTTTAGCTGAAACCAAAGTTTGTAAAAATCAGATAAATTGTAAGCCAGATATGCTTTTGGAAAAATGGCAATTTTTTCAACATTTTGCAAACACATGTAAACCTTACGTAATTAACGATCATGTTGTTAAAAGATTGTCTTTCATGCTGTAGAACATTCATTTTAGGCTTCGATATGCACCGATAACCACATAATTGGAGTGCTAAAACAATGGATTAGCACATGTCAAAACACCCCTACCCACCAATCATAAAATTTCTCTGTTTACATGTGACGTAATGATTTATGGGACATCACGTGACTTCTGGATTCCCCCAATACAAATCTGATCGACAAACGTAGAAAAGGTTTATTTAGCTGATGACGTAGTACTCGAAAATGTCAACTGACAACGTAATTTGTACGTCTACATAGAGGAATACCCCAATGTGTTCTATAAATAGATAATCTTTACGGACCGATATCTGACAAACTACTGAAGCGATTGAGCTAAAATATTTTACTAGATGAGTTTTTTTTAATGCCAAATAGAATGGATATAAACTTAGTACGTTTCTTGATTTAAATACACCTCGAACGATAAGGTTGTCAACCCCCTTAAGTCATATGGAATTATGGCCCTTGACAAAAACTAGTGTGCTTAATAACTATTGACAACAAACTGTTAAACTGTAGAAAGAAAAAAAGAAAGAAACAACTATCCAAACAAATGACGTCATGACGTAGAGAACCACTGTGCTGTAGAACCACACAAACTTCAAATTATAATATATGGTTCCTGAGTTATTGCCTTTGTCATAGCACCTTAGCAAGTGTTAACCAAACAGCTTGACTGTAAATACATACTTAAATGATTTTTTTTCCCAAAATTGATATGTCCTTTGTAAATTAGGAATAGTCTGTTATTTATTGAACAAGTTGCTCATCTTATCATAAGATATTTTAAAACAATTCTTACGTGGGTATGTCAAAAATTATTTTATATAATAAATATTGTTATTTGTGCAAGTCCTCTACAACCTCATATGAGGCCTATTGTTCCAAAGAAATAGTATATATACTGCTTTGTCACATAACCACAGGTTCAAATACAATTGATAAGATATTTTTTGTTGGTATGGTAATAGTTTCATAAAAATAGTTGGTTTTAACAAACCTGACAGAGCCAGAACATTTATAAAGAATTCAGACAAAGGTTTCTTGGAACAAATAAGAATTTTTGAGTTAAAGTACATTACAGACATTACTATGAAGCATTGTTTTGGGGCCAAAGCCTTTGGAGTGTACGTTAGGCTTTAAACTTTTAATTTGTATGGTTATAATAATAAATGACATTTAAGATGGAGTTTTTTTCAACTACTCTAGTCAACAAGTGTAAAATTTGCCATCTTTTACTAGATGAAATATAAATATAGTTTGAGCAAAGTAAAAAAAAAAAAAAATTTTGATGATTATAATTGAGTCGCAGTTAGTCTAAGATTGTCTTTGGGTTGTTGCAAGTATAAACAAAGGTGCACAGTTTGCCTTTTCAACCAAACTCTGTGCCTCTTTTTGGTTGAAATTTCTAGAAGAAAAATGTATTTCTGTTCAATTTAAACCGTTAAAGTTTTATATTCATTAACTCAGAGTCATTCAAAGACTGACAGTACTATTTTGAGACCGATTCTTAAAAAAAAACAAAAAAAAAAACAGAAAAAATTCCCCAAAAACATTTTGCTTTGTCCAGATCATGGTGTTAGATTTGTTAAGTTTTAAAATAGCTATTAGAGACTAGTTGCTATTTGATTAATATCAAAGTACAATGAAAATTGATCTCAGGTGATAATCTATAATTATTCTATAAAAACATTGTACCTGAATAGAGATTCTCTGTTTGAGAGACAAATCCAGTCTTAATAACTAAACCTATGTTACACTCCAATTGTTTAATTTCAGGATAAATAGTGTACGTTCAGGATAGATAGTGTAATTTCAGGATTACAATAGCATAAGTTCAGGATGACAATAGTGTGAGTTCAGGATGACAATAGTGTAAGTTCAGGACTACAATAGTGTAAGTTCAGGATGACAATAGTGTAAGTTCAGGATGACAATAGTGTAAGTTCAGGATGACAATAGTGTAAGTTCAGGATGACAATAGTGTAAGTTCAGGATGACAGTAGTGTAAGTTCAGGATGACAATAGTGTAAGTTCAGGATGACAATAGTGTAAGTTCAGGATCAGCAGTGTAAGTTCAGAATCAATAGTGTACATTCAAGTTCAGAATCAGTAGTGTAAGTTCAGGATCAGTAGTGTAAGTTCAGGATCAGTAGTGTAAGTTCAGAATCAGTAGTGTAAGTTCAGAATCAATAGTGTAAGTTCAGAATCAATTATGTAAGTTCAGAATCAATAATGTAAGTCCAGGATGACAATACTTTAATTTCAGGATACCAATAGTCAAATACGTAAACATTGCTTGTGCTATCTAGGATAAACTCCTCAAACACGCCAATAGTTTTGACTTTATATAGATCAAACTATTGGCAAGTTTTCAGAGTTTATCCTCTACACAAGTCAGATAGGAGTTCTCAAGTTTCTTAAAATTATAATGAATGCCGCTTATTTTGTGTGCACTTGTTAATAGGTTAATTTTCTTTGGTGTGTGTTTTTGCCTTTAATTATGTTTACTGTTAGAAATTTTCAACAAGATTTGAGAATCATGTCGAAAGGGGAATCATCTCTATGCACTGTGGTATGCTTTATCTCCAAAACATCTAAGCAGATTGGTTTCGAATATGGGTTTTGGTTTAAGAAAGAACACTATTCTAGAAACAATCTTATCGCTAGGACAGTCTTAAAACAGTGATAAAGGTCCAGACACTAGGACATCCTGGTAGTAATATTGTTTTAAGAATACATGGCCCGATTAAATAGTAAATATTGGATCTCTTAATCATGGCATAGCTTTGAATTTCTTTATATTGCCTGTAGATGTTTAGTTTGATTTAAATTGCTGTACTTTGAGAAGCTATTATGAAAATATCACTATTGTCATTTACAGAATGTTAAGATGGTCAAGATATTTATGTACTTCTGGACTAGGTATGAAACATTTTCATCAACAGTCCTGATTTTGAAAGAGCACAAAATGATGTTCTGTAAAACAGGGAACTGGTCAGTAAAAGATGGTAATGGCTGGAGCAATCAAGTTTTCATTCTTGCAGTTAACCAATAATTTTTACCGATGGCTCTATCCATTACCATTTTTAACAGATTTTACATAAATATTAGTAACTGATAACATCATAACATGTTCTGGTTGTATACTATTAACAAATTTAATACAAAATAACCTGAAATTTTTTTATTCTGATCTCAATGGGTGAGGTCAAATCTGGTGTTAGTGTTCCGTGTTAGTGTTTCACGGTTAATCTGGTGTCCGACATATATCGGAACCGAAAAAAAATCTCGAATTAACGAGTGTTTTTCGGTTACTCAGAGTACACTGTATATTAACATGAAGAATGAGTTCAAATTTCCTGTTATGTGATGATGTTAACACTAATGCAGAACACTAACACGAGATTTGACCTCATCCATTGTAGTCAGAGCTAGTAGCTTTAGATTTTCTTCTTGATATTTAAATTGTTCTAACTTCAATATCTTAGTACAATTATTCTGATATCTAACTATTTTAAACACTCTCATTTGAATTATGTTAGTTATATTTTGTGAATGCAAGATTTTAAGAGTTGAAATTATTTTTATATTACAATGTGTTATTGGATTTCTTTGCATTAAATAATAAATGTGACAAATATAGTTTGTGTTGTTTTTTATAGCCCACTATTTACACCACATCGCCTTTGTTTTGACTTATCCATGGTTTAATTCATAGCCTGACTGAATAGAACAATTTAAAATATTTTTGTCGAAAATGGAGATGGTTAACTCATTACCCCCCAAAATTTCAAACTACCCCAATGGTTGAAAACCCCTAGTCTATTTACTAATTCAGTGCAAGATAAAGATTTTGCTCTTATAAAATGAAAGAATTTTTTTTTTGCTTTGACCTCTTAACTGAAACAAGTCGATAAGATTGTGGGTTTCAGTGGTTTTTATACGCCCATATTATAAAATGAATTGAATAATAAAATTGACATCAAATACCATCTTTAATTCCCAACGTTTCGTCAAAAAAGTTTTGACTTCTTGGAGGGGAAGAAATAAATTACAAATTGTGGAAGGCAGTTAGATTCTTCCCCTTCCCCTGAAGAAGTCAAAACTTTTTTAACGAAATGTTGGGTATTAAAGATGTCAATTTTATTATTTAATTCACCAAGTTCAGTATACATCAAATGAATCACTGTACTGCTAGTGGTATTGGTGATCCCATCAGAAAGTCTTCTGTGATTGGTTATTGCTGCCTGCTTTTTCTCTTTGGAATCACAACATCATAATGTGGTCCTATATTGTCGTCATCCCTGTCCGTCAGTCCGTCCACAATTGCTTGTGAACGCGATAGAGACTACAGTTTTTACTGGATTTGAATGAAACTTGCTGTGATCATTTATATTGATGAGATCTCGGACAAGTTCGAAATTGCCGATTTTAACTTTTTTTGAGTTATTGCTCTTGACTTAGTCAAAGCGCGTCAAAATTGGCTTGTGAATGTGATAGAGACAACAGTTTTCAATGGATTTGAATGAAACTTGCTGTGATTATTTATATTGTAGAGATCTCAGACAAGTTAGAAATGGGCGATTTTTCGATAAACAGTTTTTGAGTTATTGCCCTTGACTTAGTCAAAACGCTTTAACATTGGCTTGTAAACACTATAGAGACTACATATTTTTCATTGGATATGAATGAAACTTGCTGTGATCATTTATTCTGATTAGACAAATTTGAAATAGGCAATATTTTGATTAAAGGTATTTTCGTTATTGCACTTGACTTAGTTAAAACCTGTTAAAAATGGCTTGTGAACACGATAAGAATCACAATTTCCATCGGATTTGAATGAAATTTTGTGTCATCATTTATATTGATGAGAACTTAAACAAGTTTGATAGTGACTTTTGGTGAACCTTTTTTGAGTTATTGCCCTTGACTTAGTCAAAACTCGTCGAAACAGACTTGTGAACACCACAAAGACAACAGTTTTCATCTGATTTGAATGAAATTTGGTGTGATCATTGAAGTTGATGAGATCTTGGTACGAAATTGACGATTTTTTGATAAACTGTTTTTGAGTTATTGCACTTGACTTAGTGAAAACGCTGCGAAATTGGCTTGTGATTGCGATAGACAATACAGTTTTCATCTGATTTGAATGAAATTTGATGTGATCATTTTTATTGGTGAGATCTTGAACAAGTTCAATATTTACTATTTTTCGATGAACTATATTTGAGTTATTGTAAGGGCGAAGGAAACAGATAATTTAAAGTGTAGTAGTTGCTTTATTTGAAACCAAGATAATCCGATATTTGTAATAAATCATTTAGAGCAAACAATTTTAGCTGTACGCATGCGCGTTGGTGTAGACGCGGTTTAATCCACTTCCGGCTTTCAAAACGTAAACATTGAATTTATAAGGATTTCACAATTTTATCAGAATTATGCCTGTTAGATTCAAAGTAAGTAACATTATAATATTGATATCAGGAAATCTAAGTTCTTATGTCCACGTAGATATTCATTGATTATTTTTTGTTGTCGAAATTTGAGAATAAGCAGTCGAAACTTACAAACTGAACAAGAAATTTCAAAAGCCGAAAACAAACATGTTCAGACGCGATTTTAAACATCTGTCAACGTGAGAATTTGACTACAGGTACCGTTATTTATTAAAAGTTTAAAGCCTATTAAGAAATGAAATCATTAGGATTTGTTACTATTAGTCTCATATTAGTCACAGCAAAAATATACTGGTCGAGGGAGCTTACATTAGTTCATATATCAACTTGTAATTGATTACCGGTACTAAAATAAAAGTTTATTATATAAGGCTATTAAGTGTTATTAAAAGGTTCCAAAATGGTAATGTGTACTGCTGGATTCTGGCATTCGAAATTTTCAGGCAGATGTATGTCGCTCTTCTTGCATTTCCACTAAAAATTATTGTTCTATAAGGTCATCTCAAAAAATGCCTACAACATCCCATGGCCTGCATGTGTAATTCATAATGACATTATGAAGCAAGCTTAGTTTAAATGGTATAGTGTGACAACTTTCTTATTTAAAATTCAAACTGTTATCTTTATATTAAGTTATGATAACACTGTCATTCTTTCAAGGAATATACATAAATTTTACAGGGAAAATCTGAATATAATACTCATTATAAATGGGTTGAATCATTTCGTGGAAAAAACTTTAAACCATCAGTAGAACAAGCTGCACCTCAAGCTGGCATCAGAACAGTTGATTTAGCCAGTGGGTAACTCTTGGTTGACAATATTATGAGAAAATTCAGTAAAATGCCTCTATTTAACCTTACATAAGACTTGGACTATTGTACAGATACTTGGTAATCTTATACCCGTACCAAGTAAATTGGCACATATTCAACTTCCCAGAGACAAGTGTCATCATAGTCAATTCTTGCCAGGTTGATGGAGGCATTTCCTCGAATATAACCTCATTTGGCTGCTGTGCTTTATGTACTGGTAACCTTATAAGCTAATGGCCTTTGATAATTAATTAATAGCCTGCTTAACCTTGTACTGTTCTTGAATTAATTTTAACCTACCCTGAATGTACTATATAACCAAAGTATGCTTGGTTTTAATATGCTTGGGTTTTGTTTTGTAATTTTATGTGAATTTGATTGGCATGTTAATATTTTTGCAGGGAACATCCGAATATAAGGAGCAATATAAACCGTTTGATAGCATGCTTGTCGACATGAATGGACAAACTCCTAACACTGGTACAGCTCTTAATATTTCTCAACAAAAAGGTAGATTGTTTGTCCAAAATTAAGGCCATCATACGCTGGCAGAGGAGGAAAATCAAAAACATTTAATAGTTTATTTCTGAAGAATGTATTTAAACTTTCATCACCTCCATCAAAATTATATAGATATCAAAGATCAGAGGCACTATTTATGTGTTACTTTCTCTAAACATGGATGACCTTAAACATTTTTTCAACATATTATTGCCATTGATTTCTTTTTTTCTTCTTTCTAACAGCATGCTATAACCATAATTTGCTTCTCCCCTGGGCGTGTTTTTCCTATATCTCTTCTAATACAAACTCCTATTAATTTTTCGAATTTTAATCTTAAAATATGGAAACCAGGGTAAACAGATGTTAGCTGCTCGTTAGGTTTTAATCTCGTTAGGTGTTATTTCAACAATTAAGCAGATGTGATTATAATTAGCTACAATTGTTTACTTGTTTCAGTCAATATAATCAGATTGATTTGTGATATTAACCCTGTGCTAGTGCCTTTTATTGAACAGTAACTTGTTACTTTCAATCACCCTATTCTTACCTGCGTCTTAGGATGATCTTTGCCAAGATAAGTTTTTGTTCATTAGTGGACTTACCTGATGTCAAAACAGATTCTCTGTAGAATCCAAAAATTCAATGAAATATGACTAGAAAGGTATTTTAACAATTATTTAAATTGGAACTATAGATTTCTAGAAATACTATTCTATTATGGCATATTGAAGTTTCAACTGATTAATATAGTATAACTCTTATCGACCACCTTTGAAATTAAAAATTTTATGTCCCTTCTAAGAGGAATATTCCCTTAATAATGTTTGTTGGTAGATGACCAGTTAATATTCATTCCAGTGGTTGCTGATATTGCAAACTAGGTAGTACTTGGTATTCGTAGTAGTTGGTAGTTGGATGTCAATATCATTTAATATGAAATATCACTCTATATATTTGCCTAGTAATAGTCATAATCTAGTGTAATAGTCATAATAACCATTACAAAAGTTCTGCTTTTTTGTTAAGTATTGTCTGAATATATTGAAATTTTTTTTATCTTCAATAATATAAATGATACATTATTTCTTATTCTAATGGTCCATTTGAAAAACAATTGAAATACTTTAAGCTAAAGCATAACATGTACCGTAATTTATCAAATTTTTTTGAGAATGAATCTTATTCTTCATTTAGAAAAATATAAGACCGAGGTCTATATTGAACACTTGATAATTTTCATTTAGGAATGGAGCCATCAATTCAGCACAAGAAAAGAGTAGAAGGTCCTACAACTTCAATGTCCTGTGATTTTTTCCAACAACCTCAACTAGAAGAATACATCGTTCTAGGTGGTCAAGATAAATTATCTTCTAATAATGTTAAATATGTACCTAAGAAAAGACTTGTGATGGATAACGTAAATCGAAGCGAGGCAAATAGTCAGTTTATTCAGCCTCATCCTGATGAGCCAATCAGAAATATGGATTTTCATTTGAAAGTAGGTCAATCTTATCTTTTTCAAAACATTATTATTGTTTACCATGTTTATAAATGTCAAAATTTTTATTCACTCTTTGCACATTTTAAGATGCTTCAGTCCATTTTTCATGAATTGTTTGTCCCAATTTTCAGAGCAGTATAGTACATTCTAACGTAAGACCAATCACTATGAAAGTTCAGCATCACATGTACTCAAACTTTTACAGGGGGTCATTAGTTGTGACTTATAAGAATTAGGTACTCCTTTTGTATCCATTAATATAAAGAGAATTTATTTAGAGATGTTATTATAATTGCAGAAAGACAAAGAGATTCAAGTAGAAGTATTGAAACCTACAAAATCACCACCAAAAGTGAATACAAGACAATTTACAGACCCCCCTACACCATTAGCACCAAGAGAACAAAAATATCCTACAGAAACTCACGCCACTCAGACGGTGAATCAAGAACCACAACTCCAGCACAAACAAAGATCTAATCTCAATAAAAATGTTCAAAAGAAATCTGCGAGTCATCGTGACACTTATCAAGTACAACAACAAAACCAACACAGACCTACCCAAAATCACCAAACTAAAATGGCTGCCAGAAAAGTTTCTGAAGAGATGTTTTATAAAGCAGGATTGAAGGATAAGAATATTCAAGATGTTTTGGAAAATAAGAAATCTACTAATAAAATGAATGAATTCACTCAGGCTAATATTAAGAAAGGAATTTTGGATTCTGCTCCCGAAGCCCCTGTAAGTATTGACTGTCCTCTTTTCTTCAAAGTCCTTGACAAAAATTATTTTTCATGTATTTGTTTGCACATCTGTGTGTTTGTTTATTTTTATATGCCCACATAAAGTTCAAATTTATTTACAGAGTTACAGCCCTTGATGTACTAGTTTTTTGTTGAGGTGCAGTTATTTTCAGATTTATTTTAATAAAATTTATGAATTTTCATCTGATCACCAGCAGACAAATATTTCCATAGAAACAGCTCTACCACAATTGTATTTGCGAAATGGACATAACTTGTTGTATTGTATAAGGTTTTTAGACTAAGTCATATCAAGAGCAATGTTACCTTCACAATGCTTCTATGGTTACAGGCTAACTATTCACTACAGTATAAAGCAGGTGTGGCGCCACTACGGAAAGGCAGGAAATGGTCTGAATACCAGAAAGAATTTGATTGGAAAAACAGAGTTGATTCTTCACCACTTATCACTGCTGATCAGGTAGGTATTCAATAGGAAGTAACAGGAACCCCTTAGTGAAAGTTTCTCAGTCAAATGCTCTTGGTTTTATACCAGAATCTATGATTTTCACCACCTTACAAGCTTTGCATAATATACTCTAGGTCCTTTGCAATAGTTCTTTTGTCTTGTTGATGAGTGTGTCTGTAAAATAGTCTATCCCTTTCCAAAATATTGTTTTGATATTTCAGGTTGTACATAAAAGTAATACAGCTCTTGTTGCACCGAAACAAGTACCGAAACCCAGGGCTAGTGAGTACAAGTCTCAGTTTAAAGGATGGACAGTTAAACCAGTGCCAGAAGGGAAGGAGGTAAATGAAGAACCTGAAATTAAGAAAGCTAAGGTACAAAATTTGAAACACGTTCTGTATTTAGAACCTCAATTCCTATGAATAATTCCGACCAGTTCGTTTTGAAGGAATAAAAAAGCTAAGCTTAGCTAGTTTAACTCATTTATTTGAACCTTTTAATTAATGTGTAGGCTTAGATTGGATCTTACTTTGTGTAATCTACTGATTTTGTTTTCTTCCATTTTTGCATGTTTTTTCACTAGATCTAATGTTTTAAATTGTTGATTGTTTATTTTGTAGATAAAAAGAAGTAAAAGTATGGGAGGTATGTTTATATATTTATTTACAATTATTGGTTCTTAGTCATTTTTGTTAGGCTTTACCAAGTATTTTTGTATTTTAAAAAAAATTGTACATCGAAATATATGTGCATATATATATTTATTTTTGTTCATTCATTGTATTGGTCCCATTGGCTGAATGTTAGAGGGGATCATGTTCTTGAATATTGGACCTAATTCTGTACCATGTAAAATAAAGATTTTATTATTATTATTATGATTTGAGTGACTAAGCGATCGCTTTGTTGAAGAGCTTTCCTGGTTTGGGATTCATGAAATAGTTTTAAAGTAACTGTAGATACAGACAATATTAAAGTAGCAGAGAAGGAAACAGACGGTACAAATTGGAATAAAATATTATTTGCTTCCATACCCTTCGCTTTAGGCAGAATGTGAACAGACGGAACTTGTTTAGAAGTCTCCTATTGAGCGCCACCTGAAATGATTGACATTTTACTTTGTTTTTTGTAGCCATTGATAGAAAAGTTCAGGTTGATAAAGAAAAGTTGGACGCAGTGGAAGTTATCAAATCTACTCATGGAAAACTCAGGTTAGATTCACCATACACATTTTTTCTTGCTGTACTAACACTTCTAATTTGAGGCTGCTATTCCATTTTAATGGGAGTGTGAAAGTTTGATGACCTTGAATAAGTCATCTTCACTCATAATTTCAGTCCACCCAGCTGTAAATGGGTGCAGATAATCCGGGAAAGATCAATGCCAAGAGGTTTGGACAAGGACCAGCTGGTAGAAAGGGTCCCTGTCATGGCAGACTTGTGAACCTAAGTTGTTATCCTAGTAAAATATAGTTGTTTCTTTTTATATAAACAACAGACAAAATTCAATAAACCTTTTATTTTGTTATCATTTAAATCAATCATTCATTTATTTATTTATCATTTAAAATTTAGAAAAAGAGAATCAGAATATGATGCCAATTTTAAGGCACCTCAAGAGTTCCAGTATATGAATGGAGCCTGGCAAGGTGCCAATCCTCCACATCTGTATACTTCTATCAAGGTAAGCCAAGTTATATTTTTTTTTTGTAATTTTTGGTGCAGAACAAAGGTCCATCATTGAAAAAGTATTGACCCTCATTTTGCATTCATGGCTTTGTGTGTCTTCGATCCAAATCCCGAGCAAGAATTCCATTCATTACGTATTTCGACTTTGGCGAAAACGTATTGTAATCGTTCGGATTATTTTATTTTATTTTTTTTTTTTGTAATTCTCGGATGAGTTTGAAGACAAACTGGTAAAAGGTACAGAAATTCTAAATCTACAGTTGATCTTAGAATGATTTCTATTATAAAATAAAACAAAACCGGAAGTTCTATCTCTGACCAGAAGTGAGAACCGGAAGTTGAGGTTTTTTTGCTTTAGCAAGTTTATTTTCAGTTCGATTTTGACCAGATTTTCAGATTTGAAAACTCCAATGTATTTGTCAACTAACAATTATAGGTTATATGCAATTCGGTTAAATCTTTAACACACGATTTGCAGTTCAATATTCAAGGGTCATCGGCAAAAGTTTCAGAACGTGATTTCTCGCTTAATATAAATGGTAACATTTTAAAACTTTACCAGTTGATAGGCGATACGATTATGATTTTTGAAAAATTTTGAAAAAAAATTTCGACTTCCGGTTTAGCCTCAAATGATGTAATTACCTAACTTCCAGGTCTATAACAGCTAGGTGAAAAGTGAAAACTGTTTTATAAATAACTTGTCAATAGTAATCGATTTGACCTAAATAATTTAGCTAATCAAGCTAATATAATGTGGACGTATATTGCGGTTGACCCTGTCTGTCCGGACATCCGTCTACAATTGCTTGTGGCCACAATAGAGACCACAGTTTTCATCGGATTTCAATGAAACTTGGTATGCTTGTTCATATTGATGAGATCTTGGATGGGTTTGAATTTCTTGAAATTTCGATCATCGGTTCCTGGCTTTCTGACTTTTTTGCTGTTGGTGTTTTGCTCACCAATAAAAATTTGCTGCAGGTGGGCGTGTAGCCTTTTGGGCGTCCGCTCGTAAAATTCTCTGTTACTCTAAAATCTATATTATTCTATTCTAAAATCTATGTTATTCTATTCTAAAATCTATGTAATTCTATTCTAAAATCTATGTTATTCTATTCTAAAATCTATGTTATTCTATTCTAAAATCTATATTATTCTATTCTAAAATCTATGTTATTCTATTTCAAAATCTATGTTATTCTATTCTAAAATCTATGTTATTCTATTCTAAAATCTATATTATTCTATTCTAAAATATATGTTATTCTATTCTAATATCTATGCTATTCTATTCTAAAATCTATATTATTCTATTCTAAAATCTATGTTATTCTATTTCAAAATCTATGTTATTCTATTCTAAAATCTATTTATTCTATTCTAAAATCTATGTTATTCCATTCTAAAATCTATGTTATTCTATTTCAAAATCTATGTTAGTCTATTCTAAAATCTATGTTATTCTATTCTAAAATCTATGTTATTCTATCCTAAAATCTATGTTATTCTATTCTAAATCTATGTTATTCTATTCTAAAATCTATGTTATTCTATTCCAAAATCTATGTTATTCTATTCTAAAATCTATGTTATTCTATTCTAAAATCTATGTTATTCTATTCTAAAATCTATGTTATTCTATTCCAAAATCTATGTTATTCTATTCTAAAATCTATGTTATTCTATTCTAAAATCTATGTTATTTTATTCTAAAATCTATGTTATTCTATTCTAAAATCTATGTTATTCTATTCTCAAAATCTATGTTATTCTATTCTAAAATCTATGTTATTCTATTCTAAAATCTATGTTATTCTATTCAAAATCTATTTTATTCTATTCTAAAATCTATGTTATTCTATTCTAAAATCTATGTTATTCTATTCCAAAATCTATGTTATTCTATTCTAAAATCTATGTTATTCTATTCCAAAATCTATGTTATTCTATTTCAAAATCTATGTTATTCTATTCTAAACTGATCTTTTTTGTTATTCTATTCTAAAATCTATGTTATTCTATTCTAAAATCTAAGTTATTCTATTCTAAAATCTATTTTATTCTATTCTAAAATTCTAAAATCTATTTTATTCTATTCTAAAATCTATGTTATTCTATTCTAAAATCTATGTTATTCTATTCCAAAATCTATGTTATTCTATTCTAAAATCTATGTTATTTTATTCTAAAATCTATGTTATTCTATTCTAAAATCTATGTTATTCTATTCTAAAATCTATGTCATTCTAAACTTATCTATGTTATTCTAAAATATTCTAATATACTTTTTTTTCTCTAAAATATTATGTTACTCTTTTGTTGGTCTGAAATACTTATGTTCCTCTAAGTACTTATGTTGTCCTAAAAAAAACTTATTTTATTTTATTTAGCCTGTAAAGAAAAGTAAAGAAAAGAAAGTACATTTGGAAGATAACAACAGTCAACCAGAGCAAACAAATTGGTATACAGAAGTCTTAGAACTGAGACAAAAGGCTGATGAGTACAGAAAACGTGGACAGGGTTCCCATTTCTCACGGGCTCATTTAGCTCAATTATTGGCTAGGCAGACTGAATTGTGGGATTGTGAAACCTGTAGTACAACAGAAGCAAGTACCATCTCAGCGTTGTCATTGGAAACAGGATCATCATCTGCTGCTCTGGCTGACAGACCACCTCAAAGACCACCAAGACTTGAGTAAGTTGCTTTAAAGATTAATGCCTGGTAATATTTCATTATCAGCTTCACCAGCGGCTCAGTTGAGAAACTGTTACGTTGAAAGGATTGACTTACTGCTTTGAAGGGATTGTTCATTTCATGTGTGCTAGATATCCCCTTAATAAAGAGAAGAGCTTTGCCTTGTATGAGTCATAAAACAGTCCAATCACATTGTTCTAGAGGAATTGCTAATACCACCAACATTTGACTGCAGATTACAATAGTGTAAAACAGTGCTATTAGTGTCTGCAATAGCCGTTCAAAAAAGTTTAAAAAAAAACACTTAATGATCTTTTTAAGCATTCTTTTTTGTAGAAGTTTTTTTTGGGGTCTTCAATAAACTTCTTAAGCAAAATATTGTTATTTCTTTTCAGGTTAAATGAAAAGAATTTGGAAAGAAAGAGTAGAATTCAAGACAGAAAATTGAAGAAATTCAGTGACCTTGATTCAACTAAAGCTACAATAGCTGAAACTCCAGCAGCTTCTGTACTTGCTGGAAACGAGCGTAGAACATATAAACCCAGATATTCTCAGGATTCTAGAGGTCGTACACGTCATGTTAAAACAGCATGGCAATATGATGAACCTGAGGAAATCTATAATGGTGATAGGTAGGATTTATGCACTATAATTAGAAACTAGAAAAAATGATTGTTGTGGGTTTTCAGTTATATGGATTTTTTATATGCCAACATTATCATGAGATTGTATATTGCTGTCACTTCTGTCTGCCCACAGTTAGCTTGTGAAAACAATAGAGTTTTATCTGGTTATAATGAAATTTGATAGGATCTGTTATATCCATGAGATCCTGGTCAGATTGAATTTGACGATTTTTATACGCCCACAAATAAATGTGGGCGTATATTGTAGTCGCCCCTGTCTGTCTGTCTGTCTGTCTGTCTGTCTGTCTGTCTGTCTGTCTGTCTGTCTGTCTGTCCTGTCTGTCTGTCTGTCTGTCTGTCTGTCTGTCTGTCTGTCTGTCTGTCTGTCTGTCTGTCTGTCTGTCCACAATTGTTGTGAACATGATAGAGACCACAGTTCTTGTTGGATTTTGACCAAATTTGGTGAGTGTGTTTGTTATACCCAAGGAAGAAGCCTATTGAAAATCAGACCAATCGAAAAATATTCAATGAGTTATTGCCCTTGTTTTTGAAAATTTGTTGTGAACACGATTAAGAGTGTGTTTCTTGATGGATTTTGATGAAATTTGGTGTGATTGCTTGTTATTACTTAAGGATGAAGCCTATTGAAAATCAGACAAATCGAAAAATAAATTGATGAGTTATTGCCCTTGTTCTTGAAAACACATCCATCTGCCTGTCCACAATTGTTGTGAACACGATAGAGACCACATTTCTTGATGGATTTTGACCAAATTTGGTGATTGTGTTTATTATAACCCAAGGAAGAAGCCTATTGAAAATCAGACCAATCGAAAAATATTCAATGAGTTATTGCCCTTGTTTTTGAAAATTTGTTGTGAACACGATTAAGAGTGTGTTTCTTGATGGATTTTGATGAAATTTGGTGTGATTGCTTGTTATAACTTAAGGATGAAGCCTATTGAAAATCAGACGAATCGAAAAATAAATTGATGAGTTATTGCCCTTGTTCTTGAAAACACATTCATCTGCCTGACCACAATTGTTGTGAACACGATAGAGACCACATTTCTTGATGGATTTTGACCAAATTTGGTGAGTGTGTTTATTACAACCCAAGGAAGAAGCCTATTGAAAATCAGACCAATCGAAAATTATTCAATGAGTTATTGCCCTTGTTTTTGAAAATTTGTTGTGAACACGATTAAGAGTGTGTTTCTTGATGGATTTTGATGAAATTTGGTGTGATTGCTTGTTATTACTTAAGGATGAAGCCTATTGAAAATCAGACAAATCGAAAAATAAATTGATAAGTTATTGCCCTTGTTCTTGAAAACACATTCATTTTGCGTTCAAAATGTGTTGTGGACATGATAGAGAGATGGTTTCTGGATGGATTTTGACCAATTTCGGTGTGTGTGTTTGTAATCATCCAAGGATGAAGCCTTCTGCCCGCCTGTCTGTTTGTCTGTCCGTCTGTCTGTCTGTCTGCCTGTCCACAATTGTTGTGAACACGATAGAGACCACATTTCTTGATGGATTTTAATGAAACTTGGAATGAGTCTTTGTAATGACCCAAGGATGAAGCCTATCGAAAATAAAACCAATCGAAAAATATTTACTATGAGTTATTGCCCTTGTCCTAAGATTCTTTGTGAACATGATAGGGAGCCGGGTTCTTGATGGAATTTGATGAAACTTGGTGTGAGTGTTTGTTATAACTCGAGGATAGACCCTATTGAAAATCAGACTTAATCAAAAAATATTTATTGAGTTATTGCCCTTGTTCTTTAAAACGTGTTCACTTTATCAGCCTCTGATTCTTTGTAGACTTGATAGAGATCTGGTTTCTTGTTAGATTTTGACAAAGCATGATTTGAGCCTTTTACATTTAAAATATTGTATTTACTGATACCTCTTGTCCACCGCCCGAATAAGTAAGGCTGCCAATGGTGGGCGTATTACGATGGGCCATCGCTATTTTTTGAGAATTTATGGGAAGGGAGAGATTGATTCTCCCAGATGTACAGGCTAGGGTGGAGCAAATATTTTATTGAGAAATGGGGATCTGGGTCTGTTGCATGGTTTTCTTCTGTTCTGATCTTAAATTAGAAAAAAATAGAAGTATAGTACCTGTTAAGTACAGATTGTTTTTAGTTTGCTATGAAAAACTCATATTATTGCTCATGATTTAGTAAAAACATGTCAAATTTGTTGTGAACTCAATAATAATTACAGTTTTCATTTGATTTTAATGCAAATTGGTACAATCATCTATAACTAAAAAATCAAGTTTGTTACTACAGTTTTTATCTGATTTAAAAGATACACTTTAATTATGTTTAAATATCTTGGACAAATTTTATACTTGGGATACAATTTGACACATATTGATAATATTCCTTGATACTAATTAAGCAACCCTACGAGTAATTCCTTACATAAATTAAATAATTGACAGATAGTTTTTAGTGATTCATTGTTTGAACTTGATTGTTGAGTAATTTAATTTTTAATTTTTTTCATTTTATGTCTCTGATCTATACTTGATGTCCGGTGGAGCTATTTGCAACTGGCCATTTTGGCATGACTGTCGGTCATGACCGGCATATATGGCCAAATCAACAGCCCTGTATTGAACATATTAAGTGGGTGTATCTAGACAACTACTTCTTCATTCCAATCTACCCAATTGTAAAGATCATTTTCAAGAGTTTTGGCCAAGGACCAGATGGTTGAATGATCTTATTGAGCCCAGGCTGTTATCGCTGATATAAAAAAAATGGTTGTTTTTCTTCTCTTCTTTGGAACTTGGAATCTGAAGATCTTGACCACCAGCTGGTCTTTGGCCAGTCCAAATGGGTGCTGTAGGGTATTAAATTGTGTTTAAATTACAGTGCTGAAGTTGATGAAGAAGAAGTTGAAACACCTGTTGAAGTCGACTACAGTAATAATAATTACCGTAGAGAGGGACGACTACCAACACCACAATTACAAAAACAAGATCGTCCAGTCTCACGTCATCATTTTGATTTAACAACTCCATCAGTAGGAGGTGCTTTATTATCATCGCCACCTAGTGTTAGAAGTCTACCTGCTAAAACTCAAAAATTTCAAACTCGACCAATTCCATCATATGATCAAGGTATGCAACTTAAAGTGGAAAGTTATCTTCTGTTTACTGGTAAATAGAAGCTACACTTTGAACTTTTCACTAAGTGGTCAAGACCACAACTTGTTCTCAATTATTTACAGCATTTCAGATTTAATAGTAATTCCCATAAAATGTTTAAAAAGATCTTCAGTTTCCAGTTTAAATCAAAGCAGAATTTTCAGGACTTTTTTCTTATTTTATTTTGTAGATCTAAATGAAGAAGAAGAAGAAGAAGCAAGGATGATTGGAAAGGTAAGCCTGTAGTTTCACTATCAAAATAACAGACCATAATGCATCACTCTTAGGCTGGTTTTCTGTGTATGCTTTTTTTTTCTACTGCTCGCGATTGCAGCACGGCTTATTATGTTTCCATCAAAGTAGTACAATGGAAACAGTGTAGAAGAAAGTAGAAGGTTCGATTCTTTTGTCACTAACCTTGTGCCTCGAAAAAAACTTTATATAATCTCTGTATATGGATTACTTGCTCTTAGTTCACTACAGTTTTAAAGGGATAATACCGTAGGTCTTATATTGAACATAAAATTTTGAATTTTAAACTTTGCCAATAAGAGCTCTTTTCATCAGTAAATATACCTGCTGCCATAAATAACATAAAAAAAAAATAAATAAATATAAAAAAAACTAAGTAGTTATCCATAAAAATGCATTTGATTATTGAAAAACACTTAATAATTGGATAAAGCAGTTTTCAAAATGATTTAGTGTTATGAGTTTTCTGAATTTTAAGGGATTCTGTTACTTTATCACACCAGGTAAGTTCACTGATGAATATATCCTCATATTGATTATTTTTGAGAACTTTTGTGTTCATGCTAAAATGCAGTATCCCTTTAAACATATGAAAAGTTCATTGAAAATATTTCCTTTCAATGTAAATAGGTCATCTCAATTTTATTTTTTGAATTATAAATTTTTAGACGTACAATTTGATTAAAAATACCCCAAAACCAACATATGGCATGCCGTCTAGAGATACCCATCATTTATTGGACGAAGAGGCATCAACTGATAGACCAATGAAAACACAGTTTATACAAACTGAAATATATGAAGATGGCGACACAGAAAGTACAGGTAAGTTCAATTTGAATCAGAAATGATGGCAGGACAGTAGCATTAGCCTACTCTTTATCAATTTCAACTGTACCTACACAGTACCTCATATTGGTCTATCTGAGCAACCAGACGCTTTTTCGATATCAAGTCTTTCGACCTATAACAATGACACTAGGGAAAGGAGGAAGAACCATCTGTAGGTCTTTATACCCTGACCCGCATTTGGAAGAAATTAGCTAGTTGATTTACGCTTTCAGTCACAGAAGGCGAGATTCAGCCCACACAACCCAAAATGGTTGACGAACAAAGACATAATAGACGGAATCAGTCTGAACCAGCTATGGAGCCTATTTATGAGAATTTTGGTCAGACATACAACAAGGCTTATGTTCCTCCAATCTACTCATATAATGGTGAGAACTATTTTAAATTAATTTCATTTTGTAATCTAAACGGATGACACAGTGAAAAGCATAAACTGGATAAAATCTTATTCAGCATTTAGACATACTTCTCCTTTGTCATATTTCTTTACTTTTCATTTTTGATTTTCCGCATCTCTCATGTAATCAAGAAAGAGGTTTTGATTTCACACTCTTAAAGGCAACAGCTGTTAGAAGAAACATGAAAATTTTAATTTCACTCAAACTTGACAAATAACAGTATATATCCATCAGTGGACTTACCTGGTGTCATACCTATACATCAAAATCCCTCTAAAATCCGATAAATCCCCAAAATAAAGTAGTTAATCATAAAACGCTTAATACATCCATTAAGCGATTTTCAAATTGTAATTATAAAGGGAAGTAACGCTAACATTTAGATTTCCTGCAAGGATGTTTTAGCGCTGATTTCCAGACGCTTTTATCCCCAAACAGAATGGAATCGTCGCTTGCTCACTCTTTTGAAAAAATCCGAATACTGTAAGGCTAGAAATTAATGCGTAAACAAATTAATGCGACATGGGGTATAGAGACTAAAATGTGAGTACAAATTAATGCGACCCGCGATAGGTGTCACATTTTTTAATATCATAAAAAAAAAGAAAATGGCTTCCTGGAATTATGTCAGCTGGAATTCTACAAGTGTTTAATGAATGAAGACATGAACAATGATCAAGATTTTATCTTTAAATAGTCAAGTGTGAAACTCTTATTTTTTTAACGCCATTGATTACTAATCAGCTTTAAATTTAGAGATAATTTCCTAATTACTTAATCCCACCTGGTCTCAATTTAATTACTTGACTCATTCTACCTTTTGTCCATCATTTGAATTTTTTCCCTTTAATTCACTTGGAAATATGTATTCAAAAATGCGGATACAAATTAATGCAATCACAGATAGGTCACATTTAACACATTAGTTTCTATCTCGCAATAATTTGTAGCCTTACAGTATAGTTTTATTCTCGCTTTTTGAAAATTCATCAAGTGTGGGATACATACATTTAACCAACAGTCAATATTAAACACAAATATTAGACGTTGGACGAGTGCATTCTAATGGCTATTATCCCTCCCTTTAATGGTTGAATATTTGAAAAAAAAGAAGACTGCTGAAGAAAACTTGTTGGATTACAATTGGGACAAAAAAAAAAATATAGTAGAATTTTATTAAATTGCTGAACAATAAATTGGTTGATACATACTAATTACCAATGCTTCTATTATAGAGTATCTATAACACCTTAAACTAATTATTAATGGTAATAATTAAATTAATTAATCTAAATAATTTGTATTTTCAGATGTAGAGAATTACTATCGCGATGATGATGACAATGAAAGTGTACTGTCTTTATCTGTCCGATCTATAGCCTCTAGCTGTTCATATGCCTCGGAAATACTAGAACGTTCCAAACATAGGCGCGATAACTTCTGGAATAACAACACACGGGTACCAACTAAATAGACCTATTCCTTCCATAGAACACCATGTTCAGATCTGACAATATTCTATTCTTTAGAATATTAGCTTCGGGGGATTGGATTCAAATTCAGAGCTTCTATTTAACCTTTACCTTCCACAATTATTATTTCTATTGGAGATTTTAAAAAGCAGTGAAAAAGGTGTATTTAATCTTGAACATTTCATACTATTCTCCATCTTGATTTCCCAACCTATATTTACCCCAGATTTACATAATAACCATTTCTTCTATAAATTCAACACGAGACAAATGTTAGCCTGGAAACTGAACTTCAGGTTGTTATATTTAATTTACATAAACTGACTCTTTAAGGCAGCATGAGATATTTTTAACCTTTTTTGAATTTGTGGTTCTGTTTATAATTTTGCAGGAGAGTAGGACGTAAAACTCATAAAAAAATTCATACCATGTCTATTTATTATTTAATTTTGATCATGTATATAGAGATCACCAGGTCTATTTGAGAGGTGAAACAGAGATTGAATGCCAAGATTATAAATTTTTATATTTGAAAAGAAATTTCAAATTATTTTGTAGGTTTTCAATATGGTAAAATTAATCTACCCACGATTAAGTTTCAACCCAAACTATTTTGTACCTTTTGTAGCAAATAGCCCTTTGTCTGAAATTATTCAGTAACAATATGCTGTAGGTTAGTTGAGAGAATATATACAGAATAAATACCATGGGTAAATACCTGCATGGAATAAATATGTACAAGTAAGACCAAAATATTATGTGGGTCTCTTAAATGAGGCCATGAATCCAAGGTTTAAAACAGCTGCTGTAAGGATATTTATCTCATAGCAACATTTAACTGTGATAAGGCAACATGTATCTTCATTTCTGGTAATTTTAGAAATAGTCAGAGCCATTTCTGATGATCTTAGAAATAGTCATAGAGCTATTTCTGATAATCTTATTAATAGTCATAGAGCTATTTCTGATAATCTTATTAATAGTCATAGAGCTATTTCTGATAATCTTATTAATAGTCATAGAGCTATTTCTGATAATCTTATTAATAGTCATAGAGCTATTTCTGATAATCTTAGTAATAGTCAGAGCTATTTCTGATAATCTTATTAATAGTCATAGAGCTATTTCTGATAATCTTAGTAATAGTCAGAGCTATTTCTGATAATCTTATTAATAGTCATAGAGCTATTTCTGATAATCTTAAAAATAGAGAGCTATTTCTGATAATCTTAAAAAAAAGTCAGAGCCATGTCTGATAATCTTAGAAATAGTCAGAGAGCCATTTCTGATAATCTTAGTAATAGTCAGAGAGCCATTTCTGATAATCTTAGTAATAGTCAGAGCCATTTCTGATAATCTTAGTAATAGTCAGAGCCATTTCTGATAATCTTAGCAAAAGTCAGAGAGCCTTTTCTGATAATCTTAGAAATAGAGAGCTATTTCTGATAATCTTAAAAAAAGTCTGAGCCATGTCTGATAATCTTAGAAATAGTCAGAGAGCCATTTCTGATAATCTTAGTAATAGTCAGAGCCATTTCTAAGAATCTTAGCAATAGAGCCATGTCTGATAATCTTAGAAATAGTCAGAGAGCTCTAATATTTTAATTTGTTTGTTATGATTTTGTCTTTTTTATCAATTATTTGTTTATTTTTACTCTTTTGAATATTTTCTCATGAGTTCATATGTTCTAAGTGTTTGATATTTTTGTTCAACTTTTGTGTGCCAGGGGCCCTCTTCTTGAAAATTTAAATAAGATCATATCCAGATTATACGAAATACATTCAAACTATATTTAAGATTTTAGTTTATGATAAATAAGGACCCTGAATTCAGCAAGTGATAAACATGCTTGTTATGTCTCTTTTATTATTGAAGAATCTGAATTTGTTTTAGTTTGATTTATTTTACATATTTGTGATATTTATGAAAGTTTGTTTTTTGGATATTGTTTGCTTTATTGTTTTTGCATTTTCTTTTGTTTTTTAATGCTAATTTTTAAGAACCCCCAGGTATAAATTTAAAGTGAAAAAGAAGTCAATGATTATTTCAATTTAAACTTAGATTTAGTTAATCTGTTATTCTCCGATATAGACTACACCAAACTTGTTTTAATCTGGTATAAAATTGACATGTTACTGTGTTTTTTTAAAAAAAAATTGTTAATTTGAAGGTAAATGATAAAAGTATCTTCTCTAAAGCTAAGATATTTATTCACATCTGATTCAGAACATAACCATGCTCAGTCCACTTTATTTCTGACCTAGTACTGCGAGATTGGATTGTGATTTTTGTCTCACCTACCAGCAGTAGGTACTTGAGGAGTCAAACACGATAAATCAAGTGATGATGCAATATAAGTGAGAATGAAACTGATTGGATGACGACGCTATCGCTATTCATGCAGTTACATGAAAAAAATAAAGGTCAGAATTCTCCCTGCAACATGATAATTTTGTCATGGTGGCTGGGGGACATGAACAATTTTACTTCAAGAAATGCATCAGGCAAAATAATCGCAAACAAAATCATTTTTGTGTCCACTATACAGAAATCAACTTCATGCAAATTTAGTCTTTTGGCTTTTGTTATCTATTGTACCTGACGTTGAAAATGAAGTGTTATGGTTTAGATCGGGCCCAGTTGTACAGAAATATGTATAAAATATAAGAAATATATCTTGACTTTTAGATATTATTTTTTTTATCTTAAAACAGATGTTTTTACATTGTTTGAAATGACTACTGTAATCTATTTTATCTCACTAACAAAACCAATCTATATTAAGTTATGTTAAACTATATATATATAATAATGGAGTGCTTAGTTTTTTGTTACTGGATACTTATTTTGTAAAATATATTAGAAATAAAACAATTATATATATTTCATTCCCATTGTAAACTAATGGCATTATAATGGCTTTCTGATGGTGTAGATCTGTTAACCTTAAAATCATTTAAAGGGATAGGTGAGCTATTGTACCTAATTCGCATTTTTAGTCTGAGCTAAGTAAGGGATAGAGGCCGAAAACTGTCTATTATGTTAGAGAGAGGACAGTTTGTGACGGGCGTTAGCCCCGAACACTGTTCTCTCTCTAACATAATAGACAGTTTGAGGACTCTATCTTACTTAAATAATAGCCCTACAAAGTTAAACTAATTGTAATCAACACAACTCATTGATTGATTAATAGTTATGTGGGTTCAAATTGTGATTTAGACTGTGGCAAACATACTCTGCAGGTGTCTTCTACACACAATGTATTCATCAAGTGAAAACGATGTATTTATAATTCAATCCACCCCAAGTCGAGCCAATGGATAATATTTAGTATGAACAATCCAATTTTCAAATACGGAGAGACCTATTTCTTGATATTTTATCAGATGATAACAAAGTAAGAGCAAAAGAAGATGAAAATAAGGATAAATATTGAACTCTAATGCCACAACAATTAGGTTTAACAAACCTTTGGAAAAAAATCTGACATAGATGCGATTGTTAACAAAGGCCAATCAGAGAAAAGAGAATCAAAAACACGCTGTATTTCACTTTATCAAATGTGAACGTTGTAAATAAAACTGTATATAATTGAATTGCTTTGTCAGTGAAAAGATAGGTCCAAACAACTAAAAAATAATAGACACTTTTTAAAAAATAATGGACACTTTTTTAAAAAATAATGGACATTTAGTGAACAATTTTCATGAAATATTGGACAGTTAGTGAGTAGTTCAAACAACACTCTACTAGAGAATGGATAAATACAACAAAGGATGACGTCATAGCTGTTATTTAATCAGTAATAGATTTTATTAGAAAATTATAGTAGCAACGTCAGGTGCAGTAGAACATTGTTTATTACAAAAAAAAATACACTATACATGAGTAAATGAATTTTCCCAATTTCGTGGGGGCAAGGAAGGGGTGCGCATTATATTCAGAATTATACAGTATTCACTGCTGTCAAAATTTAAGTCTTCAAATCCACGTGTGTCCGAAATTATCTATGTTTGAAATTTAAAATGATGACTCGTCTTTTTTGGATACCGCATCATAATATACCAAAAACATAGAAATAGAAAAATATTTTTGAAGGAATTTTGAGATGTTTGTACAGTTCTAGTACTTCTGAAGACTACTTACATATATTCAAGCCCCAAATTAACCATCAACAAAATGGTGAACCTGTCCCGTTTAAAGTCATCAAATGCATCAATCTATTTCCATTCTAGTCTTTTGGTGCCATTTTCACACACACTTTAGGAATTTGGACATTGAAATTGTAGATGGTGCAACAATAAAATCATTGAGACACAGGCCCAATTAACGTTCATGGTAATGGGAAAGACAGAATTTAAGATGGCGAAGAAAGGAATAAAAGATTTATTTTTCAATTTAATATTTCCTATCCCAGATGGTTGAGACCAAGAATTATAACAGATGTTCAAAACTCACTCAGTTGCTTCTTGACTACCAACCAATGTTATAAGCTACTAGAATATTTTCAGAAAAATTTAGATTCCTGATCACTTCAATCACAACTTAAAACACATAAATAAAATTGATTTTCAGGTCCATCTGCTATGGACAATCAGGTAAATTCTTGAGGAAGATCCACATAGTCTTTATAATTCAAAGTAAAAAGAGAGGGTCCTCTCCGAATAATTCTAGCACTACCAAGACACTCCTCTTTATCATAAAACACCGCAAACTGTCCTACACACAGTGCTCTCATTGGTCGTTCAAGAGACACGATTAAACCGTTACCACCAGTCAAGGTACAGGTACACTTTATCACAGGATGAATGTGTTGGTATCTGAATTCACAGTCAAACATCTGTTCATGGTAAAGGTGTACTGGAGGAACACGGATCCAGTGGGGCTGCTCTGTGAAAAAAGTCTGGTAAAATAAAGATGGATGTCTGGTACCTGGAGCCTGTAAAAGACTAGATACAGTCAAGCAGAGATATCTGTGTACTTCAGATTCAACATATTCCTTAGCAGGTATAACCCACTTTATTTTAAGTTTAAATAAGTACAGACTGGTGCAAGCTTCCGGAGATAGGGGTGACTAAAAGGGCAGACTGACTAAATGGGGAGAACAAACTATCGAGATTGATATTCAAAATGCAGTTATTCTGTGAAGCGAATAGGCACAAAGCTTCCAGATATTGAAATAGCAGTTGGACTGCTCATGTTTATGCTTTAAAGGAGATATCAATGTATATGAGCAGAGGACTCATTGCTCGGAGTATGAAATGTTTATGTTTCTTTCGTTTGTCTTGGCGTTATTTTACTCAATTAGTTTTTTTTACATACAAAATGCATTTATAATAAAGAGAATGACTTACAACAAGGATATCATTGGTTGAAAAGTTTAAATCAGCTACAAAGTAACGTTTATCAAGTCCATGAATACAAACACGTTGACCCATCGTCCAGTAATGTAACCCTATAATTAACATTGATGTCAAATAAAACTATTGTAAATTATCCCTGAAATTGTTTCTTGAATATGCTATTTACATCTATGTATCTACTGAATTCGTTTTTAAGGGTTTAATAAAAATATAGCATACTTCTTGTTATTTAAGCAGTTTGAGCTTATTTTTTTTTTTTTGGTTCAATAATTGCTTATTATTTATAAAATAATGTGGAACTCATGGATAGTTGGGAACACTTCAAATATTATACATCAATATTGCAAAATATACTTATAGAAGTAATGTCAAATGGAATAGTCAGAGTTACAAATGTTTGACAAATGAAATGGTGCAATTCAATGCTATCTGTACCCAGTGTAAAGTTTCAACAACCTCTTTACAATCCTAGAGAATTAAAATCATTCATTTTGTTTCTTGTTATTTGTCTTGGGTTGAAGCTATAACAATTTTCATAGACTGTACAAACCTTTGTGTTCTCCGACTATTTTACCAGTTTCAATATCAATAAAGTTTCCTTTTTTCGGTTCAATATACTGTTAAAATATATAGATAAATTCTTTGGTTATTGTCTAATGTGCATAGGAGGAATATTTCACTGCTAAAATGACATTTGACCTTCAATAATGCCTTATAGATTCATTATAAAAACATTTCCAACATTTCAAATAAGAACTACTTTTATTTTTTTTATATTTAAAGGAAACTGCGTCTTAAAAGAACATACTGGTTCTCAAGAATGGTCAATATGAGTATATATTCATCAGTGAACTTACCTGGTGTCATAAAGAAAGAGAATTTCTGTAAAATCTGGAAAACTCACAAAACTAAGTCATTTTTGAAAACGCTAAATAAATTTATGAAGCGTTTTTTAATAATCAAATGCATCTTTATAGATAATTTTTTTGTTTTTTTCGGATATTTGTTTTTTTTTTTATGTTATTTTCAGCAGCCTGTATATTTACTGATGAATAGAACTCAAATTTAATGTTCATTTTAAGACCTATTATTATCCCTTTAAGCACTGTTTTATAATTTAAGTGCCTATCTCACTAACCAGTGCTTGGCACACATTTTAAGCCATTTTAATGACACAATCCTGCTCCTTATTAATTGGGTACGAACATGCTTATTAGTTACATAATTGTATTCACTTTAAAGCGGAAGTTACGCTACTGTATTTCGTTACTATGTTTTACGAACGACAAGACAAGCATGCTTTCAATCTTCAATATCATAATCTATTGGTAAGATTTATACATGTATATATTAACTGTCTTATTATTATAATCAGAATTCATATTATGTAATATTATGATATTTGTTATCTGACTTATTTCAGATTTCAATCATTGTGTGTTGGTGAATAAACATTACCGTGTAACAAATAGATCGCATTCTTATTTACTTATTTACAGACTTATATTGAAATATTTCACCTGTGTTCCTAAACTAGATATATAACATATTCACCTCTTCTATAAAACTTTGAAAGTTTCTGGATCCAATAAAACAAATTCCCATACTCTAAAACAAATAAAACAAATTTAAAGAATAATTCAAAAGAATTGGAAAGACCTAAGAGATTGATATTCTTGATTTTTTCCTTTTTCATTTGAATTTTCATGTGTGTCTTGCAGTGTATCAACTGAATATGTATTTGCTGGCAAACCTTAGGGTCAACGTTTGATTATAAAATGGCTTAGACCCAGTTGGACATGTTAAGATGGAAGAGCAGACATCAGAAGTAAGAATTTTCTTAACCAAAACTGACATTAATTCAAAATAAAATTCTCACTTCTTTTTTCTGTACTATAGAATCTAATCCAGCATATACAGCCATTCTACGAACAAATGTCTTACTGAGATCACCAACAGGAAATATTGTCTTCTGCAGCGCTGACTGTTTTATCTGACTCAAGAAAAACGTCTGATCTTTTAAAGCATCTGCAGCAGTTAATAATTTTACTCCTAGAAAAATAAAGTAACAAAACCTGTAACAATGGACATTCTAGACATTCATTAACTAACCATTTTAAGAATCTACAACCAATATTAGAAAAACTACAACCATTATAAGAAACTGCAACCATCTTTAGAAACTGCAACCATCTTTAGAAAGTGCAACCATCGTTAGAAAGTGCAGCCATCGTTAGAAAGTGCAACCATCATTAGAAACTACAACCATCGTTAGGAACTGCAACTATTTTTAGAAACTGCAACCATCATTAGAAACTACAACCATCGTTGGAAACTACAACCATCATAAGAAACTATAACCATCGGTAGAAACTGCAACCATCGTTAGAAACTGCAACTATTGTTAGAATCTGCAACCATCGTTAGAAAGTGCAACCATCATTAGAAACTGCAATCATCATTAGAAACTGCAACCATCATTAGAAACTGCAACCATCTTTAGAAACTGCAACCATCGTTAGAAACTGCAACCATCGTTAGAAAGTGGAACCATTGTTAGAAAGTGCAACCATCATTAGAAACTACAACCATCATTAGGAACTGCAACTATCGTTAGAAACTGCAACCATCGTTAGAAACTGCAACCATCGTTAGAAAGTGCAACCATCGTTAGAAAGTGCAACCATCGTTGGAAAGTGCAACCATCATTAGAAACTGCAACCATCTTTAGAAAGTGCAACCATCGTTAGAGCATCAACCTGAATCACCTAAGACAGACCAACCGATCAAAACATCAGAGCAGGAGCAACCCCTTGATCATCCCTCCCGTCTGGAAACTGTTTCTCCTCAACTCAAATTCCCTGAATTTCGCAGGTCTTGCAGGACACGACGACCACCAAATTGGCATTCTGATTATGACCTCTCTTGAAACCTTCCACCCTACTTGACATCATTCTATTTTTCTGCAACCATCATTAGAAACTGCAACCATCTTTAGAAACTGCAACCATCGTTAGAAACTGCAACCATCGTTAGAAAGCGGAACCATTGTTAGAAAGTGCAACCATCATTAGAAACTACAACCATCATTAGGAACTGCAACTATCGTTAGAAACTGCAACCATCGTTAGAAACTTCAACCATCGTTAGAAACTGTAACCATCTTTAGAAACTGCAACAATCGTTAGAAACTGCAACCATCGTTAGAATCTGCAACCATCGTTAGATACTACAACCATCGTTAGAAAGTGCAACCATCGTTGGAAAGTGCAACCATCATTAGAAACTGCAACCATCTTTAGAAAGTGCAAACATCGTTAGAAAGTGCAACCATTGTTAGAAAGTGCAACCATCGTTAGAAAGTGCAACCATCGTTAGATAGTGCAACCATCGTTAGAAACTGCAACCATTGTTAGAAAGTGCAACCATCGTTAGAAACTGCAACCATCATTAGAAAGTGGAACCATTGTTAGAAAGTGCAACCATCATTAGAAACTACAACCATTATTAGGAACTGCAACTATCGTTAGAAACTGCAACCATCGTTAGAAACTGCAACCATCGTTAGAAACTGCAACCATCGTTAGAAACTGCAACAATCGTTAGAAACTGCAACCATTGTTAAAAAATGCAACCATCATTAGAAACTGCAAACAACATTAGAAACTGCAACAATAGTTAGAAACTGCAACCATTGTTAAAAAATGCAACCATCATTAGAAACTGCAACCATCATTAGAAACTGCAACCATCTTTAGAAACTACAACAATTGTTAGAAAGTGCAACCATCATTTGTTGTTCCACATAACTCAGATTGCTGAAAATGAGTTTATTAGAGACTTTTATATTCGCTCCTTGAACCTCGACTGAAAACAAATGACAGCCAGGACCTGTTCCACAAAACTTTAACAAAAATACAATCAAGATTTTAAGAAATACAGTAACCTGTTTGGTTAATAAAAACTCAATTTTAGTGATTGACCAATCTGAACATTGGAAAATTAAAATCATCTGAAGTAAAGACTTTGTGAAACAGACTCCAGAATCATAACGCAAATTATGTCATCTGATATTGATAAGATGGTATCTTCAAACCAATGAAAAACTTATATGTCACTAAACACCAGAACATCAGTGAGAATACAACTTATTCTTAGTAATGATTGAAGATAAAATTCATCTGAAAGTACCCATTACAACTCAAAAATACAAGAAGGTTTGAAGCTCATGAGAATAGAGAAGGAGACCAAATGTTACTTTTGTTTGTTTGCCCTAAGAGCCTTGTTTTGGATTCAATATGACACGTAAATAACGTCTATGGGCAATGGATAAACTACTTTCTTCATTCTTTTGTTGCCTTCCCTTATTTTCATATACATATATATACCATAATTGGACTGGTAATACTTATATCAATAGAAGGTAGAGGTGTTCTAATGTCTGGGAAAAATACCAGATGGTCCCACGTCATTAATTAACTCGTAATTAGGCTAATTATGACCGGAATTCCCACGGTAGGGTACTAACAAGTACGTCAAGTCTCAAATGTTGTTGATCTTTTTTTTTATCATCCAGTCTGTCAATTCGGTACATAAATCATGACTTAACCAGACGCTGTTGTTATTCCCCACATTCATTAATATTTTCCACAACAACAATGGCATTTTAGTATTCCATTTATTATCTCTAGCAAAAGGCAATAATACGTTTAAATATCATTTTGTAAAAACATTATGAATTAATTTAAATAAGTTTTAACTAACTAATAATAAAATACAAAATCAATTTTTAGGCGCCTTTACAGTATATCCTGCTCATACGACCACCTTTATTAAGAGCCCACCTTCAATAAGCGACCACAATAAATTCCCCCCTACGAGTTTTCAATGTAATTATCGACTAATAAGCGGCCACCTTCATTACGCGACCAGCGGCCATGTATTTATACTCCCAATTGATTAAAATAACTCAATTAAGCGACCATGACACTTTTGATTATCTCCCGTAACAACAATCACGTTCACGTGTCGGTGATATTCAATGAGATTATCGCTAATCGGTAATTAGATAATCTTCTACAGATTGTATTGACAATTATCATAAAGTACTGTAAAGGCTTCAATATTTCGTTTTTGGTAAAATTTAGACTACCGTAAATTTGATCAGAAAGCGAAAGTAGGGTATACCGGATGTTGTTATAAAAACATATTAATCAGTTGAAAATGGAATAAAGCGTGATAAAGGGCAATTAAAATGCAAGTAAAGAAGGATATCTTATTGATTTAAGGTAGAGAATTTTGACTTTGAAAACGATAATAACTGTGAGAACTTTGGTATCTAATAGAAAATAAAATACGACAAAATAGAGTATCCCGTCGGTAGATAGGAGATAGCATGCAAAAGCAGTAGAAACTATACATGTATGAGTAAAAGTAAGATCCTATGATTTCAATAATGTCAAAACGAAATGGTCTTGCAGTTCCTCTCTTAAGAGGCCACCTTCACTCAGCGACCGTTTTTGAATATTCCCTTGAGTGGTCTCTGAATGCAGGTTCTACTGTATTCATATGACGTCATTTGGACATGTGAACAAACATGGAGTCTAAATTTAGCGTTTCAAAGCAGATCAGAGTCAAATGGATTCCACAAGCATTTCCACGTCCACATAGGTCTTTTGAACTTGAGAATACATGGATTATTCATTAGAAACCCCAATTAATCAATTAGTAAGCTTACCTTGGCTCTAATTAATGGGGCAACCCATCTTTAAATAGAAGTGTAAAGCTGAGAGTTGACTCTTCAATGCAGTGGGTTTTAATGAGCTAAAAAAATACTACAAGTTACCTATCTTCTTGTCTACTAGATGTAAATCATAACCCATGTCTGTCCTGGCGTAATGTCCCGTTGCTATGGCATCACAGTTTAGAGTTTCTAGAGCATATTTAAGAAACAGGTTGAATTTTAAATACTTGTTACATAGTATATCTGGGTTTGGTGTTCTACCATTCTCATACTCAAATAACATTTCACTGAAATAATACAACAACATTTCACTGAAATAATACAACAACATTTCACTGAAATAATACAACATTTCACTCAAATAATACAACATTTCACTGAAATAATACAAAACATTTCACTGACAGTCTAAAAGAAAAAATAGTATTTCATTGACAGTCTGAAATAATACGACATTTCACTCAAATAATTGACCCCATGACAATTATTTGGTTGTTACTTGTAAACCTCCTGAACACACACCCTCACAGACCCATATCTAATGATAAATAGAATTAATGTTCATATGTGATACAATATGATGATAACACTACTCAAGGTGGTCAATGGAGTAAAGTTTGCCTAAAAAAACAGTAAATAGCTTCCCATTACCTTACCTAAACACTTGATTCCAATATTCTTTCACAAAATTCACTTCATGTAGAGGGATATGGAGTTTTTTGCATACAAATTCTGCATCTTGTAAATCAATATCTGGTTGACAGATTCCTTTCTCATTTACTGTGTCCCAGTTTCTCATAAATACTCCTATAACTTCAAAACCTACAACAGATGATTAGGATAGGCCCACAATAAAACACAAACATTTGTGCTAACTCAGGCACAGTTCTATAAATTTTAATTACTGAGGGTTGTAGAATCTATAAGCTGGGTCTACCCACAATCTAGATATATGCTCTACAATATAAGGCACTGTTTTACTTACGCACCCCCATACGGCACTGTTTTACTTACACAGCCTATACAGCACTGTTTTACTTACGCAACCTATACGGCACTGTTTTACTTACGCACCCCCATACGGCACTGTTTTACTTACGCACCCCATACGGCACTGTTTTACTTGCGCACCCCTATACGGCACTGTTTTACTTACACACCCCCATACGGCACTGTTTCACTTACGCACCCTATACGGCACTGTTTTACTTACGCACCCCCATACGGCACTGTTTTACTTACGCACCCCCATACTGTTTTACTTACGCACCCCCATACTGTTTTACTTAAGCACCCACATATGGCAATACTAAATACTGACTATTCATTTCACCAATTTTTATCTTGGCCCTTACTTTTTACTGGTGATCTTGGCAGCAAGAGATATTTACCACTAGTGTCGAATAGCTAAATGCCGTTCAAATGGCTATATGCCACTGGTGGTAAAAATGAAAATTACATAAAAGGAGAGAAGGGAGGGACAAGAGGATAGGGAGGGAGGGACGGGACAGATGGGAGGGCAGGACGGACGGACCTAATATACATTCATATTGTTTTTACTATGTCAAGGACAGACGGTAAAGGGCAGACTGACATATGGACAGGGGCAACGGAAGTATACATCACATCCATATTGCTTTTACTAAGTCAAGGACAATAACTCAAAATCCGTTCATTCGATAATTTCCATACATGCATACCAAGTTTTATTAAGATTGGATAAAAAACTGTAGCCTCTATTGTGGATACAACCCAAATTTGACGCGTTTTACAAATTCAAGGGCAATAATTCCAAAAACGTTATGTTTGATAATTTCATGTGATAATTTCCATTTTCGAACCTGACCGAGATATCATCAGTATATACATGTATACCAAGTTTCATTAAGATCGGATAAAAACTGTAGCCTGTATTGTGGATACAACAAATGTGGACGGACCGACGGACAGGGGAGACGACAATATACGTCCACATTTCCATGTGGGCTTATAAAAACTGGATCCAGGGATTTATGTAGAAAATGCCTGAGGAAGGAGCCCCTTGAGGTAATAATAGGTTAGTGTTTAGTGATTATATCGATAAATATCAATGCCTGTGGGTAATACTGTTATCCATAAACTCGTTCTTTTCAGGAATTTTCACAACAGAGTAAGTATAAAATAGTAAAATAATAAGACAATAGGACTATTTTGTTTCATATTATGGGCCCACGTAAACCAATGGTGGGATGTAGGGCTATTTGTATTCTGTGGAACAAAACGGAACAAACCAACCAACGGAAAGGAACGGAACAGGGTGTATTCTTGTCCCGTGCCGCAAAGTACAGATATGCTTCTTATCTGCATTTTGGGGAATGGAACGGGAAAAGATAATCTATGTATATCGTTGGCAGACAATATTCTGGCCGAAACGACTGTTACAGTCGTTGTTTTCTTCCCGTCTAGTCTGGTTACGCATTCGGTTACAATCTCGTTGGTGTGACAGCCAAAAGTGGGTCTAGGCCCTAAGAGTAGACCCTAGTCACGGCATGTTTTATGCGAGTGTCTGAATTGTAGAAGTTTGTTACAAGATGAGAAGACTGGTTTAATGAAAAGTAACAGAGATTATAATCTTGTTCCGTGCCACAAAAATCAGATTAGAGATATAAATCTGTTTTCTTTTTTCCGTTCCTTGTCGCGTTCTGCAAAATAAAAATACAGTATCGTCAAAATCCGTCAGGAATTGTACCTTCTAGAGCAGGGGTTCCCAAACTTCGGCCTGCTGGTCAGATACGACCTGGCCCTATCGAAAAGATTCCATTCGGCCCACAGAAGTTTTGATTTCGATTTTTTCAAAGTGTTAAACATGCTTTTTTGGAAACAGTATCTAAATAAAGAAACGGGGAAATGTAAGGCTAGTACTCAGTGGCCTGAAACCAAAATCCTTTTTGAATCTGGCCTACACGACAAATTAATTAGGAACCCATGTTCTAGAGTGTTAACAGACAATTGTAGGAGAATCGACGGACGGATGAACGAACAAAGGTGACGCGAGTATACGACCAAACTTTCAAAATGCACAAAATTAGTCCTTTTTCATATCTTTCTATGGAAAGAGGAGAACCCTCGCAGATGTTCCATGAGAGTCACATAATCTCGACCCTCGACAGTAGTTGGAAATCGCACGAAAAAGGGATTGGCTAATAATAATAATTTCAGCGTAAAGGAGAACTGATAGAATTACTCTATGATATTTAGGCCCTTGCCACGTGGTCATTTAGGAGAAGTATAAAAATAACCATAAACCGTTTAGGAAATGGCTGACAAATTTCAGCGCTTGCTTTTTTTCTGAAGTCCTAGCGAAACAAACACAGATAAGAAAAAGGACTAATTTTGTGCATTTTGAAAGTTTGGTCGTATACTCGCGTCACCTTCGTTCATTCATCCGTCCGTCGATTCTCCTACCATTGTCTGTGAACACTCTAGAACAGGGGTTCCTAATTAATTTGTTGTGTAGGTCAGATTAAAAAAGGATTTTGGTTTCAGGCCACTGAGTACTAGCCTTACATTTCCCCGTTTCTTTATTTAGATACTGTTTCCAAAAAAGCATGTTTAACACTTTGAAAAAATCGAAATCAAAACTTCTGTGGGCCGAATGGAATCTTTTCGATAGGGCCAGGTCGTATCTGACCAGCAGGCCGAAGTTTGGGAACCCCTGCTCTAGAAGGTACAATTCCTGACGGATTTTGACGATACTGTATTTTTATTTTGCAGAACGCGACAAGGAACGGAAAAAAGAAAACAGATTTATATCTCTAATCTGATTTTTGTGGCACGGGACAAGATTATAATCTCCGTTACTTTTCATTAAACCAGTCTACTCATCTTGTAACAAACTTCTGCAATTCGAACACTCGCATAAAACATGCCGTGAGTAGGGTATACTCTTAGGGCCTAGACCCACTTTTGGCTGTCACACCAACGAGATTGTAACCGACTGCGTAAACAGACTAGACGAGAAGAAAACAACAACTGTAACAGACGTTTCGGCCAGAATATTGTCTGCCAACGATATACATAGATTATCTTTTCCCGTGTCGTTCCCCAAAATACAGATAAGGTGCATATCTGTACTTTGCGGAACGGGACAAGAATACAACCTGTTCCGTTCCGTTTAGTTCCACAGAATACAAATAGCCCTACATCCCACCATTGGTTTACGTAGGCCCATAATATGAAACAAATAGTCCTATTGTCTTATTATTTTACTATTTTATACTTACTCTGTTGTGAAAATTCCTGAAAAGAACGAGTTTATGGATAACAGTATTACCTACAGGCATTGATATTTATCTATATAATCACTAAACACTAACCTATTATTAGGCTACCTCAAGGGGCTCCTTCCTCAGGCATTTTCTACATAAACCCCTGGATCCAGTTTTTAGTTTATTTAGCAGATTCATTTTTCGAAAATGCAATGATGGTTTACAACCTCATGAGAGTTGCGTTAATCTTTTCACACCTCCTTTTTATATAACAAAACTTAGTTATTTCCAGTCTTTCAGATGATGAACTTACGTAAATTGCCTGTCCGTAAGATTCTCTTACCGTAGCATTCTGATAAATTTAGAGCATTCAGGTTTTGTTGAAGTAATGGGCCGCTTTCGTTAATCATTAAAGATTTGTATTCTAGTAGGCCTATGTAGTATTGTTTGCGCTTGTTCCCTTCTTTGTAGTCACTAGTTGGTGATGTGCATACACGAGGCCTCTTAATTCAGAGAAAAAAATTATGATGGCATGCTAAATCTAATAAGGCCCGGTCAATTCGATATGATATATAAACATCACATTGCGTCCTTGAGATCTAAACTGACCCTGACCTTCGAAATCCTACTTTCATTTTATAGTTTATTAATATTTAGTTTTAGCAGTCATTTACTGGAATATTTATATGGGTTTAACAGTAATTATATAATCAAAATGCATGCCCGAAAAAGTTTGTATTCCAAAATACTCATTTTATGTAATTTTAATTTTTACCACGCGTGGCATATAGCCATTTAAACGGCATTTAGCTATTTGCCACTAGTGGTAAATATCTCTTGCCATTAATATTTTACACTCTGAATACATTTATTACATCAACACAGTAGCTTCAAACATTGAAATCATCATAAAAGTCCGTTTTTAAAAAACACGTGGTACATAAAAACGTGCCACTTATTCTTTCAATGAAGCCTATAGCGACCTTGCTAAAATTACCAAGAGTGACAAATAGACAGTCCCGATCTTGGCCAGTGCTTCACATATAAATAGAACCAGAAATTCTTCACTCTTAACATAATTACCTTGTTTCTTCAGAATTAATCCACTAACAGCACTGTCAACTCCACCAGACACTCCCAGTGCTACTCTTCTCATCATCCTTAGGGTTTACCATCAAATTTAGTGGTACTAATGCTTTGTTTTTCATTTAAAGTAAAAATAACATCATCTCTAATCTCTGATAATTTCTACTTTCAGTTTATTTGACGAAGCTCGAATGATGATTGGTTGTTTATTGTTTATTGCTTGATTAACCAGGCTGTGTTTCTATTTATATCAGACAGTATTCGAGATTTCTGTTTTATCTGGGTACTGCCACATCTTTATCGTTTCTAGTTTTTTGAATGGAATTCATATTTTCGATGAAAAACAATATAAATTTCAAAATTAGGATGATGTTTATAATAATATTACCAGCTCTAGTTGGAATGATAATTCCGGATTAATTGTGAGGGAACCTCATTTTGTGACTTTGAAAAACGATAAGAAAGTATTAAGAAGAAAGTTAGAACAGATTCTCTGAATTTATTCGTCAGATATTGGTATTCTTCAATGTTTTGTAGTTCTATGCAATGATTGGTTCTATGGTTATTAATTCTATAGAATCATGATTTGATTATGAACTTACGAGAAGTTCGTGTGAATAGCTGAAATATGTTCGAAGTCTAACCTCCTTGTCAAAAGAGTTCTTATTGTGTTTGTCACTTCCGGATTTAGATAAGTTTGTTTTTATGTCGAAGAAGAGTGTTTTGTCTCTTTTCCTTTAATGTCGAAAATGAATGAAAGTAGCGATGGAGCAGTCAGCAAAGAAGATATCCACTGTCTTTTGGAACACTTTTCCAAGTCGACCCACAAAGTTCGAAGTGGTGACATGAAGGTAAACATCTTGAAAATCGTCAAAAAATTTCAGAATTTGGGCCCTGACCCAGATTTCATCACTGTTTACATTTTATTATCGTCTGTCATGTGATATAATGTGTAGCTTATTTGTTTATATTTGTATTATGGTAATTGATAACAGATGTTATTCTATAGGTATAAGGCCTAGATAACACTAACAGATGTAAGACATTGCCCCAAATATATCATAATATATAAATTATATATAAATCATAATACTAAATGACTATGACACTTAAAAATTAAATTAATATTATCCACATATCCAATGCTACTAGCCTATATGGCTATATCATGGCAATGCAATTTGTACATAAAACAAATTATTTTGTCAATATTTTTTAGGCAAACGATATTAATTCCAAATTCCCAAAAAGCCTACGTTCTCCTTGGTGCTTTAGGTTGATGACAATGAGATCATTGTCAATAGGAAATTTAGTTTAGCAGAGAAACGTTTTCATCTTGAATGTTCATCTTGAATGTTGGATTTCATGGGAAATATCTGGGAAGTAGGTGAAATTTATTTGAATTATGAAATTTTTTTGATAGACATTGTTTACTTTCAGGGAGACACGGTTATGGAAACATGTTTACAGCTGATTGGAAAAGATTATAAATATTCGGTTTGTATAGGCTTTCTCGTTTTATCCGTACCCAGTCCAAATGATAACAAATCAAAATGGTAATAGATCCACCAAAGTGGTAACACAATCAAATTTTAATGTAGTCTATATTGCTGGAAAATCCAGCCAGGTGTTTGTGCTCTAGCAGATTACATTACACAGTGAATAAATTAGCATTGCTGAAAATATTATTCTCTTTTGAATTTATCTTTATATCCAATATAATAAGTAAAGTTTCTCAGATTATCCAGTTAGTCTTGGAATGATCAACATTAGACGTGCCTTTCCTTTCTAGTTACTATAACTAATGTTAAATACATTTGTCTTTGTCATCATTAGCTCTGATGACCAGAGTAGCATTCTAGCTCATTTCCGGAGAATAAAACTGCGCTTATGAATGGATATTTCTTGGTCCATTCTCTATTGAACTTGCTTTTGTAAGTGGCGGCTCCTGTATATTTGGTCCGTTTCGTGGGTAGAGTGTCGTCAAAGGTGGAATCTGAATCTGAACTGTCCCGCATGTCCGACATTTTGACAGCCTGAACATGTGGTGCTGGAATCTAAACTGTCAACGCAATCTCTATACAGAGTTATCGTTCCTTTTCAATCAGTAGGCAAAGCAGGAAGGACAATTCTTGGGAGAGATTGCTGTTTTACAATTGGTCAGACTCAACTTAGCTAATGATCAGCAAGATTAAAAATAAACATGCGGAATTTCCTCAAAACATGACTGAAGATGCGCCTCGTTCTTTGGTCAGATTAATTTGGTAAGCAAACCAACAAATACTTGTGTGTTTTTATACGCCCACATGGAAATGTGAGTCAAATCCAAATTAAAAAACACTGTCATATAAAAAAACAATTTTTTTCCAACGTTTCCCTCTAATACAATAGAGCTTCCTCAGGGAGGGCTAAATACAAAATGAAGAGAAAAAGACAGTTAGTACAAAAATTATGACGTCATAATGCTAATTACCTCACCAGTCCTACATAACAACATTGATAACAAAATTTCATCAATGGAAAAGTACCAAAATTTTAAAGAGAGTGTTGATCTAAATTATAGGAAGGCCTATAGTTATTTGGAAAAGTTTTTCAGGCTGCCAGGATTATGTTCATTTAAGCCATTAGGCCACACAGTATTCAGTCTATGTATCCAGAATGACTCTGCCAAATCTTATTTATGTTTGTCTTCATGGTATATTTTCTGAAGGATAGTCCAAGTTAAGGAATGACCTGGAATGTTAAAATATGGAACCACTCTAGGTGCTTTACCATCTTTCTTTAATTTTATGTTTGAACGATGCTTATTAAGTCTTACACTAAATGAAGTAACAGTTTGCCCTACATATTGAATTCCACATTCCGAACATGTTAAAAAATAAATCACATAATTGGATGTGCAATTAACAGCATCTTTGATGAAAAACACTCTGGAGTCTTTACTTGTTATTGTATTGGTGGTATTGATGGTGTCACACGCTTTACATGGAGGTCTTTGTCGTAAGCAAGGTGAGCATCCCCAAGTATCTACATTCGTAGGCCTATCACTTTTATTCTGTAACTTATTAGCGTGAAGGATGTCACCAATAGTCTTGTTTCTTTATTCTGACAAGAGTTTTTGCCCTTGACTTCAATATCCATTTAGTGAATTTTTTTTAGTCATTGCTCAATTTTTTTTTTCAAATTCGATGCTGCCAGTGTGCGTATGTTACCTTGCCTGGCAAGCTATCTTTTTAAATTTTTTACCCTTAACCTTCAACATGCGTGATATTTTAAGGTAGCTGCATGAGATTGAAGCTGAATGCGTGAGTCTCGCGCCAAATGCGTGAGAGTTGTGAGGTCTGATAATTATTGGTAAACATTATTTTTTTTATCTATGAATTTGCTTACACTGTAGAATCTAAAAATAGCACACTGCTGTCTATTTTCCTATTTTCTCAATTATAAAAGATTTAAGGGAAAAACAGCAATGTCTTGGTAGAGGAGGTTTTATAGGCACAAGCCTGTTCTTCAATCCTTTTCTTTTGAATAATGTATTGTTTGCAAAAAAAAAAAACAAAAAAAAAAACAGCAATGGCTTTATTTCTTATGGTATAAAACTGAATATATTTACTAGATTACCTTCCTCCAACCTCTAACCTATCAGTATATGTACCTAATTACAATGAAGATATGGACTACATTAGATTTTAACCAAAAGATATATTTTCTTTTGAACAGGGTTGTTACTGTTATGACTTTTCAAAATTTGTTACTGATTTGGTTTGTTAATGCTTTGACTGGCAATACCTTTACCAATCTATGTCATTTGATTAGTTACAATGGAAGGGTGGGTTTCGCTCTTGCTCTGCGTGTGATAGTTGTTAGCCTTGTAAAATATCTTGTTTCCTTCTTTCTAATCTCCCCATCCATGGCAATATGTATCTTATGATAAAACTTGAATGTCAAGGAAGAAATTAGAACAGGGCTGAATTTGAGTGCTCATAGAAATATACAGAGGCAAGATCTAGAATCTGTTTGTTGTTCTCAATTTCTCAAACAGCAAAGAAAGATACAGTGCCCATAAGAGAAAGAAAGGTTAATCGGCATTCATCAACTGTTTTACCAACTAAATCTGTCAATGTACCGTTTGCTAAATTCAATTGACATGATCTACATGGATGATTATATTTATAGTTTGAACTTATTACTTTTTTCCCTGACTCTCAAGGGCTTCCTGATGAGTTATAGTTGAAGTTAGCTTATATTATCAAGTTGTTATCAGTTATCTCGTTATAAATTTCAAACAGTTTCAGATTTCCTTATATTTGTTAAAACTGTTTCCTCTTGTTATATTAATATACATATTTTGATACTTTAAATCTTCTTCATGCCTTTGTTTTTATACGGCCACATGAAAATGTGGACGTATATTGACATCACCCCTGTCTGTCCGTCGGTCCATCCGTTCGTCCTCAACAATTACTTGTGTACGCGATACAGGCCAGAGTTTTTATCCGATTTGAATGAAACTTGGTATATGTATTCATCTTGATAATGTCTCGGACAAGTTCGAAAATGGCACGATTCCAGATGTCTGTTTATGACTTATGGCTCTTGATTAAATGAAAAAACATTAAAATTTACTTGTGTACACAATAGAAGCTATAGTTTGCATCCGATTCTAATGAAACTTGGCATGTGTATTCATCTTGATAATATCTCAGACAAATTAAAAAATGTCACGATTCCAGATGTCGGTTTATGAGTTATGGCCCTTGATTAAATCAAAAAATGTTATAATGTACTTGTGTATGCAATAGAAGCTATAGTTTTCATCCGATATGAATGAAACTTGGTATGTGTATTCATCTTTATAATATCTCGGACAAGTTCGAAAATGGCACGATTCCAGATGTCGGTTTATGAGTTATGGCCCTTGATTAAATGAAAAAACGTTAAAATGTACTTGTGTATGCAATAGAAGCTATAGTTTTCATCCGATATGAATGAAACTTGGTATGTGTATTCATCTTTATAAAATCACACCTGATGTCGGTTTATGAGTTATGGCCCTTGTTTAAATGAAAAAACGTCAAAATGTAGTTGTGTATGCAATAGAAGCTATAGTTTTCATCCGATATGAATGAAACTTGGTTTGTGTATTCATGATAATATCACGCCAGATGTCGGTTTATGAGTTATGGCCCTTGGTTAAATGAATAAACATTAAAATTTACTTGTGTACGCAATAGAAGCTGTAGTTTTTATCCGATTTGAACGAAATTTGTGTATTCATCTTAACATCTCGGACAAGTTCAAAAATGGTGCGATTCCAGATGTCGGTTTATGAGTTATTGCCCTTGATTAAATGAAAAAACATGGAATATTCTGTTGGCTGAAGTTGGCGTATGTTACCTTGCCTGGCAAGCTATCTTTGAGACACTGAAAGCTAAGGCAATTTTATGAAATCCATTAAATGTTATGTTACATCACTGAACCTTCGATCAGCATTGAGAGAGTAGGTTTAAAAGTGCCTTTGCTTAGAAATATGTGAAAGTTAACTTCATCTTAAAGTGTCATTAAATAGCTCTGATGTGTTTCCTTTGTTTGTTTGTGTTAATATAGATCTGTCTTACATAACATGTTTGTTTCCATCACTGATTATACATAATACATTTTTATTTTAATAAATTGATATTTTCTTTAATATTATAATTCTAGGTAGTAACCTTCATTCTTAAAAAGAAAAAGCTTTTCATTGCTAAAATTTTGAATCAAAAGGTTTTATGCACTGCATTATTGCACTGTTGGATGATTTTGCTTGTAGCTAAGATTTTGTTTATCATTCTATTAAAGTCTGTACATAATTTTAATGGTGAACTATGTAGCCAGTATAAGTTGTATATATATTTATTATAGATTGTACATAATTTTAATGGTGAACTATGTAGCCAGTATCCTAATAAGTTGTATATATATTTATTATAGATTGTACATAATTTTAATGGTGAACTATGTAGCCAGTATCCTAATAAGTTGTATATATATTTATTATAGATTGTACATAATTTTAATGGTGAACTATGTAGCCAGTATACTAATTAGCTGTATATATATTTATTATAGATTGTACATAATTTTAATGGTGAACTATGTAGCCAGTATCCTAATAAGATGTATATATATTTATTATAGATTGTACATAATTTTAATGGTGAACTATGTAGCCAGTATCCTAATAAGTTGTTTATATATTTATTATAGATTGTACATAATTTTAATGGTGAACTATGTAGCCAGTATCCTAATAGTTGTATATATATTTATTATAGATTGTACATAATTTTAATGGTGAACTATGTAGCCAGTATCCTAATAGTTGTATATATATTTATTATAGATTGTACATAATTTTAATGGTTAACTATGTAGCCAGTATCTTAATAAGTTGTACAATTATAGATTGTACATAATTTTAATGGTGAACTATGTAGCCAGTATCCTAATAAGTTGTATATATATTTTTATAGATTGTACATAATTTTAATGGTGAACTATGCAGCCAGTCTCCTAATAAGTTGTATATCTATTTATTATAGATTGTACATATTTTAATGGTGAACTATGAAGCCAGTATCCTAATAAGTTGTTCATATATTTATTATAGATTGTACATAATTTTAATGTGAACTATGTAGCCAGTATCCTAATAAGTTGTATATATTTATTATAGATTGTACATAATTTTAATGGTGAACTATGCAGCCAGTATCCTAATAAGTTGTTTATATATTTATTATAGATTGTACATAATTTTAATGGTGAACTATGTAGCCAGTATCCTAATAAGTTGTATATATATTTTTTATAGATTGTACATAATTTTAATGGTGAACTATGCAGCCAGTATCCTAATAAGTTGTATATTTATTATAGATTGTACATAATTTTAATGGTGAACTATGTAGCCAGTATCCTAATAAGTTGTATATATATTTATTATAGATTGTACATAATTTTAATGGTGAACTATGTAGCCAGTATCCTAATAAGTTAGTTTTATTAGAATATGAGTTGACAGAAGGTGATAAATCCAATACAAGAGATGAGTAAGTCAAACTTTTATCATACCATTTCTATTATTTTAGTGTAATGTGTTTTATCTTCTGTACAGGACTCCATACTCCATGTGACAGCGTCAAGGCAATGATGAACTAAATTGAGTGTTATGTGCTGCTTTTCAGTACCGGTTTGAGCAAGTGAAGAAAGGCAATGCCATGTAAAAATTCAATTAGAACAATTTTGCCAAGACAGCATCAATAGCCTTTTGTTCTGTCGAGAGATATACATTGTGCCCATCCTGTAGTACATAGGGTCAGGGTTCAAGTTATATTGGAAATTTGATCAGCAATTTTTCAATCAATGTTCAGTTATGTCTTATCAAGTTAAACTTTGATTTGCATTTCATGAAAATTTGTTGGCAAATCAAAGTGCAATCAGAGTCTTCAGTTTGATCTTGCCAATTATGATAGGTCATTAAGGTTATAGAGACTGTCAAGATTTGCCGTACCTGTATCGATTTCGCAAGATTTTCACCCAAAAAATTACTTTTAATTTGATTTGCAAATTTTCAGGATAGATTTAGATTTCGGCAAATCCTAGGACATATCAAATTGTTAAAAGGTTTATTTTGAATCTCAAACTACAAACATGATACGGCTTTAACTAAACCCTGCATATAAGGCTTCAGTTAATATGTCTATTTGTACAACTTGACCGTATTCAATGTCAGCCCTTTAATTTGGCATCACTGTTAGAGCAAAGCTAGGTTTAAATGAAAAACAATAATTTTTGAATAGCCGCTTGCGATTATGATTTGTAAAGACAGGGTTTTTATTTCCCTCCCCATTTACATTGACCATAAATTTGTTATTGCCTATAGTCCAGGGGTTTTCAACCTTGGGGTCGTGTCTTCAAGTTGGTGACTTCAGAAAACTTTTGGGGGACGCTAACATCACATAATAGCAAAAAAAAAAGTGTCTGTGAACAGGTTATGGTTTAAGATTTAATGCCTTTATTTATACAATATGATTGTATTAAAGATAGTTTAGTGAATTTTTACATATTCTATTCGAAAGTTATGGTAAGTCATTTTTTTAAATGAAATGGGGGATGCGAACTATTCATGGGGACATTGCTGAAAAAGGTTGAGTACCCTGCTATAGTCTGATTTAATTTCAATAACATTATCATTGCAGCTTACAAAGTATATATGATATGAATAAATTAAGAGAAAGTATACGACAGGCCAGATTTGCTCGTTGTAGATCAAGATTTGTTGTTCCTGTCATGTTATTTGAAGGAAAGGTAGGATTTCAATTTAAAGGAATACTTTCTCTTAGAATGGACATAAAATTTAAAGTCTCAAACTTGCTCAATAAGAGTATATATTCATCAGTTGAATTTACAAGTGCTATTACTAAAGAATAGAATCTCTATATAACATAATATATCCATTTAACTAAATAATTTTTGAAAAAGCTTCAAAATGTGTTTCAAGCTGACTAACGGATAATTACTTAGTTTAGGATAAATTTGATTATAGAGGGATTCTGTTGAATAAATTAAACACCAGGTAAGTCTACTCTTGAACAAAGACTTATTTAGACAAAGTTTCAAGATTTCAATTTTTTGGATCATTCTAAGAAGTAGTACCTAATATACCTTTGATAAATTTTTTATTTTGATCTGTTTAACATTCACTATAAAGTTCTGATATTTTTTCATGTATTTCTTTGTACATTGAGGTCATTATATTTTAGCAAATCTGTAGATCAGCCACATTGTCTAGTGGAGCTGAGATGTATGGAAGATCAGGAATGGATTTTCTGTTTTCAAGTAAGATATATTCCTCTTATAAGTATTTTAATTTAGTGGTATTACAATATATTCAAATTATATAATCCTTGTAAGACATTTACAAGTAACACTGCATATTAAGAGACAACAATTAATATGGATACAGACTTTTATTTAAAGGGATACTGTGTTTTAGTATAAACATAAAATCTTAGTTCTCAAGAATGGTCAATATGACTATATATTCATCAGTGAACGTACCTGGTGTCATAAAGTAACAGAATCCCTTAAAATCTGGAAAATTCATAAAACTAAGTCATTTTTGAAAAACGCTTGGTAAAATTATTAAGCCTTTTTCAATAATCAAATGCATCTTTATGGATATTTACATAGTTTTGGGGAATTTTTTTTTTTTTTATATTATTCATAAGCGCAGGTATATTTACTGATGACAGTTAACAGCATAACTTATATAAGGCATACTACCTCTTAGGATGACCAAAAATTGAAAATTTTAAACTTTGAGTCTTTTTTCATCAGTGGACTTACCTAGTGTTAAAACTAAATGACAGAATCTCTCTGTTATCCAATAAATCAATAAAACTTATGTAATACATTAAATTAAGTAATTTTGAAACATGTCTAGCAGCATTTTTCAATAATTACTTATAATTTAATGGATATATCATGTTATATAGAGATTACATTCTTTAGTCATAGCATCTGGTAAGTTCGACTGATAAATATATACAATTATTGACTCAAAATTTCCTCCATTCTAAGAGGAAGTATTCCTTTATTGGAATCCTGAGGGTTACATTTTTCTCAGCATTAATTCAAGAAAATATGTGCCAGTATTGACCATTAATGCTTTTCCTTTCTTTGAATAGATTTCTTTGGTAATATTAAATACAGTATATCCTGCTCATGCGACCACCTTTATTAAGAGCCCACCTTCAATAAACGACCACGATAAATTCCCCCCTACGAGTTTTCAATGTAATTATCGACTAATAAGCGGCCACCTTCATTACGCGACCAGCGGCCATATATTTATACTCCCAATTGATTAAAATAACTCAATTAAGCGACCATGACACTTTTGATTATCTCCCGTAACAATAATCAAGTTCACGCGTCGGTGATATTCAATGAGATTATCGCTAATCGGTAATTAGATAATCTTCTACAGATTAATTTTATAGCTTGTTGCTGATTAATATTGAAAGATATCATCATATTGACAATTATTATAAAGTACTGTAAAGGCTTCAATATTTCGTTTTTGGTAAAATTTAGACTACCGTAAATTTGATCAGAAAGCGAAAGTAGGGTATACCGGATGTTGTTATAAAAACATATTAATCAGGTGAAAATGGAATAAAGAGTGTTACCGGGCAATTAAAATGCAAGTTAAGAAGGATATCTGATTAATTTAAGGTAGAGAATTTTGACTTTGAAAACGATAATAACTGTGAGAACTTTGGTATCTAAAAGAAAATAAAATACGACAAAATAGAGTATCTCGTCGATAGATAGGAGATAGCATGCACAAGCAGTAGAAACTATACATGGATGAGTAAAAGTAAGATCCTATGATTTCCAAAACGTCAAAACGAAATGGTTTTGCAGTTCCTCTCTTAAGAGGCCACCTTCACTCAACGACCGTTTTTGAATATTCCCTTGAGTGGTCTCTGAATGCAGGTTCTACTGTATTATAACTATTGTAATATGGTATTGTAGGTAATGAAGCTATACCAAATGGTACTAATGGAGAACAAAGGTAAAATATGATATTTATGATTTAATTGAAATAATGAGCATACAATAGCACAAGAATTGAATAAACAGTTAAAAGTATTGTGCTGTAGAAATACTAGAGTTGTCTTTAATTCCAACATGTTTCACAGGTCCTTTCTTGAGAAGAAACACATGAAAATTTGAAAATGTCATAATTAAAGTCTGTCTCTGCAACGGGATAAGGTGATCATCAAGAAGTTATTGAGTTATTACCCTTGCCCTAGGCAAAATCAGAAACAGCTGCTACTATAACAGGACTGTTGATTTATTTTTTGTTCCACAAAAAGACTATGTTATCTAACTGTAAACTGTATTTCATGGCCTTGAATTTGTCTTAATAGTTACTGTTATTCGTACTTTTACTTTCTGAACACACTGACACACAATCTCTTCACCAAACATTATTCAATTTATTTCAAAGTTTTTTCCAAATACCGATTTTTATCGGTACTCGGTCAATTCGGGTACATGTCAACCCGGGTACACATTTTTGTAAGTTAACTCGGGTACAAAATTAAACTCGGAGACAATATTCTCCAGTCAACTCGGGTACAAATTTATCGATGCCGTTTTTTTATCTTTAGTATGAAAGAGTTCTTTAAAAGGGAGACAATTTATTTTTTATTCAGTATAACAATAACAATATCTTAATACATGGTTGCATGTCGTTATTTGGACATTTTTTTTTAGTGCCCATTTGTTTCTAGGTGGAGCCCATTTACATGGCAACAACACGCCCAATTTCCTTTAGTAGCGTATTGATGGACATGTCCCATTGTCATATGTCGCCCATATAGCAAAAATTTGCGCCTGATGCAATCAGACATTTTCAGACGTAAAAGAATGAATGTCGAATAAGATTCGTATACGTATATATAATATTCAGATAGGAAGCCATATAATCAGAATTAATTGATAATCTTCTGATCTCTCCGCTAATTGAATGAGCGATCACACGTATCAGTAATTGTGTTTTCATTATTAATTAGTTTGTTAATCGTTTAATTGATTTACCGAAACCATGTTTCAAGGAAGTTCCGACCGTGAAAAACAATCTGCCGCTGATCTCGCTTACTACCGAAATCATGTTTAAAAGAAGTTCCGATCGCATGATCGGGAATTCGAAAACAAAAGGTTTTTAAGATATCATCTTTATTTCAATAATATATATTAGGTCGAAGTTGTCTCCGAGTTAACTGATGGTTGTACCCGAGTTAACTGATGGTTGTACCCCGAGTTAACTCACTTTGTCCCCGGGTTAACTGTACCCGAGTTGACATGTACCCGAGTTGACTGGTATTCTCTTTATCTACCACTTTAACAGATGACGTACCATGAGAAAAACAAGTATAAATAGTAACTAAAGCCTTAACCTGTTATTTTTGTACACATTTGGTCCACAGTGAAGTAATTGTACCACCACGTCAATGTATTTTCAGTGAAATGCAGTTATTTGATAGATATCGCGGACAAGATATTGGTTTATTAAAGGAATTAAAAGTTGGATATATCTGTGATTTAATGGTTGAAAAGAAGAAAGTCAAATTTGGAATGAAGTAAGTTTTTGAAAAACTACTTCATCTTTTTGAATATGAAGTTGGTATGAAAGAAAGCAGGAGCCACAGTGGCTCAGTCAGTTAGACGCTTGCTCGCTAACCTGAAACTTTCAGATTTTTCAGCCCGGTTTCCCCTTGTCAGTGATGAGGTCAGAGGGACTGACATGGAAAAAGCGTCTAGTTCTTCGAATGGGACAATAAACTAAAGCTAGACTGTGTGCTACAGACTGTGCATGTTGAAGATCTCTTGACACTTGCAAATTGCAAAAAGGGTAGGCTAATGCTGCTGTTCTGGCAAAATTTTCCTCATTGCACACTTTTTCACCGAAATATCACATCTGACTTTCACTTTATTAGAGGTGCAACTCGTGCTCACTCTACACGCTACAATTCTTTATGGATTCTTCTGATTTTTATTTTGATGTTTAGTGTCATTATGAAATTGATCCCTAATGATTTTCATGATGATCAGATAATTTTTCAGTGAAATATCGTGACTTAGATTTTTTCACTCTGTTACCTATAGGTTGCAACTCGTGCTCACTCTACAGGCTACAATTCTCTATTTATTCTTTTGATTGTTTTATGTGTGCCGATATCATTTTGAAGATGTGCGCTATTAAATTTAATGATGATCAGATAATTTTCTAAGCCTACGTTTTATTCATAATCAAAGCTGCCAGTGGGCGTATATTACCTTGCCTGGCAAGCTATCTTTTTTCTACCTAGTAAATACGTAGAAACAGTATTTTCGTTATAATTTCAGTATAACTTCATCAGAAAAAGTAGATAAAGAAAACCGATATTCAGACTTTACAATATTAGCTGTACCTTATCCAGGTAATATCCTTTTACCTTTGTTAGTTTGTACGAAATCCTAGCCTACCTCTAAATTTGTATTTGATTAATCGACGATATTTTCAATTAAAAAATTGCATGGAAAAATCAGCTTTTACCAGTTTTCTCTGTTGCAAGACAGATTTACAACAGAACTGTTAATAGCTGTTAATAATATTTGAAAATCACTATATAATATATAGGAGATAAACCCCAGTATACAGGCAACCTCTTTAAACAGCAATCCAGCTTCGAAATCAAGTCCCAAAGTAGTAAATCTATAGTTAATTGGTCTCTCTAAACCAGCATCTGAATTTGTAATAATTGAAGTTAATCTGTTGACGGCATGAGATGAATACGAAACATGCTAATTATCACTAATCCAATTAATTACGCTTTTATGTATTAACACTGCTACGGATAAACTGGCAATCCTTCCACACCGGCATTTATCACAGGGCCCACAGCCTGCAGGTTTAGAGGGGTTTCACTGTACTAGTAATAGATTAGATTTCATAACAACATGTATGTTGCCATCTAACATGTACTTTTCTTTTGATAGGGTGTGAGTTTTTTAAAGAATGGAAAGAGAAATGTTTTACAGGGGAAGTAATTCAATATGACTGGAATCAGGTCAGTAGAGTAGCATTTTTCTTATTTAAGTTTTGTCAGGTGACTTTTAAATGATTTAATCCTAGTTAAGGTGATACTTCAATCTGATATTTTAAATTTTGAATAGATTTTGTTTTTTTCCAATAAGGTAACTAGAAAGTTTCAGATTGTCTGAGATTTAACCTATGGCTTAAGTTATGGCAAAACCTGACCAAGGAAATGATCAGTTTCTTTCTATTAATCAATTGTTTTGCTTCCATATTTCAGGGTTTTAATGATGCTTTATTAGACATACCAGATACTCCCCTACTTTCACAATTACCTATAGACTGGCTTAAATACAGGGTAAGTTTACTTCCCTACTTTAAAAATTACCTATAGACTGGCTTAAATACAGGGTAAGTTTACTTTCCTACTTTCAAAATTATCTATAGACTGGCTTAAATACAGGGTAAGTTTACTCCCCTACTTTCAAAATTATCTATAGACTGGCTTAAATACAGGGTAAGTTTACTCCCCTACTTTCACAATTACCTATTGACTGGCTTAAATACAGGGTAAGTTTACTTCCCTACTTTAAAAATTACCTATAGACTGGCTTAAATACAGGGTAAGTTTACTTTCCTACTTTCAAAATTACCTATAGACTGGCTTAAATACAGGGTAAGTTAACTCCCCTACTTTCAAAATTATCTATAGACTGGCTTAAATACAGAGTAAGTTTACTCCCCTACTTTCAAAATTACCTATAGACTGGCTTAAATACAGGGTAAGTTTACTCCCTACTTTCAAAATTATCTATAGACTGGCTTAAATACAGGGTAAGTTTACTCCCTACTTTCAAAATTACCTATAGACTGGCTTAAATACAGGGTAAGTTTACTCCCTACTTTCAAAATTATCTATAGACTGGCTTAAATACAGGGTAAGTTTACTCCCTACTTTCAAAATTATCTATAGACTGGCTTAAATACAGGGTAAGTTTACTCCCTACTTTCAAAATTATCTATAGACTGGCTTAAATACAGGGTAAGTTTACTCCCTACTTTCAAAATTACCTATAGACTGGCTTAAATACAGGGTAAGTTTACTCCCTACTTTCAAAATTATCTATAGACTGGCTTAAATACAGGGTAAGTTTACTCCCTACTTTCAAAATTATCTATAGACTGGCTTAAATACAGGGTAAGTTTACTCCCCTACTTTCCAAAATTACCTATAGACTGGCTTAAATACAGGGAAGTTTACTCCCCTACTTTTACAATTACCTATAGACTGCCTTAAACACGGGGTAATTTTTATACGCCCACATGAAATGGGGGGCGTATATTGTCGTCACGTCCGTCCGTCCGTCCGTCCGTCCGTCCACAATTGCTTGTAAACACTCTACACGCTGTAATTCTTGACGGATTTAGATGAAACTTAATATGAGTGTTTATGATCACGCAAGGATGAACCCTATTGAAAATCAGCGAAATCAGAAAAAAATTAGTATGAGTTCGTGCCCTTGTTCTTGAATGGCTCGTAAACACTCTACAACGTGCAATTCTTGACCGATTTTGATGAAACTTGGTGTGAGAGTATGTTATAACTCAAGGATAAACCCTATCGAAAATCAGCGAAATCGAAAAACATTTAGTATGAGTTATTGCCCTTGTTCTTGAAAACGCGTTCAATTTTAGCTTGTAAACACTCTTGAGAGAACAATTTTTAATGGATTTTAATGAAACTTGGCCTGAGTATTTGTTATCACCCAAGGTTGAAGCCTATTGGAAACCAGTCAAATCGAAAAAAGATTAATATCAGTTATTACCCTTGTTTTTGAAAACGCGTTCAATTTTTAGCTTGTAAACACTCTACAAAGCACAGTTATTGACCGATTTTGACGAAACTTGCTGAAATTGTTTAGTATCACCCAAGAATGAACCCTTTTGAAAATAGCACATATCGAAATATATTTAATAGGAATTATTGCCCTTGTTCTATAAAATGTGTTGGAATTTTGCCTTGTAAACACTCTACAAGTCACAATTCTTGAGCGATTTTGACATAACTTGGCATGAGTATTTGTAATCACCTAAGGATGAACCCTATTGAAATTCAGTTAAATTGAAAAATATTTAGTATCAGTTATTGCCCTTGTTTTTGAAAACGCGTTCAATTTTTAGCTTGTAAACACTCTACAAAGCACAGTTATTGACCGATTTTGACGAAACTTGCTGAAATTGTTTAATATCACCCAAGAATGAACCCTTTTGAAAATAGCACATATCGAAATATATTTAATAGGAATTATTGCCCTTGTTCTATAAAATGTGTTGGATTATTGTCTCGTAAACACTCTACATGTCACAATTCTTGAGCGATTTTGACATAACTTGGCATGAGTATTTGTAATCACCTAAGGATGAACCCTATTGAAATTCAGTTAAATCGAAAAATATTTAGTATCAGTTATTGCCCTTGTGTTTGAAAACGCATTCAATTTTAGCTTGTAAACACTCTAGAAAGAACAATTCTTAATGGATTTTGATAAAACTTGGCTTGAGTATTTGTTTTTACCCAAGGATGAACCTTTTTGAAAATCAAATAAATCGACATATATTTAGTGTCAGTTATTGCCCTTGTGTTTGAAAACGGGTTTAACTTTTTGGCTAATAAACACTCTAGAAGGTACAATTCATGACCAATGTTGACAAAACTCACTGAAATTGTTGGATATCGCAAGGGATGAGCCTAATTGAAAATTAAAAATATCAAAATATATCTAATATGAATTAGTGCCCTTGTTCTTTTAAACGCGTTCGATTTTTGCCTCGTAAACACTCTACATGGCACAATTCTTGATGGATTTCGATGAAACTTGGTGTGAGAGTGTGTTATAACTCAAGGATGAACCCTATCGAAAAAATTTTTAGTATGAGTTACTGCCCTTGTTCTTGAAAACGCATTCAATTTTAGCTTGTAAACATTCTAGAAAGAACTATTCTTAATGGATTTTGATTAACTTTGGCTTGAGTATTTGTTTTTACCCAAGGATGAACCCTATTATAAATCAAATAGATAGAAATATTTAGTGTCAGTTATAGCCCTTGTTCTTGAAAACGCTTCAATTTTAGCTTGTAAACACTCTAGAAAGAACTATTCTTAATGGATTTTGATTAACTTTGGCTTGAGTATTTGTTTTTACCCAAGGATGAACCCTATTATAAATCAATAAATAGAAATATATTTAGTGTCAGTTATAGCCCTTGTTCTTGAAAACGCGTTCAATTTTAGCTTGTAAACACTCTAGAAAGAACAATTTTTAATGGATTTTGATGAACCCTATTGAAAATCGAAAAATATTTAGTACAAGTTATTGACCTTGTTTTTGAAAACGCGTTAACTCGTAAACACTCTAGAAAGATCAATTTTGAATGGATTTTGATGAAACTTGGCTTTAGTATTTGTTTTCTCACAAGGATAAACCCTATTGAAAATCAGATAAATCGAAAAATATTTAGTGTCAGTTATTGCGCCTGTTTTCAAAAACGCTTTCAACTTTTGGCTTGTGGACACTCTAAAAAATTCCTTTTTGACAAAACTCGCTGAAATTGTTTAATATCAACCAAGGATGAGCCTTATTAAGAATTAAAAATATCAAAATATTATTAAGGGTGAACCCTATTGCAAATCATAAAAATACCGAAAAATATTTAATGAGTTGTTATTAGGTACAATTCTTGACAGTTTTTAATGAAACTAGAGACCCTAGAAAAAAATAGGTTGGAAGGTTGAATATTTCATTCCACTTATTGTAACCTTACTGAAAAGTTTTTATTTGAAATAAATGCTGCCAGTGGGCGTATATTACCTTGCCTGGCAAGCTATCTTACTTCCTACTTTTACAATTACTGGGTAAGCTTTCTTTACCAAAATTTTGAGCCTTTGCAAATGTCATTTGTAGGATAGGGGACAGACAGTTGAACAATTGGTAATGGTCTCTTCAACTGATCTTGGGTAAATGTTTCATGACTAGTTGTGTTGAAGTGTTAACTATAGGACAGCAATTGATCTGTCAAAGCTGTGTTTTTTTTTCAGGATTGGGATTTGGTCCAGTTAACACAAAATTATTTAAAACTTTTATTACATTTAGTCACACAAGGTAGGCTTGAATTACTGACACTTTAAATGTTACAAGTTAAGCCAGTGGGACGTCTTAGCACTAGATCCTTTCCAGGTTATTTACTACAACAAAACCACTGGCTCTGCTAGCAAGTGATGTAATCATGTTTACATCCAGGCATATTGCTTGAATGTATTTTGGAAACTGTGTGCTTTACATGAACTTGTGTATTTTTAGATGAATTGTATATTGAAGTATTGTGTATTTTTAGATGAATTGTATATTGAAGTATTGTGTATTTTCGCTTTTTTTTTTCCAATTGTATACCCATGGGCTGAATGTGAGACAGGATCATGTCCTTGTTTATTGGACCTAATTCTGACCCATGTAAAATAAAGAGGTCTATGTTTGTCTCTATGGGCTGAATGTTAGACAGGACCATATCCTTGTGTATTGATTATTGAGTTGATTATTATTATTAAAAGTTATTTAGTAGTTTTGTTTGAATGTTTATTATATATTATAGGTGATAGTGGTTTATTAGTACACTGTATATCAGGATGGGATAGAACACCTCTATTCATATCCTTACTGAGATTAACACTATGGGCAGACGGTGTTATTCATCGTTCTTTAACACCTGCTGAAATACTGTATTTAACGCTTGGTTATGATTGGTACTTATTCGGGTGAGTCTATAGATAATATACTTGATCTAATTTCAAGATCTCTGAGTTCTTGGTATATTCTGAATGCGTTTTATGATTTCAAAATTCTGTTGTCAAAAGCCACAAGTTGATGTACTTATCTTCACCCACTTCCTTTGGAATACACCATATCACGTCTCAAGGTTTTGGTGTCTGGGCTGTACATTATGTTAGTAGATAAACAGTATGAGAGAGTCAAGGGAACAAACTTATAGTAATTGTTACCAAGTCTGATGTTTTTCTATAACCATTTGAAGGATTCCCATTTTTAATTTCTAATAATTGATTCCCTATTGTAAATGAACAAATACTGAACCATTATGAAAGTAATTAGTATTGAGTCACCAGAGTCATGTCATATGTAGAGTTTGCTATTAAATATTTTTGAAGAAAGAAACAAATATATTTTACAAGGATAACAAGTTAGGTTCTGCCGTGACAGGGATCCTTTCTACCAGCTGGTCCTTGTCCAAACCTCCATTTACAGCTGGGTGGACTGGAATTATGAAGATGACTTATTCAAGGTCTTCGCACTTTCTAACACGATTGAAATTTGAACTCCACAAGACTTATTCAGCCTACCAAGAAATGACCCTTCAAGAAATAAAAGGGGTAGTTAACCGTGTGCTAAGGGAAAACCACAAACCCAGTTACCATAAGATTATATCCTTTCAAAAAATTTTTAAAACAGATTGAGTTTAAGGTTCGAAAGGGATCAACCATCTTTGTACCGGTAATGGATTAATATTTTTGTCATAATTTATTTAAAACATTATTGAAATGATGGACAAAGAAGGGGGTTCAGAAATTTTCCAAAAGTTTAAAAAGGATAAATGGGTATAAAAAATAAATTTTTAGCCTTCCCCTTTAGAATACTTTAAAGAATTACAATTTAAAGGGCCCCAATAGGACTGAGCCACTAATAGCTAAACTGGGGGTTTTTTTTTTCTGCTACCCAAAAAACTGTGTCTGCTACAACTTTTTAAATTTTTTTTGGAATAAACCTAAGAAGGGATCTGTTCTTCATTAAAATTTTCTTTTTGTTTCAGATTTTATCTTTTTGTTTTACTTTTTTACGATATATTGGAACTGATGAATTTTCTGTGATAAAACGAAAGTAAGTCTTTAATTCAGGACCAATTATTTGGGATTCTTCCCTTATTGTTCTCTCTGATAAACAGATTTTGTTAAGACACAAAACAAAACAAACCACTAGTTTGCTTTTGCAATAATTTCAATTTATGTTCTTCAATGATCTTATCAAAGCCCAACCTTATTCTAGATATCATTATCCATTCACAGTTAGGTTCACTTGAATGTTGAAAGATAACTTAATCTAATAGATATTGAAATGATAACTGAACTAAGAATCCATGATAACCATTCCCATGCCATAACCATTGTTATGCATGAATTTGCCAGCTGTTGCTGATGGTGGATGAAGTTAATGTCTGCATGCAGATAACTTAAATCAAAGAGCAAGAATTTGTTGGTAGGTGGAGTAGTTAATCAACTTCAACTACAGTAGTAGTGTTTAATCTTGCCATCTATTTTAGACGTAGGGCATCAACTAAGTTATTACAGCCTGATTTACAAGTTATAGAAGAAAAAAGAGTGATGAGAGCTAATTCTGAATCTAACATTCCCCTTGACTCAGTTTTATTAGGTAAGATCCAAGACTGATTTTGAACTAACGAAAGTTCTTTCGTGCATCAATAAAAACATAATTTATCTAATTTCCCTGTAAAAAATGTAACGTACAATATATTGGCGAAACACAAAACGCGTTGCGTACTCTTTTCATGGTGGCGCCCCCATGGTGGCTGCACACAATGTAAAGTGCTCTATAGTTTTTCCTAAAATTTGAAAAGATTGGATTATTTTAATCATATGGAATCCTCTGATGTGTTTTATGAGGACATGGTGATAACTTTGCTGTTATTTTTCTGTGAATTAAACATTTGTGAGTTGCACTTTATTCGTTTAAAGTTTGGTTCAAAAACGGAATTGTAGAACAGAAAATGGCCATTGATACTAATTTTAGCTTGTGTCGGTGAATTGTTAGAAATATACTCACCAATCAAGAAACTGTAGTAATTAATCTAGTCCAAATGATTACCTACTCATCTGCTGACCTACTTAGTAAGCAGCACTCACAGAGATTTAAAATTTCAGCTAAACTCTATAATGACTTAAAGAATATAAACCTATTAAAACGATTATGTGGCAAAGGCGGGAAAAACAATCCAGAAAATAAGGAAATAATTCACTTGCTATATCTCTCCATAATACCCAATCATGCCAAAACAAAGTTCTTGATATTGCCGATTTAGTCATTGACGATAAAAATCAATGTGGTTTTCTTAACAGAGACATGGTTTCGACCACATGCAGATAAATCCCTCATTTCGGAATTAACCCCGTCTGGATATTCCATTAGTCATGTTGAGAGATCAACTGGTAGAGGCAGTGGTTTGGCGGTGTTGTTGAGAAATAGTTTGAAGTTGGAAACATTACAGAATTATGAGTAAAAATCTTTCGAGACTTTAAATCTAAAACTAAGTTCATCTTACACCCGTGTTCACATCATATGTCTCTATCGGCCACCTCCATCGAATAAGAACAAGCATACTGAATATGAATTCACTGAAGAGTTATCTGCACTTCTGTCTCAGACTTTCCAAAAGGAATGTTGTTTTTCTTGGCGACTTTAATATTCACTATGATAATCAGAATTCTTCATTTGCCAAAAAAATTGACAGAATCTTAAAATCTCACGATCTACGACAACTTGTCCATCAAGCTACCCATAAGGCAGGCCATATCCTTGATTGGATTGTCACTACCCTGGATTGTACACAAGACGTCAGTATAAGAGACATACAGATCTCAGATCATTTTCTGGTATCTGCAAGCTGGAATTTTGAGAGACCTCAGCCCCCAAAACTGAAGAAGTCTTTTCGAAGGATGAGATCTGATCTCGCCTCTACTGACTTAATCTGTAACCGTCCCCAAAACCCAAATGAACTTGCTGATCTGTATAATAAAACGCTGCTCAACATTCTCGATCATCATACTCCAATTGTCACTAAAGAAATCATACCTGGACCTGGCATTGATTGGTACAATAACGAGGTATGCGATTCCAAGAGAAGTCGTTGTATGGCTGAACGCAAATGGAGGAGGACACATTTAGAATTACACAGACAATTATATAGGGATGAAAGAGCTAACACATCTAAGATCATCAAAACTGCGAAGTCTCACTACTGTCTAGACAAATTAACTGAAGACGTCAGCTCCCCTGATAAATGTCATTCTTTCATAAAATCCTTACTAGGTATGAAATCGGAGACCACCTTGCCACTTTCAAACAATGAACTAGAATTAGCAAATTCCTTTTCCGACTTCTTCGACTCCAAGATAAGCAAAATTAGTAAAGAGTTGTGATGAGGGTGATACAAGCACGCATGAAAATTTAGCTGATGATGCATCACTTGATGAAATTGAGAGTTTTGGTCAGAACGACATCTTAAAGATCATCGAATTAGCTAAAAAAAACAACCTGTTTACTTGATCCGATACCAACTAAGCTACTGCCCCATCTTCTGGATATACTGCTTCCTGTTATTACTCTATTAGTCAATTTGAGCTTACATTCAGGATGCTTCCGCCTGTGTTCAAACAGGCAGTGGTTAGACCACTCATCAAAAAGGAATCTCTTGATCCCAATATTCTAAAAAACTATCAACCAGTATCCAACTTGTCATTCCTTTCCAAGATTTTAGAAAGAGCTTTAAATATACGTCTCCAATCGCACATTGCGAAATACCAGTTGCTGGATAAGTTTCAGTCGGCTTACAGACCCAATCACAGCACAGAGACAGCGATTTTGAGGGTCCTAAACGATCTACAGTTGGCATTGGATTCCGGGCACGTAGAATATCTGACTCTTTTGGATCTTTCCGCGGCTTTCGATACTGTGAACCATCAAACCATCATGTATGATAGACTAGAAAACCAGTTTCGAATCTCTGGTGTGCCCCTCTCGTGGATTGTATCCTATCTTAGTGACAGAGAGCAAACAGTTTTGCTTGGTGAAACTAAGTCATTACTATCACAACTAACCTGTGGGGTACCACAGGGCAGTGTTCTAGGGCCTGTGTTGTTTTTACTTTACACCACGTCTTTGGGGTCGGTGATAGATGAATTTGATCAGAGACACTACTCCTATGCTGATGATACCCAACTAATTGGAGTTTCTAGTCCAGCACATATACATGATTCCTTACAAAAAACGACTGACTGCTCGATTTCTGTTAAAAAATGGATGAGAACAAACAAATTAAAACTGAATGATGAAAAAACTGAAGCTCTTCTTGTAGGCTCTTTAAAACAGCTGAAGTCACTCTCTGATCTGAAACTGATTATTGGAAACTCAGAGATAAACTTTTCAAAAAATGTCCAAAACCTTGATGTTTGACCCTTCTCTGACAATGGAAACTCAAGTTGACACGTATATGCTACTATCATCTACGCTGTATACGAAACATCACAAATGAGGCCTGTAAACTACTTGTCAGTTCGATGATTTTGTCTAGGATAGATTATTGTAATAGTGTATTATCGGGCATACCACAAGCACTTTTAGCTAAGATCCTGAAGGTAATAAATACAGCCGCCAGAGTTGTAACACGAACAAATAAGTTTGATAATATACAGAATGTTTTAGCCTCACTACACTGGTTACCTGCTGAAGCACGAATTAGATATAAAATACTTACATTAGTTTACAAGTGTCACAAAAATGCTGCCCCTCCATATCTATGTGAACTTTTTAAGGAATACAACACTATAAGATCACTCCGCTCACAGAACAAAGACTCACTTGTTGTTCCAAGATGCAATCTAAAGTCATATGGGTATAGGTCTTTCAGTTCTACTGGTCCCAGATTATGGAATGAACTTCCTCAAGACTTGAGAAATCAACAGACTTTTAGTCAATTTAAAACTGCTTTAAAAGCCTTTCTGTTTAGGCAGTATTACAATTAGACTCACTACTGAAGTGTAACGAGCATGTGGAAACATGGAGCAGACGCTATATAAAACCTCATTATTATTATTATTATTATTTTTAGCGGTCATCGTTTTGACATTCTCCATAAAATAGATAGACCAATTGCGAACCATTTTTTTATTTAATGGCTTTATCTTGTAAATTTCTCCAGAAGTATATAATTTCTTATCAATATTTGTACATATACTGAAATTCGTAGCATAGTCTCTACTTGTGACAAAGGTCAGTGCTTCTATTGGAGAGCAATTCTTAGAACACCCTTAACTAATGTGTATGCAATATTAAACTATGTATAGAAATTACCAACACAAACATCGTTCACTACAGACACTTCTCCAAAACTTCTTTAATATAGGTATAACAATGAATTGCCAGGAATAACTCTAAGCTTGGTCTCAAATTTTGTGCCATGGTGGCGGGGACTGGCCTGTCGACTACGCACAACAGAGTATATGAGCTTTTGGCCCCTCCCATTGAAATTATAAAAGTGTAAGCCAGGAGAACTCATGATTTTGAGGTTACAAATAACTTTTTATCTTTTGAGGTTTTTTCAATGCAATAAATCAGTCTCAATCTCTGAAAAAATTTTGCCACTGTTTTATTCTCTGTTGGACCTCACCCTAATGATGTTGCTGTATGGATTACTATTTCTTAATATTCATGCATTGGATATCTTGTTTTAATAACATTGTTGTGTAGAACAGTGATGTAAAATTATTATTATTGTATTATTGTAGATGGAGAGTTTGGTCGGGGTTCTTTACGTGGTAGCAATACAAGTATTAGTAGTTTTAGTAGTACCGAAACTGGTCCTATTACCTTTACAGTTGGTCAAGATGACGAAAACCCTACTGTCTTCAGGTTGGCCCCATTGTTATACACCAACATTATAAGATGGTTGAATATCGATGCTTGTGAATACAATAGAATCTTGTTTTCACCTGAAATTATATGATACACTTAAATTATGTTAAATTTGGCTTGTGTACATAGGAAAGAAAGATTTGATTTGACCCATTTTGTGAAATTTTATCAGTGGACTATCATGTATTTTTAAGATTTTATACAATTTTGAAGTTTCCTGAAAATTTCAAATAGAAGATATGCCATAAGCAGTCAACAATGGTAATTTTTGCTTTTAATTTCGCTGACAAATATCTTTGGATATGATATTTTAATATATTTTTTCTTAATACATTGTTCATGTAATAAAAAGTAATTTAGTATTGATTTTCCTTTTTTCCAGTGAAGACCCTTCAAAACCACCCAGTATTACTAGATGTCGGAATTCCCCTTTAGCTTCAACAGCGAGTGCTGGGTCTGCTGAGAGTTCTCTCCCTTATACCGGCAATTATTTCAATTCTGCCTCATCTTCTAGTCCTGTTGCTGTACCAAATTTACATCGTCATTCTGAGACATCCAGAGCTTGTTCACCAGGTTATGGGAGGTAATGCATAACATTTGTCTTGTGGATTTTGATTGGTTGTTATGAATATGCCCAACTTGTATTTTGATTCTAGTAAAAATTTAACAGACATATCTTTCCCTATTCATCTTTTCAGCCAATCTTCTATCCTCTATGTGTATCTTAAGTCATCATTTAATTTTCTGACAAATGTCTGTGGTTCCTGCAAATATTGAAATACTTAACCATTTATAAAGCCACTATCACAAGATTCTTATTACTGTAAGGCTACAAATTATTGCGAGATAGAAACTAATGTGTTAAATGCAATCTATCAGCGATTGCATTAATTTGTATCCGCATTTTAAAATACATATTTCCAAGTGAATTAAAGGGAAAAAATTTAAATTATGGACAAAAGGTAGAATGAGTCAAGTAATTAAATTGAGACCAGACGGGATTAAGTAATTAGGTAATTATCTCTAAATTTGAAGCTGATTAGTAATCAATCACTTTAAACAAAAGAATTTCACACTTGACTATTTGAAGATAAAATCTTGATCATTGTTCATGTCTTCATTCATTAAATGCTTGTAGAATTCCGGGAAGCAATTTTCTTTTTTATGATATTGAAAAATGCGATGCCTATCGCGGATTGTATTAATTTGTACTCGCATTTTAGTCTCTTACCCCATGTCACATTAATTTGTTGATGCATTAATTTCTTACAGTATATTAAACCTCATGGCAGCTGACTGAAAATTACAATGGTTTATAATGATTTATTACTGTTCCAGATACACATAAAAAGCTCTTGACAATGGTTGTAATATATTTCAGCTGGCAGATTATATCTAGTTGTGGTAGTCTCAGAACCTTAGGTTCAACAGATTCTCCTCATAATATTAGTTCTGAAAAATCCAGCTCTTCAGGTCACAGTCATGTTAGCTTCAGCTCGTAAGTTTGAACTTTTCTCTCTCCTTATTATTTATAAGACTGTTTTGGTCTGGGACCTTATTCTTGAAAACTTAACTCCCGATGATCTGTTAGGTCACAAATATATCAAATTTAGTTTTAACATCCAATCAGATTGCTGTATGTCTGCACTTTATTTTTCTAACCACTAAAGGTGTAGAGTTCAGTTAATATTATTTCTTTTTGCAAACTATTTCATCTGGTCTCCCTTTTTAGCACCTTTAACCATCAGCAATTAATTACAAAATAGTGGAGGGAAAATATAGACTATTCTATCACTTTTGTCATTGTCTCTAATTGCACAACCAAGGCTATTGTGCTTCACAACTTTTTAACTAGTATCCAACTGTAAACTGTATGTCAATGTTTTGTTGATGTCAAAACTATGCTACACAAAGTACTATTTAACTAGTATCCAACTGTAAGCTGTATGTCAATGCCATGTATTTGTGGGTGGGAATAATTATCATAATTGGAACTTTAACTTTTAGAACTTATTGTCATACATCACATCACAATAACAAAACAATAGGATCATTTAACATCTAATTTGATATTTTTTGTTCCAACTTACAAATGCATTTGCTAATTAGTTTGGTTAACCTTTATATGTTTAAAAAAAGATTGCAAAACACAAATATATTTTAAAAGATATGATTATTGTATTTTAAGGTGTCAAGAAGCTAGTGAGATGAATAATACATCTGTTAGATGGCAGAAGTTAGATTCTGTCAGACGGATATTCCAGAATGCCTACTCTAATACCATCACTACCAGGGTGAACGGAGAGAGCAGTGGAAGTAGTCTTACGTCCTTAGTTAACCATTTTGCAGAAAAAGTTGGCATCAAATCAGGGCGAAATACTGTTGTTTGATAGTGTTTTATTTTAGGAATTAAATTTTAGGCCTTACAACTGATAGCACAAGAGTTCAAAGAGAATATTGGCTTTTCTGCTATATTTATTTGTTAGAATCCGGCATCAAACCACCCTATTTTGTGTTATCTGTTAAATGTAATAATCATAGCTTGTGTAGAAGTATTGATAGTAACTTGAAAAACTACCCTTTGTAAGAATCGGACAACAATCCTAGATAACAATCTCAAAGCCTTTATTAAGATTTTAAGATCTATTATAGACGTTTAATATACGTAACTAAGACTCTCTTGGAGCCAATGTAAAGAGGTTTTCCAGCATGTTTATCAGAGTCATCTGTGTTTCTTTGTTTTTGCACCACTACAACTTTAGGCAAGATGTCTGTGGTTCCTGTAATTATAGAAATGCTTAACCAAAAGCTGCTAGTAACATTAAGGGTCTCTGTGTTTGCTACTTCATAAAATTGAAATACCTACAGACGTCTGACTGTGAATAGAAATTAATACTTTCTGTATCCATAATCTTTAAATTCCCATTTGTTGAGGGACATATTCCCAGTTAAATATTGTCCAATCAAAAATTGGCCCTAGAATCTTTCGAGGAAATCTCAGCCAATTAGATCAAACTATTTGTTAGATGCTTTTGTCTCAGAAACTGAAATTTTCTAGCTAAGCTAATCAGTAATATCATCTCACCATGGAAATTTGAACCTTCAAATCCAGTAAAATTGATGACTCGTCATTTCTGGAGACTCTATGATATATAGAAAGGACTGAAAAAGAAAGTATAATTTTTGAATGATTTTATATGATTTTTGTGTACTTCTGAGACCATTTACATATATTCGAACCCATATCAACACTATATTAGGCAAATTATGGCCTTAAATGGGATTTTTAAGAGCTGAACTAATCTTTTATGTTTATGTTTTGAAACATTCACATTACTATCAGACAATTGTGGCTCCATTCCATTGAATCTAAGTATTTTAAACTGATGCTATCTGTGATCCAAATAAACATAAAAAGTTAAGAAAACCTTTTTAAATCCTTTTAAGAGATAGAAGGTTAATCTTTAGACTATAATCAAATGTAAGGTTTAAGAGAAACAAGCATCTATATCTATATTATAAAATATAACAATTATTATGGATGGATACTTCTAGAATCCTGATATATTCCTGATGACAGTGGAAGAACCACATTGAAACATTTATAATAATAAATATTCTACAGGTATCCATAATTGTTTTATTTATCTATACCTGTTGCTTCTACACCATTCAAGGATTATATTCTGTCTTATTTTATTTCAAGTTTGTTTATAACCAATTGTTATGTATTAAAATCTATTTGAATATATTGCTTATAATTTACCATATTATTGCTCAAATTGTTTATCACATAATCAACAATTCACATATAAATTTATATTTGTATTTTTGTTTTACTGAAACACAAAGGCGACGATGTTTATCTTTATTATTTTGGGATTTTGGGGGGATTTTTTTTATTTTCACAAGATTTTGATTTAGGGCATCAGATATTATTAATTGTATTTCACTTGTAATGTTGAATAAGCATTTTAGGAAGAATGAATTAAACTGGTGGCATTTATTCTCTCAAGTTTGTTTTAATTCTGTCAGACATTCTACTCACTATTAATATTATGTTGAAAGAAAATATGCAAACTTTAATTTTTAAAAATGTAAATATTAATAAGAAGATTTCTAAAAAATGAATTTTACAATCATTCGAATTACAGGTAGACATCAAATTTGTTTTAAAAAATAAATCTGAATTAAGAATTAATCTGTTTACAAGAATCTTAAATTTTCTTGATGCAATATTCGGCAGTCAGTTTTGCTTTATTATATTATACTACTAAGTAAAACTTAATGTGTAGGGGCATTCTGTTTTTTTTTTTTCTACATAAATATATCTTTTGCATTCTCAACTAAATAATAGAGTCATGAGGCCCAACATCAAAACTAGTTTAAACTGCCCATTTAACAAATAGGATACTCTTTTTTTTATATTAATCCTTTCCAAACAAATTTAGTTTGATCAAGTAGAAACATGGATGTAAGAAGTAGATAAGAAATATTTACAGGTATAATGTAAGACATATTTGATAATGAAAACTTTGCATATTGCCCCAAAGTGCATTATTGTTATTGAATTATATCTTAAGATTTCTGTAGTGATTTTATAAAATGATTAGTCTATATTCTGTAGTGTATATTAAATCATAAAAAACTCATTGAAAACTGTGTTTCTTCGACTAGTTGAGATTCAAGATGGTTTTCTTGAAAACTGAAATTTAATACCGTTGATTCTGATTTTAGTAATAAGTGTAACAGAATATTTAGCTGATCTGTAATATCAAAATGAACAGTGAACCAAAATTAAGTACATTTACTTTTGAACAGTGGAGATAATGACCAGCCATTGCTAAAGATAGAACTGTATTATTCCTATTTATATATTGAGTTTGTTCTATTTTAAACAACTGTAACTTTGAATGTTAACTATCCATGAAAAAAATATATAAAACTAAGTGGTTATTCTAAAGTTATCTTTACTCACAATTCCAATCCACCCAGCTGATAATCCGAGAAAAATCAATACCAAGAGGTTTGGCCAAGGACCAGCTGGTAGAAAGGATCCCTGTCACAGTGGACTTGTGAACCTAAGTCGTTATCCTTGTAAAATATATTTGTTTCTTTTTTTTAAGAAATTGTATTTCTAAAAAGCCTGTATTTATGTTGTACCCTTGTGTTTAACCCCATCTTCTGTTAGAAACTGTATATTATTATTCACATCTAACAACTATGTTATTGATACAATACTACTGTTGCTATTATAACACAGTACTTCTACTAAAGCAGAGGCTTATTTAAAGTGATACTGTGTCTTAGCATGAACATAAAATATTAGTTCTCAAGAATGATCAATATGAGTATTTATTGGCCAGATTTAAAATTTTCAAATTTTATGTTCATTCTTAGACCTATTATCCCTTTAATGAACCTATAATTGTAGATATTTCTATGTATAGAATTGTATAGAAGTTTATACAATGTTTTTATTTATATTCACTTATTCATTATAACAATAAAAAAATATTTTTAGATATATGATTTTAACAATGTCTTTTGTTTTTTTTTGGACATAAAAATTATCATTAATCTATAAACCTTAATCTCAGAAATAGAAATTTTTTCTTCAAGTTCAACTTATCATCAGTATTAATGAACACAGTCACACTTAAAATGTATGTACAGAATTATCTGTGTTTGTAAGTTAAAATGGTGATTCTTGAGACTATGATATACAGAAAAGATACATAGAAAGTAAAATCGCTAGTTTGAGGTATTTTTAAGAAAATTATGCAATTTCTAATTTGATTTCTTCTTGAGACTTATCATTTCTGGAGACTATGATATACAGAAAAGATACATTGAAAGTAAAATGGCTAGTTTGAGGTAATTTTGAGCAAATTATGTAATTTATAGAAGAGACGTAGGCCCTATAGCCTATAGAATGGAAGATTGCGACTTTGAGGTATTTTCTGAGCAGATTTCTAATTTGATTTCTGGGAGGGAGGAAGGGATTGATTCTCCCAGATGTAGCCTTCAGCCTTACAGGCCCAAGGTGGAACAGCATTTGCCTTACTACTTCTTTTCTTTTTCTTTTGACGTTTTTAGTGTTTAACTCTTTCTAGTAGTCTCATATTACAAGAATCGCTTTCAAATTTCAGATGGTTTGGTTTGGTTCCCCTAATATCATTCAAAGAGATGTGGCTACTACATAGACATAGAAAGAATAACAGTTGCCGAATAACACAGAAAACAAAAAAGAAGAAGGAAAGGGAATTTGTTTTTTATAACAAAGCAAATGTGATTTGGAAGACTGCTCGCAAAACAACTTTAAATTAAAAGTCCTACTGATCAAGATTTCGTTTCGTCAACCAAATCATATTTTTGTTTGGGTAGAAATTTGACAGAAACACTAGTCCGCAGTGAAATTTGTGACGTCAGTCAAGCAACATGCCGATTGAAAATTTAGAAGAAGAGGGTTTAGCGAAAAACCCTAATCTAGAGTATGCACAATGGAAATATTTATTAGGAACAGAAAAATACAAGAATGATAAAGAATTGGTCAAGAAATTACAGGACGCCATCAAGGCAGATAGTAAGTATTTCGAGGGAAAACGATTTTTTTTTACTGACAAAGTGGTTTGTTTTGATTTTCCTTTCAAAAATGATTTGTCATTTTTCTTCATCCATTTAACCAATTTTATATTTGTCAGTAATCAACGAAATGTTTCAATTTTTCGAAACAGTCGATAATGATAGTATTGAAATACTGTCTTTAATCTTTTCGTCATTTAATTTATAGGCTTAATTCTAGTAGTAATTGCTGTGAAAGAGACAGGTAACGCTTACTCAGCTTAGCCTTGTTGAGAATGGCTAAGAATTAAAAAAGTTGCCTAGGTCCATTTGTTTTTGGTTATGGGTAACTTGGAATTATTGCTTTAGATTCTATTGCATTCACATCTATTTTGGTCCAATATTAGATTTACAATAGTCATTAATGTACAAAATAAGGTTAAAATTCATTTACTAATGAGATGGAAAAAGACGTTTTTTTTTTTAATTTCAATCGGTATGGCAAAATATTATGAAGAGGTGTGTAAGGATTTGGGTTGGAAGTTAGACACAAAACTTTTAAAAGACCTGCAGACAGCCAACGAAGCCGAAATAAAGAAACTAGATAAAGAAATTGAAGATTCAGAGAAGAATATGGGGGAGACTGAAATCCGGGATTCGATGTTAAAGAAAGCTGAATTCCTTTGTAAAGTTGGAGATAAGGTAAGCTTTATAAAAATTCATCAACATTGTCAAATAGAATATTGATACAAATTTACTCCAATGAGTTTGAAATTGATCAAATTGCCTGTTGATATTCAAAAGTATGCAGAGGAATATCTATATTATTTCATAAAGATTAAATAACTATAGATTAATAACTATGGTTCCAGATTACAATTTTGGATTGTTGTTCAGAAAAGTTGCAGGTATTTTGGTTCTCTGTAGATTATATAGTGAATCAGCTATAGTGAATGCAGTTGTTTCCACCCACAGTGGTTTCCCCTCTTTAAAAGTTCCACCCTAGTAATTTCCCCCAGTGGTTTCCATATGCCGGTATATATGTTTATTTTCCTGCATAACATGTACTATTTTCTTTTTTTGTGATGTCGAAATTGCTTTATTTTCATATTTTGCCAACCTAAAAAGTAAAAAATACATCAATTATTTTTCTTATTTGACATTTATCTCAAAATATGAACTTAAGAACAGAATATTAAGAAAAGTGTGTTTACCTTCACTATTATTATTCGTCCAACAAAATATCTTTTCACAAGGATACCATGTCATAAAAAAGTGTAAAATTTTACATTACAATATTTACGACATGTTTTGAACAGGGCCCTGGTAGAGTGGGTGTCGGAATAGGTATCCAGTTAAAGCGGTAACAAATTTTAATAGTTAAAACAGTTACCACTCCACCAAAATGGTAACAGAAATTTTCGGTTAAAACAGTAACAAATCCACCAAAACAGTACCATAATAGATATTTTGGTGAATAATGTATAGCATTTTTTTTGCTAAGTCATGCTTAGCTCTATAACTATGTACGCACCTCGTCTGGACGAAGAAATGCAACAAGTTGACAAAACAGAATAAAATTTGTTATTTTGACATGTTACAGTTTTAACTGGTATTCTCGGAATACAGTGGATTTACATGGAACTTCACTTTACTGTAAATGTAAGAATGTTATCTTATTCTTCAGGAAGCAGCCTTAAGTCAGTTTCGGAAGACATATGAGAAAACAGTATCTCTGGGTTATAGATTAGATTTAGTCTTTCATCTTATACGTCTAGGATTATTCTACATGGATCATGATCTAATTACTAAGAATTTGGAGAAGGCACAGAGGTATTTTTTTCATAGGTGTTTACTTTTGCTGCTTCAATCATGAGTACTTTTTCTAAGCTATCTTAGATATTCTTAGACTCATGTAGGGGCTACTATATTTAGACTGCCATTTCAATCTCATAGAAATAATGACAATTGCCTTTTTGATTGTGCTTTTCAAATTACTTAGACTTTCAAATTTGAAAACATGTCCCGATTTTAATTCATATTTCCAATTTTTGTATGATATATTTTTAGTTTGATTGATGAAGGTGGTGATTGGGATAGGAGAAATAGATTAAAAGTTTATCGTGGAGCATACTGTATGTCTATACGAGAATTTAAAACTGCAGCTAACCTATTTCTTGATACAGTGGCAACATTTACATCATATGAATTGATGGATTATCATCAGTTTGTAACCTACACTGTTATATCATCAGTTATTGCCTTAGACAGACCTGATCTCAGAGAAAAGGTATGTAATTATTTCATATCCTAGTTTTCTGAATTTTGTGTTTATAAGTTAAATGAAACAAATATATTAATTGAACCTTTTGGTGTATCTTCTAAGAATTTTTCAAGAACTATAAGCTTAAAGGGATACTGCGTCTTAGCATAAACATAAAATTTTAGTTTTAAAAAATAGTCAACATGTATGTATATTCATCAGTAAACTTACCTGGTGTCATAAAGTAACAGAATCCCTTAAAATCTGGAAAACTCACAAAACTAAGTCATTTTTGAAAACGCTTAATCAATTTTTTTACTGATGAACAGAGCTCCTATTGGCCAAGTTTTAAAATTTTCAAATTTTATGTTCATTCTAAGACCTATTATCCTTTTAAAGCTAAGATTTGATATACATGTGATAAGGATATATCATTTGGAAATATAGTACAGGAAATTTCAATTTGAAAAGACACTATGATTGGTCAGGACAGCGACCAGAAGTACTGTGTATGGAATCTATCGCTTATTAACAAGCTATTCTGATTATATATACCGTATGACTGATCCACATGACTTGTATGTAGAATTTCATTTTAAGCTTTGTTCAAATGAGGTCTTAATTCTGATGTTTAATTTCAGGTAGTAAAAGGTTCTGAAATATTAGAAGTGTTACACAGTCTGCCAAAAATCCGACATTATTTATTTTCTATCTATGACTGTAGATATGAGGAATTTTTCAGGAGTTTAGGTAAGTATGATAAGTGAAGCGTGCAGGGGTTATTTAATGTCTGATCTCACACAACCTACAATTCTACAGCCAAAAGTGCGGCGGTGATTTTGAAACGGTTTTATAAAGAACTCTAGGATGAATTCCCTAACATAATATACCAAACATTTAGTGACTGCTTACAAAAGGAATAAAAATCTCAGTAATATCCTTGTACGTGGTAGATTAGACCCCCTTCCTTTACCTCCCTGAAGTAATCGCTTTGAAAAAATTCTCTTTGAAAATTAATCAATTGTGTAAATCTCTCCAGAAGAAGACAATTTCTTATCAAACTGATGTGTGATGTAGTCTCTACTTGTGACCTAGGCCAGTGCTTCTATAAGAGATTATCTCTTATAACACCCTAAACTGGCTGATTAATCTGACCTCTGATTGCTGTCAAGGTCAGATTTAGGCTAATTTTGAGTTCCCTACTTTACATCTTCAGAGGTTATTAGAAATTAATTGAAATGGTACTTTTGGGTACCTTATAACATACAATGTCATGTCGTATGCATTGGAAATTTTGCCTTGACAACACTTTAAGGTATCTATATTGGAATTTCAACTTTCGATGGGTTTTTAATGTACATTCTGTAGCACACAGGGTCTCAGTTTATTTCCTCATTTACATGATAAAATGTTTATATGATGCCATTCCCTTCAACCTGTATTATTGACTTGAGAAAATTAAGTAGAAAGAACTGTTTAAAAAGCAGAGACTTCATTTCATGTTAGAATCTAAAGATATTTCCATTCCACATTTGGTATTGTTTACAATTATAATAATCCGATAATAATAATAATAAACTCTTTATTTTACATGGGTCAGAATTAGGCCCAATACACAAGGACATGGTCATGTCTCACATTTAGACCCATGGGTCAATCCAATGGATAGAAGAAAAAAAAAGCGAGGATACTGTAGGTTACAATGCAAAACTTGATTTTACCAGTGGTGTACATTATCATTTCAGTCTAACAATAATAACATTGTAATTTTCAGCTGAAATTGAAGAGTTGATGAAGGATGATAGATTAATAGTAGCTCACTATAGATATTATGTTAGAGAAATGAGGATTATGGCCTATGCTCAGTTATTAGAATCTTATCGAAGTTTAACTTTAGAATATATGGCTAAAGCTTTTGGTGTTACAGTCTCCTTTATAGATCAGTAAGTCAATACTGTTAAATTTTATACTATTAAACAGGGGCTTCTTTATGTGTCTTTATATATACGCCTTTGTCTTTATATGTGATTGAGTATGCAAATATGGCACATTTAAACAAAAAATGGACCCTTTCCAAGACTCTAGTGTCTCGAGTATAATAGGAACTGTTTGAACTTCCATTCAACCTAATCTTAAAATCTTTCAGTAACAGGTATTGGATTGACTTAGAAGGCATGAGAGCATTTTTTCAAAAAATGTCCTGAGGAAAGCATACTTAACAAAAATGTCCCCAGTCTATTTAAGTTCACAGGATCATTTTTTCTATTACCACTAGCAGAATTCTCGATAGTTTGCATTACCCCCTACAAATCATTACTATTTTCTAGATTTTCCCTTCTTCAATGTCTTGAGAATATAGCTGGAGAACGGCTTAAATATGTTATGCCATTTTACAAAGAGCCTCTTACCCCCTCCCCCCCACAAACATTTTAAAATTACCTCCAGGTTGATAAGTCGTGATCTAAGAATTAGCATAATAAATGTGTCTATTGTAGAGAACTAGCTAGATTTATAGCAGCTGGTAGATTACACTGTAAGATAGATAAAGTAGGTGGTATAGTAGAAACCAATAGACCTGACAGTAAAAACTGGCAATATCAGGTAACCTACAACTTTCTTCATTTGTTTAATATACATAATGGCTGGACCATAATGGAGGTATTGAAACACGGACTTAAACTTGAAGTTTGAAATGGATGGCAAATATATAAAACTTGAATATCCTATATTTTTTTATAAAAGAGTTGAGGGGTATAAATATGGAAGCCGGATGCGGCCAAAAGTTTTCTTGTGTTCCTCCCACTAGGCCATTTTCATCATATTTTTTGACTTTCTTGCATTCTTGTGTTCTTGTCTGTTGTACTCTCTCAAAAAAGCGAGAACACAATGAGAATTTGAAAGTGAGACCGGGAGAGTACAACAGTCGAGAAGACACCAGTTGATAACACAATAAGGCGAGAAAATATGGCGTATTTGGCCGAGGGAGAAAGCTAGAAGAAAAGGAAAATTTAATTTTTTTTTTAAATTTCGCTTTTGGTTGACTCCAGTGTTAATTGTGTAGTTTTCTCGCGTTGACAAGTTCTCGACTGTTGTCCTCTCGCTTTCTTGCCTAGGGCGAGAACACAAGAAAACTTTTGGTCGCATCCAGCTTCCATATATATTTAGTTTATCTGATGAGGACCTGTGTAAATAAGTGTCATCTTAAAAAGTGAGCTTATTCTTGTTGTGATTATATTTTGGATTAAATTTGTGATTGATAGCGATTGAATCAGCTCTTACAAAATGGATCAAATTCCAAATTTCAATCAAAGGAAAGAGTCCTTTTATCTAATTCAACTCCTTTTATCTAATTCAACTGTCTTATTTGCTATTTAAAGTCAGTTTTAACTTATAGATGAGCTTTGAATAACCATCGTAAATTTTCTTTGTCTTAATAACGATATTATGTATTCTGTAAATATATTTTTTATTGTTTACTTTCAGTCAACCATTAAACAAGGAGATATTTTATTAAATCGTGTACAAAAACTGAGTCGTGTTATAAATATTTAAAAACAGTTGAGCAGACAAATCATCTAGAACATTTCATATCTCATTATAAATTATCTGCTCCTTATTTCACTCTACATATAACTAACAAATTTGTAATAAATATGTTTACTATAGTGTTTTTACTTGTTGTTTTTTATAAACCCATTTAATTCTACTCCATTCAGCCTACCTAATTAATCCTTTTCCTATTTAATATAATGAAATGTTTGTTGACATGCTGTGAAAGTTCCAGTGGCATACTTATCCAGACAACTTCTTGTTTGCTTTCTCACAGCCAATCACTTGGATCATATCCAGACCAAAACCTTCATCAGATATTTTTATTGGGGTATAACCAAACCAGTATATTTGCCATTGCAAAAACAACTGGAAGTTGTTCATATAGAATTGGGTTGAACCAAATTACTTTTGCCATGTGAAATTGGTATTATTGTATGAATTATCTCAAAACATATGCTCATTTGGTAGATCTAACCCCCAAATAACAATAATTATTTAATAGAGTATTACATATTTAGTAGAAGAGCTCCATTTAATCAGTGAAGATTTTCAAAAACATGATTAAAAGTCTAATTAATACCTAATCCATCCCAAGGGTTTCAAGAGCATTTCAACTTAACTTCTGTGAAAAGGGAATTGTTATCTCTTCCTCAAATATCCGATATTTTGTTGAAAAATGAAGTAGAAGAAGTGCTACATTATTAAAACTTGGAGTTGTTTCCCCTTAATTGATCAGTACATAGATTCGTTTCGGCAAATTTAGATCGATTTTAATCATAGTTTTTATTTAAATTTGTCTTTAATTTACACCAATTAAAACTTAAACTTTTGAGCAGATTATTAGAATTTTTTTTCCGGGTGGCCCTCAATTTTAGTCTGAATATATATTTTTGGGCGAAATTTTTTTTATTTATTTTAACCAATCAAAAATCACACTGGAGCATCAAAACAACTGCGGAACTTTTTCATGTCTGCAGGTGTCAAAATGGAATAAAATTGCTTTAGAAAATCAATTTGTCAGCTGAGTCAACAATCGATTCTTAGTGATTATTTTGCTTATTACAAAGAAAAGGTATTCAAGATGCCGGATATTGAGAAACTGCACTTGGAAGATGCATTGGAAGACAGTCCACAGGTATTTATTAGAAACAGAAAGTGGGAGTGGTCTGCTGAGAAAAATTCCAAACATGTTTGTTATGAATAGGCCTAGTCATACATGCCGGTAAACTCATTTAGTGATGTCTATTGCCAATCATGTCACCACAACATTGGAGATATGATAGGCCCACAGTATTTATCTGTTTCTGGTTTAGGCCTAATTGATAGCCTACCATGTTGGCTAGCACATGTATAATGGTTTTTTTTTGCTGTCAATAGAAAATAAAAAAATAACTTTATACTCCATTGTATTGAGACCATTGTGTGTGTATTGAAACTTTTCATTCATTTGGATGACCTGTCGTTTGATGAGTATTGTGCTTGTCTAGTATAATCAGTATCGGGTATCTCCAAGTACTGGTATCCATCATTTGGATGACCTGTCATTTGATGATTACCTGTATTGTGCTTGTCTGGTATGCTAAGTATCTCCAAGTATCTATTAAATACATACAGAAACATAAAATTTATTTAGAAAGGTCTAATTCGGAAGAGAAAATTAAGCGCTCTAAATTTTAAAAAAAATTCATCATGGGCTGTCTGAATTCTGTTGGATTTAAGGAACTTCAGTTGACAGTTAGTTGCCAATGGGCCAAGGGAAGACTCATTTTTGGCTCTCACCTGAGGGATTTTCTAAATACACACCTGTATTCACTTTACATTGCGATAATAATACAATGATTTTAATAATGTATATGCTGTACTAGTATTGCACTGTATCAAACTATCAATATACACTCACTGATATATTAGCCAAAAAAAAATAAACTAAAAAAGCTTAATTAATTGTAGAGTCACAGCTTAATAATAATTCTTTATTTTACATGGGTTAGAATTGGGCCCAATATACAAGGACATTGTCCTGTCTTACATTCAGCCCATGAGGCAATACAATGGATAAAAAAAAAAAGAAAAAAAAAAATTCCGGAGATCAAGTACATGACCACAAAATAAATATACAATACTTTACGTACAATTTATTTAAAGATACACAAGTACATTTGTTTAAGAAAGGTATAATAATGCATGTCGAATACCGTGCCATGGAATCACCAAGGCCAAGTTTCACAACATCTCCACGAACATCTGTTTAGATTGCTTATATATCTTTATATTTTACTGTTGTAGACCAGAAATTTGCTGTCAGTATTTGAAAAAGATGCCTTTGTTCTGAAGAAATACACAAATAGTCTACAGTCATGTTGTCAGAGGATAATGACTGCTCAGGTAATGTTTTTTTTAAATGTTCATGGTACTGGAACTGCGAAAGAAATTTTTGTTATATTCTCAATGAGTTTCTTTGAAGTAGTCTTTCCAAATTTATAGAAATAAAAAACGAAAATCTAGAATCTAATAAAAGACATAATATTTGTAACAAGTTTGACCAACTAATTGTAGGCATATATTCTTAATATGAGGTTTTATTAAATTTTGTAAATTACAGAATGAGTTATGTGCTGCTACCCAGTCTCTAGCTCAACAACTGAGAGCCTACGAAGTACATGTAAGTACAATTTAAGCCTTTATCATAAAGGATTAACTTGGGGGGGGGGGTGATTTTGGTCTTGAATATGTGTAAATAGTCTTTAGAAGTACAGAAATAAACAAAGATTGCATAATTCTAATAATAAAATACAGGGTTCATCAAACTTCATAGTTTAATTTTCTATTCAATATATGCCTTTTTATAAAAGTCATCATTTTAAATCTTTCAAACAGATAATTCTGTACACACATGTATTTAAAGGCGAAACACTTAATAACTAATTAGCTTAAAAAATTGGTTTCTTAGTCTAAAGAATGATTTTTCATATAGATGGCGAACCTGTCCCTTTGATTAATCGTAGTGACACAATCCTGTAATTCATGTATAATATGAAAGACAATTTTTGTACTCAGATTTGACCCAAGAAGACACAGTTTCCAGCCCTTTCTATTATTTCTTTCTGTTTTGATTAATTAATTTTCTCTGTATTTTTTTGTAGAAATTTCCATTAGAAAGTGAAAATAGTATCTTAACGTCCACATTGAAACAGTTTGCTAGTTATATAGATGATGTAAGTAAATATTATCTGCAGTCAAATTTGTCCAAGACAGCTTAGTATAGCATTGTGTCCTAACAACACCCACATTTTCGCTCAGTTGTAAAAAGCACCATTTCCACTACCACAAAACAAAGTTTACTGAGCATACCAGTAGTTTAATACAAGTTGATAAGACGATGTCAAAACCTGTATTAGGACTTTTTCTAATTCTGACACTATTTTGAATATGAATGAAAATATAAAGTTTAATATTTTGCCATAAGATTATATTATTAGACAACTTATCTTGGCATTTCATTATGGCATTATCTCAAAAGACACAATGGAAACTAATTGTGCTATACTATAGTTTATTACATACATGTGTCGATACACATTACATGTGTCGATACAAGGGAAATTGGGCCCATGTAATAATTGAATCCATATTACACATACGTTGAATACGGTTGAACTACTTTTTCTACGGACTGGAATGATTGAGTCACCATTTTTGTTATCAAAAGCCATGTGGTTTAGCGATTTCCCAGCGGTAGTGTCAACTTGAAATAACTCAAATGACAACAAGCCGGTCCAACCAACCATGGGCTATAATTTCCACTGACAATGTCTTTAATCCCCTTTTGACAACAATGCAACCAAATCAAGTCACATGTACAAGTTGAGCCGAGTAGGTTAGAGGGAACTCCCTATGACGTCATCTTATGTTTTTAATATAACATTCCAGGGGGAATCCAACAGCGAAGTAGGATATTACACATAGGTTTTATAAATAGAATACTTCAAATTAGGTCAAATTTAGAAATACATTTTCACAAACACAATGAATTATTTGTTTTGTTTGAATAAATTTATTAGCAAATTCAATATGATAATTTATTATTACATAGTTTTGTAAAGTTTTTTAAAACAGTAACCGCAATAGTATGTAATAAAAGTAGAACGGCACACGTGTCTATAGGTTTTCAATATTGCACTCAGGGCTTCTATTCCATTGTGTTCTTGAATATTTTATTATATATAATACAAAAAATTATACAGAAAGTCTATATATATATTATATGCTTCTTCCCCTTCTAAATTACGATGAAATCTTTTGTTATCATCATATATAGGCCATTTCATATTATGGACAGCATTTGCAATAGTGATATTGAGTGTAATTGAACAGGCCTGATTGCAAATTCGAATGATGCTAATTGATGCTATCAGTGTCACCAATAGACATAGAAATGTTTAAAAACTTCTTTACAATCTCTTTGATGTATCTGCAGTAAACTAATATTTGTTGAATATTTGTTTTTCAGGTAAGTTCCATACATCAAGTATTGGCCTCACAGTTTTCAGAAACAATGATGTACCCCATCAATAAATTTATGCAAGCAGATATCGAAGGTGAGTTTCATTTAGAGCTTACATGTATATTTATTTGACTGTATCATGGGTTTTAATCTGGGTTGGAACCTTGAATAAGTCACCTTCCCTCATTGTTGCAGTTGACCCAGCTGTAAATCGCGAGGAATGCTTGTGAAGACAGCCAGTCTAAGCCCAGTGATTTTGACATATTCTATAGCCACATGGAAATACAGGAATCATAAGACATAAATCATTACATACAGTATATCCTGCTCACACGACCGCCTTTATTAAGAGCCCTCCTTCAATAAGCGACCACAGTAAAGTCCCCCCTAAGAGTTTTCAATGTAATTATCGACTAATAAGCGACCACCTTCATTACGCAACCAGCTGCCTTGTATTTACACTCCCAATTGATTAAAATAACTCAATTAAGCTACCATGACACTTCTGATTATCTCCCTTAACAAAGATCACATGAGATTATCGCTAATCGGTAATTAGATAATCTTCTACAGATTAATTTTATACCTTGTTGCTGATTAATATTGATAGATTTCATTGTATTGACAATTATTATAAAGTACTGTAAAGGCTTTAAAATTTCGTTTTTGGTAAAATTTAAACTACCGTAAATTTGATAAGAAAACAAAAGTAGAGGGTACAGGATGTTGTTATAAAAACATTAAATCAGGTGAAAATGGAATAATGCGTGTTACCGGGCAATGTAAGTAAAGAATGATATCTGATTGATTTACGCTAGACAATTTTGACTTTGAAAATGATAGTTACTGTGGAAATTTTGGTTTCTAAAAGAAATAAAATACGACAAAATATGGCACCCCGTCGGTAGATAGGAGATAGCATGCAAAAGTGGTAGATACTACACGTGTATGAGTAAAAGTAAGATCCTATGATTTCCAAAATGTCAAAACGAAATGGTCTTGTAGTTCCTTTCCTAAGAGGCCACCTGCAACCGTTTTTCAATATTCCCTTGAGTGGTCTCTACTGTAGATTGTTTCTCTTCTGTTTTAACTTACAAAGATATTGATTTAATGTAATAATTGGTTATCACATTAGCTTTCAAATTGGCTATTTGAATTCTTGACAACACTGCCACTTGAGCCTAACCAGAAAACCATCAAGCTATATTTAGAACATGACGTAAATGACAACAACAATACGGATAGGATTTGGAATATGAAAATATTAGGGGTGGTTTTTGGACAGCCTCTGGCAGAACACCCATGTGATTCAGAATAATGCAAATGGCCATTAATTCCAATATACTGTGGGGGCCACTTGAATGTTTCAAATTAAAATGAAAATTGTCCTACTAACTGATATTTCAGAACAAAAAAATGTTAAGTTAAAAAGACTCTATAGTTTCAAATAATTGTATTAATTTGTTCTATTTATATTCCAGAAATCAGTACTATGTACGAAATGTATCAAATATCATCACAAGGTAAACTATTTTCAGTTTCTCTTTAATTTGATATGAAATGTTAAAGGAACACAGCCTCAAACTTGATCAAAAAGAGTACCGGTATATACATTAAAAAGTTTAGAAACCTCTCTACATTCCCTTTAACATTTACATGAGAATAATGAGCTATATAGTGCTACTCTGTGATAAGGCCTTGATCATAATGGTCCTTAATGAGTGCTGTTCATAACACAAGATAAAAAAAATATGACACAGTAGCAAATTAGGAACAATGAAGGTCAAATAATATATAAATGATGTATTCATGTGCCACATTCCAATAACAAAAATTACATTATTTCTTTTTAACAACTAATTATAATTGACTCTTTAGGACATTCAATTGTCTTCAAGACTTGACTTGGGAAATATTAATTCTAACAACTTTCAAAAATTTCTTATGATGTAAGTACTAGTCCATGATCCTCTATTTGTTTGACCCTATGTTATTGATATATTCAGAACATGAACAAGCATTACTACGATATATGAAATTGTCAGCTAAGAAAAAGGAGAGTGAAAAAATACGAAGTGAAACAAACGAAGAACTTTACACAATGAGAAAAAAATTTCATCAGGTAAGTCTATTTATCATATTAAATTCTAGTTGCTTTCCAGTGTAGGGCCTACATAACACACACACACATTTACCTAGTGCCACTATCTATTAGTTAGTCTCTTGCCAAAATATTTCAAATTTCACTTGAGTATAAGGTTGCCACAGTATTATTTTACCTTTGATGTCGACGACGATTATTTCATATATTGACTTGGGACGAATCTATTGGAAAAAGGGGGTTAATAGTAAAAAAGAAACATAGTTTGCCTTGACCTCAAACCCCTCGATTAATATTCAAAATAAAAAGTCTCGGGCAAGCCCTCGATTTCTTTTTTTTCGAATATTAACCTCGTATCGGTATGTATCTTATACATATTATGCAAGGTAGCTGACTGACTGGCTGGTGGGTATGGTGTATACTTCGTTAATCAAAACCATATCGCTGATGTTGAGTAAGGAACGACCTGCTCCTATGGCTTTTTCTATATCCTTATTCTTCGTTCTTCTTCTGTAACTGTCTTCATTCTTCTTGTAAAGAGCGATGTGCTCTTATGACTTCATCTGTCCTTCTTCTGTAAAGAGCCATGTGCTCTTTCGACTTCATCCGTGCTTCTTCTGTGATTCTTCTTGACGTTTTCCCTTAATTGCTCACAATGGATTTAGTTCGTATTTGTGATTTCTTACCTCACCCATCATTCTCAGACGAACGACCGATGCACAGATCTGTCGATTGGGATGGTGCAAAATAACTTTACTGCTAATGCTATCGTTTAGTCTGAAGCGGAACGTATCAGCATCCACGTGAGTTACTTCCCATGCAGATTTGATGCTTTTACTGATCATGCTCCGGACTTCTGATAAGCTGTAGTCTATCGGCTCAATTTCCGTTAGGTCTAGTCCTTGTTTTGCGAGTTCATCTGCGATCTCATTTCCTTGTATGCCAACATGAGAAGGGATCCATGCCAACTCGATTGATTTGCCTTCACTATGTATTAATGAGCACGCTTGCCTGGTTTGACTCACTAGCCTCGATTGGGAACTTGAAGTGTCGTTGACAATCTACATCAGACTGCTAAGCGAGTCGCTTAATACTACAAAATTTGGATTATGGTGGCCTGTGGAATATCGCACCGCATAGAGGATTGCAAGCATCTCTGAAGTGTAGACTGAACTGTTATTGGGTAATCGCTTGATTATTCTTGTACAGCTCAAAGGGATATAATTCCCCAACCCAGTCGTATTACTTTCAGGGTTATGTGAACCATCAGTGTAGATACGGGTGCTTTCCGACCACCTAGCGTCCATATGAGTTTAGCAGGCCTCATTTTAACCGGCGAAAGTTCGTTGATTCTATATAAGTAAAATAACTTTCACCGACGAATTGAATAGACTCTCCATCCAAAACGAGTTGCATGTCTGTCACCTGGGGGTCTGCGCAGACCAACATTCCCACCGTTTTGGCTTTGGATATTCTAAATTCCCAGTCATTTGCCCACCTTGTAAAGCGATCCAAGCATAGTTGCATCCCTTCTTTTAGGTTTGTGTATAAGTAACCATTGCTCCAAAAAGTGATGTCGTAAGCAAATATCGTGATCTGACATTTGTTTGACAGGTATTTGGAGTTGCGGATATCATTGACCATTATGCTAAACAAGGTGGGGCTAATGACTGAGCCTTGTAGCATGCCATTTTCCAGACTGAATTCATCGCTCTTTCCTATGGTTACACGTATCTTCTTATCCCCAAGAAAACTTGCTATCCAGTTGTGCATAAGGCCACCTATTCCTAGTTGGCTCAGCTTGTGCAATAATCCATCTGTCCAGACCAAGTCAAAAGATTTTGTTATGTCTACGAACACAGCATAGAGGAAACCAATGTTCAATGTCTTAGACAATGTGTGTTGTAGCCTAAAAATTTGATCCGTTGTAGATCTGAGCTTTCTGAAACCACACTGATTATTGTCTAGAAGATTATTTCTTTCCAGGAAATACCGAAGGCGATTTGCTATCATCATGCAAGGTAGCGAAGTAGGATTTGTTTTTATCATGATAATTAAAAAAATCAAAAAAATCATAATTTCTGATTGGGTTGTTTCTTAGTAGAGTACTAGGTCTGGACAATATTGTTTCAACTGGATATCACAACATTCATCATTGATATCACAACATTCATCATTGATATCACAACATTCATCATTGATATCACAATAAGGGTATATATATTGCTATGTTTCTAAAATACGTTTATTTTTCGATCCAAATATATATTTGAAATGTAAGTAAAATCATTAAAAGATATGTTTTAAATATTAAGTTATTTGTCTTACAGACAATATAGCATAAGATGGTGAAGTCATTTTTGAAAAAAGATTAACCAATTTATTAAGCGTTTTTCAATTATCAAATACATCTTTATGGATAATTACTTAGTTTTTTGGATATTTATTTATTTTTATATGTACTTTATGGCAGTAGGTATATTTACTGATGAATAGAGCTCTTATTGGCTAAGTCCATTCTAAGACCTATTATCCCTTTAACCTTGAATAAATTACAGAGAGAAAGAGATAAAAAAAATGTGATCATAGACTACTGAAGTGTTTCTGAAGAAGGCATTTAGTCGAAATGCTAGACAACATGACAAAAGTATATATTTTAAATTGTTTTCCCCTATTATAGGAATTCGTGATTTAATATGATAGAGCTAACAATATAGAATCCAATACTGGTATTTCTTATTATGAAATTGGTATATTTCCCAGCCTTAAAGGGATAATAGGTCAAAGAATGAACATAAAATTTTAGTTCTCAAGAAAGGTCAATATGAGTGTATATTCATCAGTAAACTTACCTGGTGTTATAAAGTAACAGAGTCTCTTAAAATCTGGAAAACTCACAAAACTAAGTCATTTTTGAATAACCAATTTATCAAGAGTAAATATAGTAATAGTACAGCCTATTCTAATTCCTGGACAAAGTCATAGATATATATTTCAGGGAATATCCATAACCTCTCCAGCTCTGCCAATAAATACCATCATAAAATCCACTGCTTGGTGTATAAGGACCGTTCACGTAATAAACCCCATTAGGTAATGCATATGAACAGTAATTATACCACCAACCACATTTCTGATTTTGTGCACACATATTAGCATCAGGTTTATCAAATGTTGCGAACTTGTGACCATTATTATGAGACAGGTCATCACCTACGTCACCACTGAAACCACTAATAATTAAATAATAATCATAACTATCTTGTAATTTGAAATATGAATATCGCGCGTTACGATTATTATATCGCCAGTCCTGCATATTAATAGTTAAAACATTGTTTCCAATTTGTGTAAGATAGTAAATATGTTTCAATCCCAGCCAAAAATCACCATTCACATTTCCAAAACCAGCAACATAAGCTGCAAAGTTTTGAATGAAATTCTGATTACCATTAGCTCTTCTTTGAATAACAGTAAAGACATTGTTTCCTTTCATTTGACACTCAGTCTGGAATGGATTGGATTTCAAATATGAAATGAAGATACATTACACTAAATGATGTTTTTTAGAATACTTTTCCAAAAATCTATATGTTGGTTTGTTAAACTTCTTAAATAGTTTTCGAAATCTACAAGTTTATTGACTTATATAATAGCATTACAGATATTTTAGAGATGAAATTTAGTTTTTGAAAAAGTTTTCAAAATATAAAGATTTATTTATAGGTTTATTCAGCTTTTAGAATAGTTTGCAAAATATATTGTTTATTGAACTTCTAACATACTTTACCTTGACTGAAATTTCAGTTTGGTTGATTTGATGCCATAGAATATAAATTCCTGTTTCTTTATACCCAGCATCATATAGTTCCTGACAATCTGAAATAGGATCAAGTTTATAATACTATTACACATGTGACAAACAACAACAGATTCTAGTCAACCTCTTTTCTAGTCATGTTTAAAGGGATCACAGTCATATGCAGTGCGTTTTTGTAACATAGGCTTATAGTTCATTCAGACGAATAAAGTTATGTCAGCTTAACTATTAACCATTCTTCAAGCCTGTTTTGTTCTGTCCTCTTAACATGACTGCTACGTTAGAGGTGGCTTACAACCTGGCTTTGAATGTTAAGCTGCCCTAGTTTGGAGGCCTGAATGAACCTTGCTAATTTGCAGATGTGCATTCCTGTTAAACATTTTTATATTCTATGCACATGTGTGATAATATTATATTGACCTCTGAACTTTACGTTAACAGTTGATATTGAAGCTGCCTTCTTAACTTAAGTCGTTTGAATGAACTTAGTATTTGTGATATCCTTCCCATTCATATCAACATTTTCACATTGTAGAAAGCCTATTTTCAAACTGAATATATATTAGACAGACATTTACAGCAAATATGGCCATATCAACAATCCTGTTTTAAATACACAATGCCAAACAAGTCTTAAACAAATCCTTGAATGGTATTTAATAGTTGGTACATATAACATAGTCTTTGTAATATACTTACCTGAATATTTCCACTTGTCTTGGGAATTTAAGGTCGTTTGTGCTAGTAATGTTGAAATGAAGATGAAGAGATATAAAATTAGTTGTTGTAGAAAGTTAGACATCTTTAATCTTCCTGGTTGTATCTGACTCAAACTGAACCTGAAAATATACATCTATATATAAGTATTTGACCAGGAAGTGATATTCACATCCTGGTATAGCATAAATATTTGTGTCCATTATTCAATATAATTTTCACTACTATAGCTTTTAGCCTTGTACACTACAAAGACATTACTTAGTTTCATCTGTTTAGTAAAGTAACTCCGTCATTATTAGCCCATAAGGTGCAGAAAAGTAGGTCATAAAACCCCATTCATTTCATTTAGTTTAGTAACTGAACACAATTTTATGAAAAACAATTACTTTATTAACTAACTTTAACGTTTCAATGATGATGCTCTCAATTTTTATCAAGCAATGAGAGCGAGACGAGAGCATCATCGTTGAAACGTCGCAAGTTAATTAATAAAGTAATTGCTTTCCATAAAATTGTGTTCAGTTACTGTATCTACCAATTACTTAATGCCACTTAAGGAAGTTACAAGTTTAGTTTAGTTGCTAGTTATCATATCTTTAATGATATTGATAACCTTACCTCACACAGCCTTTGGTTAAGGGTGTTATAAGAGATGCTCTCCTATAGAAGCACTGGCCTAGGTCCCAAGTAGAGACTATCTACAATTTCAGTATAAATCAATTGATAAGAAATTATCTACTTTTGGAGAAATTTACAAGATAATACCATTAAATAAAATGCAAAGAGATTACTTCAAGGAGATAATGAAAGGGGATCTAATCTACCATGTACAAGAGTACAAGTTGAAGGCAAAATCTCAAATGCTACATCGCAGGATATCGTGTCCACAATTACCTGTGATTCAGAACACACCATTGCCTGATTGGAACTGAATGCATTAATGACCTTCCTCATGGCTTGTCCTTGACTCAGATCTGTGAAAGAACCATTTCCTGCATGCATTCTTTAAATTTATTTATAATAATCATATACCTAAATTAGACAGTAGAATACCAACTGAAGGACTGAATGATGTTTGTATATACAGACCATCATGCAATTTAGAAATTTTTTAATAATATTATGCAATTAAAGAGCACACATATAATAGATAAATTTTGGACGGCATTTAGAGTCAAAGATACACATATATGAAAATACAAGGGAATTTATTGTAGTAAAACACACTTCTTTCATAACAAGATACATAATTAAGAAACAACAGTTTTTATGGATTTAGACTTCTATTTATTATTGAACACAACGTTTCATTACACATACAGGTAACGTTATCAAGTGATTATTAACCAAACAATTCAGACCATATATATATCATGTAACAACTTAACAACTCAAAAGATACAAAATAAACAAACAATATACCGGTTAATTATATAACAACTCAAAATTTACTATAAACTACATTTAATGTAAGCTGGTTAAACAGATAATCTTATAAAATCAACTCCCAGTTAATTAGGCTAATCCTACATCTATATTAAGTTAATGTACACAACATAATCATAGAAGGTTATGATATTAAACAAGACAATAAATACATTATATTGATGAATAATTACGTGATATTCAATAGTAACTGCTGGGAAATATAAATTGAATATCACGTAATTATTCATCAATATAATGTATTTATTGTCTTGTTTAATATCATAACCTTCTATGATTATGTTGTGTACATTAACTTAATATAGATGTAGGATTAGCCTAATTAACTGGGAGTTGATTTTATAAGATTATCTGTTTAACCAGCTTACATTAAATGTAGTTTATAGTAAATTTTGAGTTGTTATATAATTAACCGGTATATTGTTTGTTTATTTTGTATCTTTTGAGTTGTTAAGTTGTTACATGATATATATATGGTCTGAATTGTTCGGTTAATAATCACTTGATAACGTTACCTGTATGTGTAATGAAACGTTGTGTTCAATAATAAATAGAAGTCTAAATCCATAAAAACTGTTGTTTCTTAATGTGCTGTGATACTTCTAAATGTCTTACAAGGATTAAGATACATAATGGTCACTTCATCTGATTGTGTGGAAACTTTACCTATGTACCTTGTTATATCATAACTTATTTCTGACAAACATACAAAAGGGATTATTTGATGCTTGTACGGTTAAATTAGCTTAATTCACATGAATAAAAAGATATATTTTGGACAACAGTTAGAGGCACAGAGAGCACATGTACATCACACATGAGCATGTTTTCAATGACAAGTTCTTTTGCATGTTTGTCAAAAAAAAAGGGAATAAGTTATGGTATAACACACTTCTTGAATAACTAGACGGCACATGTTTATTGTGTAGAAACATTAGCATAACTTATTCCCAAACATTTTGAACTTATCATTGAAGATATGCTCATGTGGATAAGGCTTTAGTATTGTATCCAATCCCAAAGTGTCTAGTTCAAGTTGCATAATATTTATTCTTACCTAAAATCCAGCTTACTCTTTATCAAATGTTAAAAATGACCTTATTAAGTGTATTTATCTGTGTAGATGTGAAACTTCTTGTACAGTTTTGGTAGGATTGTATTACATCAAACTATTGACAAATAGTCACATGATAAGGGTTGCTTGACCTAGTTGAAGTAAGCTGTGTTAACAATTATATGACATACTGGTGGATTACATTGAATAATTTGACAAGCAGTACCCTTCTTTTCCACATGAACTATTCTAAATATACTATTACAATATTGTTCACATTCAAATTTGGAATAGTTCAATATGTGTTTAGGCCACAAGAAAAAAAAAGATATAGATTTTCATCCAAATTTTCAAAAAAAATGGGGAGGGAGGGGAAATTTTATTTTTTATTTTTTTATTTTTCACGGGTTGACCTAATTAGCTCAACAGAGGGTAACCATTTGAGCATATTTGTATATTAAAAGAAAATGGAGTGTTTTTCTACAATACAATTTAATGGCATTTTATTCTCATCAAAAGTAGAATAATATTGAAAGAAAACACAAACAAATAATCTCAATTCAAAACTAGAAATATGAACAGTAATATATTACATATTACTTTGAAAACACACAACCCCTTTTCTGTACCACTTGAATAATCACAAGCACCACAGGTTAATTCTGAAAAGAAATAGTTTATTATTAAAGTAAAATAGAATAATATCTTCAATAGAAATCTGTAAAGATCTAGACTAGATACAATATGAACAAACAAACAAACATACTGGTACGTCATAATACATTGGATCTGTAGAAAGGCCTTCCTCATGTATGTGGATGACAATGAGTGTCAAATCCGAGTGTGTGTGAATGGGGAGAGGTTGGCATCATACCCGACTTTGATACCCTACTACCATGGTTGGCAATTCCCGACAGAAAAAAAGAAATAAATGTACGCATATTACTTTGTCAGATACATCTGCTATTACAATAATATTTATATTTAAAAGCAGGGCTGTTGATTTGGCTCTATATGCCGGACATGACCGGCAGTCATGCCCAAATGACCGTTTGCAAATAGGCTCCGCCAGACATCGAGTATATGTCAGTGACGTTAAAATAAATAATTAGAAATTAAATTACCTAAATTAAATTACCTAACTATCACGTTTATTCAATGAGATTCCTAACACTACCGGTCATTTAATTTAGTTAATTAAGAGATTAACGGTAAGAGGTGGTTAATTAACAATGAATTTATTGACAATTATTAATCGGCTCCCGGAAAACGCTTCCAGTTCTCAAACTACTTACTTTTAACAAACAGTTGACACGATAATCCATTATTTGTTTAATCCTATAGTTATGCCGTCAAATTTTAACCGGTCATATAATTGTATATCAAGTTTATTTTACGATAATTGTCTTCCGATTTCATCAGTACCAACGTACACATGACAAAGAAAATGTCGGCCCTCACATAGAATTTTTGACGATGATAGTTTGCCGGTCATTGGGAATTCTTCTTTTTAACAATTAAAAAAAGTTGACAGAAAGTTCAATTAAATGTCATTGGCAGGTTATTTACTTTTGGAATTTTACCATTCCTATCGTTCTTTTCTGCTTACTAGTAGGATATGAAACAGTTATTATTTATAGACAAATTGGAAAGACCGCGAGAAATTTACCGTCGTTTTTCTCAGTATTGGTGTCATTCAAAACCCTTCGTTTTTCTCATGTTCATCCGGAAGTATATCGTCGGTGAAAGTTAACTAAAAATCAGCATTTGTAACTTCGTAAAAAATATTAAATTTTACTGTAAATATTTGATGATTGGATTGTTTTGTTATTGTGGTGTGCTGTATGAAACTTAAAGTCCCAATTATGATGAATATAACTAAACATTCAGGCATTGAAATACATTTTACTGTTGGATACTAGTGTCCGGCTGGGAAAAAAATAAATCAACAGCCTTGTTTTAAAGCCTTTACCATGTGAATATATCTTCGTTCTCAACTGAAACCATGAAGGTTTGAAAAGTAGCGTGTTATCGTAAACTGGCTTAACTCACAACCAAGATCAGAGTCGTTTTTATTGCACATCTATATAGACATAGGTGCCATTGGCTAAGACAACCTTCTTTTGTTGACAGTGGAGGCAGCCATATTGGTTTATCGCTGGTATATTTGCAAATTTCACATTTGTGGGCTACCGCATATTGTACTAAATTGTACTAGCAAATCTAAACCTAGTCGAATGAGGTGATAAAAACGACTCAACACAAACATAAGGCGAGTGTCGTAAACCAGTCTACCATATATGAGTTGTATGTCATAAAATAAAATTGTTTGAGGCGGTACAAAAATAAAATTTTTCGAGGCAGCCCCCTAAAGGTGGGGCGGGCGGGGATGAAAATCTATAACAAATTTTATTGTGGCCTTATGGGTGAATAATTAATTTGTCGTCTGCTGGAGTGTTGTTAATGGATGAAAAATTCTGCTAACAAAAGTATGTTTTCAAAAGTCCCTTTTTAAAATATTTTGAATGTTTTGTAAAGACTTTTTCACTTTAGTTTCATGTCTATTTCTTATCTGATGAAAAACATGCATGAAAACTGCATAAAACCTCCAACTAGAATTTCCACTGTTTCAACTGGACCCAGGGCTGTTTATTTTAGTGTATTTATGCATGGAAACTTAAAAAAACTGAAAAAATTGATCATTTCTGTTTGAAGATCATATTTAACTTCACTTTGAAAAAGTTTACAAAATTAGTTTAACAAATGAATGTAGCAGTAGGTAGAGCTGTATAATACAATAAAATAGTACCTGGCTTTTTTCTAGTATAAACTCTACTCTATTTTCAGACCTCCCTACATTACTATTCCTGTTTAAATGCCCTACAGTATAAAAGAAAGTGTTTTCTATTGGAACCAGTTATGGGCTACCTTCATGCACAGAGAGCATTTTTTCAGATGGGCTGTGATGCTGTCATGAAACCAGAAGTCGATGATTTTTTAGGCAATATCAACGCAAGTGTTCAAAGGTAGGCCATTCTATGTTTAATTTATTTATAAACTTTATTTTAAAGAGTCTCTTAGCATTGCTGAACATTAAAACAACTGGTTGACCAAGTTTTGTCTCCTGATGGCAACCTGTTTAAATATCTTCAAGATTTCACTAAAATTACTGTTTTAATTCTGCTTTAAGCACAGTTATGCACAAGATGACCTTTAGGCAATCCTAGCCTGGAGACCAGAGTTTGATCCAAGTTTCATGTGGTAAAATATTAAATCTATAAGGATTATTGACTACTGGTAACATTAAGTACTGGTCACTTCAAGAGGGTGGTGATGAATAGGTTATTTTTGGTGACTGTTCATTGAAAGTAAAATTTATCCCTAAATTAGCTCAAATTCATGTGTTGTTTATTCTTCAGTGTCCATGCAGAGTTATCAGCAGAGACTCAGAAGACAGTTGAATTAATAGAGTCAATAGAGAAACAGAGTGCTCACCTATACCACCCTGAACCACCTATAGATATGCCGTACATACCCCCTAATACAGCGCTTTCACAGAAAGCAGGATATCTCTACCAAAGAATGTAAGAATTTAGGTTGTACTAGTCACTGAGATTTATACTTATATAATAGATAGTGTTTCTGAGACATTTCAGTGTGGTCTATAAAGCAAATTATCTCATCCATTGAAAGAATAGGGATGTCGTAAACACTCGATCAACAGCAAGAAAAGGGCTTAAAACTACCTTCAATGTATGAATGTAGAATTCAACAAAAAATTTCATTGAATAGTTCAATGAACTCTGATTTTAATTATGTAAAATATGATAAAGTTTGAGATTGGAGAAGGAGGCTTTAAAAACATGTAGGTGGCCATTTTGCTGCAGTGACATGCTGTTAACTTTGTTGTTTGTGTTATGAATCTCATTCTGGACTGCCAATATATGAATAAAAAAGAATAAACTAGAATTGCTTACAGTTATGAACGTATTTCGACAGCCTAAATATATTATGTAGGCTAAATTTGCAATGACCCACATCTAGACAATATATTGAATATCATTTGACCTAGTTTTCAAACTCATAAAATAAATGAAATGAAATGAATGAGGCTTTACGTCCTACTCTTCTGCACTTTATGGGCTAATGAAGACGGGCAACGCCATGCAGTGTGCAATGAGGGAAATTTTGCCAGGACAGCGGCATTAGCCTACTCTTTTTTGCGATTTCCAACTGTCGAGGGATCTTTAACGTGCACAGTCTGTAGCACACGGGGCCTCGGTTTATTGTCCCATCCGAACAACTAGACGCTTTTTCCATGTCAGTCCCTCCGACCTGCATCACTGACAAGGGGAAACCGGGCTGAAAAATCCGAAAGTTCATCTCGACCTTTTACGGGATTGAACCCTGGACCTTCAGGTTAGCGGGCAAGCGTCTAACCCACTGAGCCACCGCGGCTCCCAAACTCATAAAATAACTTTAAAAGATGGCGAAATTATGAAATTATCAATTTTGCTGTATTTAAGTACACTTATCTCTATGATTTTTTTTTTAGGTAGGCCAAATTAAAAATACAAAATTGTAGACAATATATTTAATATTATATGACCTAATTTTCAAGATCATAGATTAAGTGGGTCATACCTTCCGTAGCTGTTAAAGTGACCTAATTTTGAAAAAAATAGAAAGTTGAATAATTTGAAAAAAATACCATTGAAAAATTGATCTCCAAGAAAATGTATCTATGTGCTAAATTTCATCGAAATCGGTCTATCAATTGTGTTTGAATTTCGGCTTTTAGAATTGTAACGAAAATTCAAAATGGCGGCCGATATGGCAGCTTAACCTAATTATTTAGGTCAAATCAATTACTATTGACAAGTTATTTATAAAACAGTTTTCACTTTTCACCTAGCAGTTATAGACCGGAATTTTCGTAATCCTAAACCGGAAGTCAAATTTTATTTTCAAAAGTTTTGCAAAAATTATAATTATATCGCCTATCAACTGGTAAAGTTTCAAAATCTTACCTTTTATATTAAACGAGAAATCACTGTCTGAATTTTTTGCCGATCCCCCTTGAATATTGAATTGCAAATCAGGGGTAAAATATTTAACCTAATTGCATAAAACCTATAATTGTTAGTTGACAAATACATTGAAGTTTTCAAATCTGAAAATCTGTCATCTGGTCAAAATCGAACTGAAAATAAACTTGCTAAAGCAAAAAAAACTCAACTTCCGGTTCTCACTTCCGGTCAGAGATAGAACTTCCCGCTTTGTTTTATTTGATAATAGAAATCATTCCAAGATCAACTGTAGATTTTGAATTTCTGTATCTTTTACCAGTTTGTCTGCAAACTCATCCAAGAAATAAAATAATCCGAACGATTACAATACATTTTCGAACATAGTCGAAATACATAAAAAAAAAGAAGAAAAAAAAGATCGAAAATACATAATATCTCAATATAAAATGATATAATATATATACTGGCAATAATCAAGGTTTGTTATGTAAAAATATCTAGGCTTAACCACACCCACTAAATCTAATGACATGTACAGTTTCTAATGACTTGTTTTGATTCGTTGGAATTAGAAATCAAGGTATTATATGAAACTGTAGTCAATAAAGATGATTTTGTAAATAGTGAGGGCTGCAGACGGTCAAGGTTTAAAGTTATATCATTTCAACTGAAGCCTATAAGAAAAATATTTGACAGGAAATTTTGCAAAGGCAAATTTGAAATTTGAAAAAAGGGTTTCTAGAAGATCTAGATAATTATTCAAATTAAAATTTAAAACAAGTTTGAAAAAAATTGGATTAAACATGGTGGATGAGTAGGATTTTTTCGATATTTTAGTTTTTTCAAGATGGCCGCCAAACGATAGAAATTTGCATATTTGGCAAATGTTCAAAATGTAGAAAGTGATGGTACAAATTCTACAGAAATACAATTCGCAAAATTTTGCAAAAAATAATCGGAAAACTCTGATTTTGGGTAATTTTCGGAGGTTTCTGGCAATTTTTGGAAAATGTTTTTTAGGAAAAGTAATGATAATTTTTTCTACCCATCTACTTATTTTCATGCAAATAGAATGAAAATTAAAGAAGTTTTGACCAAAATTCAGTACAAAAATTTATCTGAAAAATTTACAAATCACGAATTTCTGAAACTGCAGTTTGCTTGGAATGTGTTTCAAGAATACCAAAACAAATTTTGAGGCAAATCGATCAATAAATAAGCATTTAAGAGCGGATTTCTGAAATTTAGGAGTTTTCAGCTACAGCATTTCCTGTTTCAGTAGGTCTAGAAATATATTTAATTGGTAATTCCGCGGTCAGGAATATTTGATCTAAAGCCAAATATAGTCTAAATATTACAGTTTTTGCTGGTGACTCCACCAACAATTACGAAAAAAAATTAAATAACTAATGAAAAAAAAAATAACGAAAACAAAACAGTTTCGAGCTCAACTCGAAAGCTGTAAATAATCGAACTTATCACTTCCTTTGGCCATAATGTATTTGGCTAACTATGATTATTGGCTTTTAGATTCAGCTCAATTCAGAAAAAAAATGGAAATGGTTACTATGTATGTTCTACTAAAATTATTAATGTCTTTCAGAAAACAAGCATTAATTGGATCAAAATGGGACAGAAATTATTTTTTTACCCAAGGTGGAAATTTAATGAGTCAATCGAAAGAAGAGGTGAGTAAATTTAAATGTGAATTTGACCTTCCTCCAGTTGCTTTCTGTTGTTGGTTCTTAAACTGATTTAAATACAGATTCGGTAATTGTTGTCAAATTTATATATAAGAAATATTTGGCATGTAGAAAGTCCAACTGATGAATATATACACTTATAGACGAAGTTTGAAAGGTATATTATGTCCATTCTAAGAGATAGTATTCCTTTAATCAGTTTTGATAATACACAATAAACTTTATTATATTCTGTGAAAATGTGAAATTATCAATGAAAATTGAATACTAGATAAACTAGTGATTCCACAGGACATACCTGAAACTGTATTAAAATTAGATTTTTATCTACTTTTACTTTTTCTCTGTCTTGCAACAATGATAAAATTATTATTTATTTAGTGAATGCTTCACAATAATATTCTAATGATATTTATGGAACGCTGTAACTGCCTTCTGTAAGTACTTTTGCAGTATCAGCATCTTTTTGTATTATCAGCATCATCTTTTCGTATTATCATCTTTTTGTATTATCATCTTTTTGCATTATCAGCATCATCTTTTTGTATTATCATCTTTTTGTATTATCAGCATCATCTTTTTGTATTATCATCTTTTTGTATGATCATCTTTTCCGTAACTGACCATAGGTTTACGGAAATCAACGATAATCTTCTTAATGCAAAAAGATGATAATACAAAAAGATAATACGAAAAGATGATGCTGATAATACAAAAAGATGCTGATACTTCAAAAATATGATGCTTATAATGCAAAAAGATGATAATGCAAAAAGATGATAATACAAAAAGATGCTGATACTGCAAAAAGATGGTGCGTATAATACAAAAAGATGATAATAGAAAAAGATGATAATACGAAAAGATGATGCTGATAATACAAAAAGTTGCTGATACTGCATAAATACTAACAGAAAGCAGTTACGGCGTTATTCGATATTCATAATAACCTGTGGTTTGGACTAGGGGCTGTTGCTTTAAAAACCTTTTAGCAGCAAGACTGGAAGAACAAACAAAATATTTCAATAGTCTTTTTTATACGCCCATATGAAATGTGGAGCATATATTGTAGTCAACCATGTATGTCTGTTCATTTGATCATAATTGCTTGTATACACTCCAGAAGGCACTATTCTTGATGGATGCTGATGTAACTTTTCATGAGTGTTCGTAATCAACTAATCACAGTAATGAACCTTATTGAAAATCAGCGAAATCAGAAAATTTTAGTATGAGTTATTGCCCTTGTTCTAGAAAGGCTTGTAAACACTACAATGTGCAATTTTTATACGCCCACACGTAAGTATGGGCGTATATTGTAATCGCCACGTCCGTCAGTCGGTCCGTCTGTCCGTCCATCCGCTCACTTTTACCCCCCTTCAAATTTACCTCGTGCTCATTCTACAGGCTACAATGCTTCAAGGATTTCTTTTGATTTTTAAACACCCACACATTACTAATGGGCGTATATTTTAATAACCTTGTCGGTCCGTCCATCAGTAGGTCCGTCCATCAGTCGGTCCATCAGTCCGTTGGTCCGTCTGTCCATTCACATTTACCTCGTGCTCACTTTAAAGGCTACAATTCTTGACGGATTCTTTTGATTTTAACTTTGTGGGTCAGTGTCATTATGAAGATGATCCCTATTGATTTTCGTGATGATCGGATAATTTTTCACTGAAATATCGCATCTGACTTAGTGTTTTTCACTCCATTACCAATAGGGTGCAACTCGTGCTCACTCTACAGGCTATAATTCTTTATGGATTCTTTTGATTTTTATTTTGTGGGTCGGTGTTATTATGAAGATGATCCCTATTGATTTTGGTGATGATCAGATAATTTTTCATAGAAATATCGCTTCTGACTTAGCCTTTTTCACTTCATTACCTTCAGGGTGCAACTCGTGCTCATTCAACACTCTACAATTCTCTGTGCATTGTTTTGATTTTTTATCTGTGGGTTAGTGTCATTATGAAGATGATCCCTTTTGATTTTCGTGATGATCGGATAATTTTTCACCGAAATGTCGTGTCTGACTTAGCCTTTTTCACTTCATTACCTTCAGGGTGCAACTCGTGCTCACTCAACACGCTACAATTCTTTATGGATTCTTTTGATTTTTATTTTGTGGGTCAGTGTCATTATGAATATGATCCCTGTTGATTTTCGTGATGATCGGATAATTTTTCACTGAAATATCGCGTCTGACTTAGCGTTTTGATTCATTAGCTTCAGGGTGCAACTTGTGCCCATTAAACACACTACAATTCTTTATGGATTCTTTTTATTTTTATTTTGTGGGTCAGTTTCATAATGAAGATGATCCCTATTGATTTTTGTGATGATTGAATAATTTTTCACTGAAATATCGTGTCTGACTTAGGGTGCACCCTGCTCACTCCACAGTCTATAATTCTCTATGGATTCTTTTGATTGTTTGTATGTGTTGATATCATTATGAACATGCACACTATCAAATTTAGTGATGATCCGATAATTTTCTTCTTAGATATCGCATGAAACTTTGATATCGCAGTTGTTTTCGATATATGCATTTAGCTTGTGAGTTTTCGCCTTTGACTCCCATATTCGTTCAGTGAATGTTTTTGTACGCCCTCACATGAAATGTAGGGCGTATATTGTGATCAACTTTCTGTCTGTCTGTCGTCTGTTGTCTGTTCACATTTGCTTGTGCTCACTCTACAGACTACAGTTTTGATTGGATTTTAATAATTTTTGGTATGTGAGTTCATGGCATCACAAAGAGGAACTGTATTGATTTTGGTGATGATCGGAAAATTTTTAGCGGAGATATAGTGTCAGACTTTGATTTCAGAAAAATGCGAGTAACTTTGCTTGTGCTCAATCTACAGACTACAGTTTTGATTGGATTTTTATACGCCCACATGGAAATGTGGACGTATATTGCCGTCGCCCCTGTCCGTACGTCCGTCCGTCGGTCCGTCCACATTTGTTGTATCCACGATAGAGGCTACAGTTTTTATCCGATCTTAATGAAACTTGGTATACATGTATATATTGATGATATCTCGGTCAAGTTCGAAAATGGAAATTATCGCATGAACGGTTTTTGAGTTATTGCACTTGACTTAGTAAAAACACGTCAAATTTGGGTTGTATCCACAATAGAGGCTATAGTTTTTACCCGATCTTAAAGAAACTTGGTATACATGTATATATTGATGCTATCTCGGTTAAGTTCAAAAATGGTAATTATCGTATGAACGGTTTTTGAGTTATTGCCCTTGACTAAGTAAAAACGCGTCAAATTTGGGTTGTATCCACGATAGAGGCTACAGTTTTTATCCGATCTTAATGAAACTTGGTATACATGTATATATTGATGATATCTCGGTCAAGTTCGAAAATGGAAATTTTCGCATGAACGGTTTTTGAGTTATTGCCCTTGATTTAGTAAAAACGCGTCAAATTTGGGTTGCATCCACAATAGAGGCTACAGTTTTTATCCGATCTTAATGAAACTTGGTATACATGTATATATTGATGATATCTCGGTCAAGGTCAAAAATGGAAATTATCGAATGAACGGATTTTGAGTTATTGCCCTTGACTTAGTAAAAACGCTTCAAATTTGGGTTGTATCCACGATTGAGGCTACAGTTTTTATCCGATCTTAATGAAACTTGATATGCATGTATGGAAATATCGAATGAACAGATTTTTATACGCCCACATGAATATGTGACGTATATTGTCGTTGCCCCTGTCCGTCGGTCTGTCGGTCCTTCAACATTTGTTGTAGAAATTTTCTATGGATTTTAATGAAACTTGGTATGAGCATTGGTATTGATAAGATGATAAACAGTTTTTGAGTTATTGCCCCTGCCTCTATATTTGTTGTAGACACAATAGAAGCTACAATTTTCAATGGATTTTAATGAAATGTGGTGTGAGCATTGGAATTGATAAGACAGCGGTCAACTTCGAATTTGAAGATTTTTCGATGAATTGTTTTTGAGTTATTGCCCTTGACTTATTAAAAGCACATCAAAATTTATTGTTGATGCAATAGAAGCTACAATTTTCAATGCATTTGAATGAAACTTGGTATGAGCATTGGAATTGATGAGGCTGTGGTCAGGTTAAAATTTGACGATTTTTTGATGAAAAGTTTATGAGTAATTGCTCTTGACGAAGTAAAGTTGTGTAAAAATTCATTTTCTGTAGACACTATAGAAGCTACAATTATCTATGGATTTTAATGAAACTTGGTATGAGCATTGGAATTGATAAGACAGCAGTCAAGTTCGAATTTGAAGATTTTACGATGAACAGTTTTTTAGTTATTGCCCTTGACTTAGTAAGATTGCGTCAAAATTTAATTGTGGGTTAAATAGAAGCTATAATTTTCAATGGATTTTGCTGAAACTTGGTGTGAGCATTGGAATTGAAGACAACAGTCGAGTTTGAATTTGGCAATTTTTTTGATGAACAGTTTTTTAGTTATTGCCCTTGACGTTAACGAATGGTTTTTGATTTATTGCACTTAGTAATATTGCGTCAAAAATATTTGTGGGTGCAAAATAAGCTACAATTTTTTAATAGATTTGATGAAACTTGGTATGAGTATTGAAATAGATAAGATGGTGGTCAAGTTTTAATTTGATTATTTTCCATGAACAGTTTTTAAGTGTTTTTGCACTTAACTTCAATATCCATTTAGTGAATGTTTTTGAGTCATTGCTCAATTTATTTTTCAAATACAATGCTGCCAGTGGGCGTATGTTACCTTGCCTGGCAAGCTATCTTTATAATTTTTGGTATGTGGGTTTATGGCATCACAAAGAGGAACTGTATTGATTTTGGTGATGATCAGATAATTTTAAGAAGAGATACAGTGTCCAAATTAGCGTGATTTCAGAAAATTAGAGTAACTATCTTGTGCTCACTTCACTCTACAGTTTTGATTGGATTTTAATAATTGTTGGTATGTGAGTTAATGGCATCATAAAGAGGAACTGTATTGATTTTGGTGAGGAACGGATAGTTTTTAGCAGAGATATAGTGTCCGACTTAGCGGAATTTCGCAAAAATGAGAATAGCTGTCTTGTGCTCACTCTACAAACTACAGTTTTGATTGCATTTTAATAAGAACTCTACTAAAGTGACAATTTTTATTCATATTCAGTCTGATTTCATGGTACACCTATGAATTTTTGCCCATTATCTGATAAAACGGAACATGAATTTTTGCCCATCATCTGATAAGCCTGAGGAGAGCGTTGAGTTATTGCTCAATTTATTTTTCAAATTCAATGCTGCCAGTGGGCGTATGTTAGCTTGCTATCTTTGACTAATTTTGATGAAACTTGGTGCGAGAGTGTTCAATTTTTGGCTTGTTAAAGGGGCACAGTCTTTATTTGTTTCAGACAATCATCCGACAGCCTCAAACACATGGCATCTTTTGCTTAGCTAATCAGAAATAGTCTACAGAGCTTACCTTTGAAATTTGAGCCTTCAAATCCATGTGTATCCATAATTATCTGTGTTTGAAAATCATAATGTCTTAAGATATTACGAATGTCCTGCCATATTGGAAAACGGTTCGTCTTGATAATCAAAGAGTTATCCTTCCCGTCGTGCAATAGCGGTCATCTATATAAATAGACTACTGCGCATTTTCAATTATAGAATTTGTCAACAGGACACACAATTTTCAGACTGACTGGAGACCAGCCGCGTACAGCACGGAAAAAAAATTAAAAGTGAAATATTTTGTTTGAGGTATATTTCAAGCGATTTTCTTAGAGCTTGAGTATTTCTGAGGACTGTTTAAATGTAACAAAGGCCCAAAAACGAAAATACTGAAAAATATTTATTGCATTGTTAGAAGGTACAATTGTTGACAGATTAGATGAAACTTAGTAATATTGTATATTTATCACCCAAGATAAGGTTGACTGAAGGTTGAATATTTCATTCTAGTGTTTGTTATTGTAGTTTTAAGTGTTTGTTCAAATTCAATGCTGCCAGTGGGTGTATATTACTTTGCCTGGCAAGCTATGTTTGGAGAGGAAGCATGGGTATTTTTTCCCACGAGTTGCGGACATTGGGAAATTGATCGTAGTAAAAGCAGATGTGGTGTTATATAACAGTCCCATTCCACCACATTCTAATGTGATAAGTTGTGGTTAAGACAAGCTATTCTGGAGAAATGCGAATCCTGCATTGCGTTTTTAAAGGGATCTGCTCTCAAACCCAACCAGTCCCATTCCCTTCTCTTCACTTGGTAAATAAATAAAAAATCAAGAGTCAAATGCAGAGTTTTTTATAGATATAAGTCAGACAGCGATAGGAGACAATATTGATTTACCAGACTATACTGCTTCACAGTAGTATACATATAATTACGGTACTGATTCACTGGGCCATACAGCACAATCTGAACCAGTGAAGTAATGGTTTATAGCACAGCAAGGTCTGATACTCCGCTTAGTAATTTTACGTTTCGACTTCAATTCTTCATTCAGATTAACACTTCTCTTCTTGTTACCAGTTGTCACGAAACAAAAAGTTACTCCTGCAAACAGTTTGACATTGGTTGTTGGTTTAGGTGCTTTGGCTGTGGAAGGCAGTGACAATGCTTTAATCGTAAAAGTATTGTAAATTGATGGTTTGATGGATCCTGTTCTTACGCCACTAGATGTTATACACAGGTCGGAAAGCTTACTTTCATCACATATGATATACGGGTTTTTCACCTGTGGATTCAAACATCTCATGCTGTTTTCATAATATCGTGTTGTGAAACCAGGGGTGTCAAATATATATTTTGTTTTTGCTAATGGTTGTAATTTATTTTTATCACTAGCGGTAACAGTTGTTCTAATCAGGTGTGTGGCCATCCCCCCTATTGGTAGAATGAATAGATCAAAACTCTTGATAAAAATAACTTTATCCAGGCTTTCTCTATCAACTCATTTCCATTCCAATAAATCGCATTTATTGTGAACCTTTAAGTCATTAGCTTCGTGTTTATATAGTTCTCTAAATCCACATATGCAGTATCATTAGCGTTTCTGGCTTTAGTATTCATCGCAATATAATCTCTAATCTCATTGTTTATATTACAAACTTCTATCGGTTTATAACCTACTACTTCAATAATATTTGCAAACGTTGGAAATGTAAGAGCAGTCTTGCATACTCTTGGCATTTGACCACCATGGATATAAACCAAGGTATCACAATATTCGTTTACGATTTTCCAAACATGCAATGTTGACAAAGCCATTGTCATTACAGCATACTGTTCCAAAAACTGTTGACTTTCAGATGGTGTTTCACTATACCCTTTTTATACGCCCACACATAAATATTGTTATAACCCAAGGAAGAAGCCTATTGAAAATCAGACCAATCGAAAAATATTCAATGAGTTATTGCCCTTGTTTTTGAACATTTGTTGTGAACACGATTAAGAGTGTGTTTCTTGATGGATGTTGATGAAATTTGGTGTGATTGCTTGTTATTACTTAAGGATGAAGCCTATTGAAAATCAGACAAATCAAAAAATTAATTCATGAGTTATTGCCCTTGTTCTTGAAAACACATTCATCTGCCTGTCCACAATTGTTGTGAACACGATAGAGACCACATTTCTTGATGGATTTTGACCAAATTTGGTGAGTGTGTTTGTTATAACCCAAGGAAGAAGCCTATTGAAAATCAGACCAATCGAAAAATATTCAATGAGTTATTGCCCTTGTTTTTGAAATTTTGTTGTGAACAAGATTAAGAGAGTGTTTCTTGATGGATTTTGATGAAATTTGGTGTGATTGCTTGTTATTACTTAAGAATGAAGCCTATTGAAAATCAGACAAATCGAAAAATAAATTGATGAGTTATTGCCCTTGTTCTTGAAAACACATTCATCTGCCTGTCCACAATTGTTGTGAACACGAGAGAGACCACATTTCTTGATGGATTTTGACCAAATTTGGTGAGTGTGTTTGTTATAACCCAAGGAAGAATCCCTATTGAAAATCAGACCAATCGAAAAATATTCAATGAGTTATTGCCCTTGTTTTTGAAAATTTGTTGTGAACACGATTAAGAGTGTGTTTCTTGATGGATTTTGATGAAATTTGGTGTGATTGCTTGTTATTACTTAAGGATAAAGCCTATTGAAAATCAGACAAATCGAAAAATAAATTGATGAGTTATTGCCCTTGTTCTTAAAAACACATTCATTTTGCGTTCAAAAATGTGTTGTGGACATGATAGAGAGATGGTTTCTGGATGGATTTTTACCAATTTTGGTGTGTGTGTTTGTAATCATCCAAGGATGAAGCCTTCTTCCCGCCTGTCTGTCTGTCCGTCTGCCTGTCCGTCTGCCTGTCCACAATTGTTGTGAACACGATAGAGACCACATTTCTTGATGGATTTTAATGAAACTTGGAATGAGTCTTTGTAATGACCCAAGGATGAAGCCTATCGAAAATGAAACCAATCGAAAAATATTTACTATGAGTTATTGCCAGTGTCCTAAAATTGCTTGTGAACACGATAGGGAGTCTGGTTTTTGATGGAATTTTATGAAACTTGGTGTGAGTGTTTGTTATAACTTGAGGAAAGACCCTATTGAAAATCAGATTGATCAAAAAATATTTATTGAGTTATTGCCCTTGTTCTTTAAAACGTGTTCACTTTATCAGCCTCTGATTCTTCATGATTTGAGCCTTTTAAATTACCCAAAGAAGAAACCGATTGCAAATTTAGCTTACCGAAAAACATTTACTTTGAGTTATTGACTTTGTCCAGAAATTTCTTGTGAATACGATAGGAAGTTGTGTTCTTGATGTGTTTTGATGATATTACATTTACTGATACCTCTTGTCCACCGCCCGAATAACTAAGGCTGCCAATGGTGGGCGTATTACGATGGGCCATTGCTATTTTTGTATAGTGAAAACACTTGAGTTAAGAAATATTCAGCCGTTTCTTCTAGGATGATTCTAGGAACATTGGTACTCTTTCTCCAATAGTCAAACTGTGAGCCGGTGTCCCAGTGGTGTTGAAAACTGGAATCAAATGTACATGATTCGGGTCGTTCAAGTTTGATGCAAGTTTCGAATAATGCCATGATATCCTTCGCTTTACAGTAATATTGGATTCCTACTGGTTTCTTTTCATTTTTTACACATTCAGTAGTGACCTTTTGTTTTACTTGACCCCAGTTATTCCATTCATTAAGAGTTTTGGGTGTAAAGGCAGGTGGTTGTCGAAGGTACTTAAACAGTTTGAAAAAGGGTCTGTGTTACCAGCCCAGAAGAGTATAATGCGCTTTCTATTGTTCGAATTGGTAGGATGAAAAGGATGTTATTTGAAATAGCTTATTGATGGCTTCTGATCTTGCGTCAGTATCAGGACCAAGTCGAGAAGCAGTTGCCTGTTTATCTGCACCAATATTTCCAGCATCATAGCATGCACTTACAGCCTCAGATAATGCACAGTAAGGCCAGATCTTTGCTCCAGAGTTTTTCCAGTCATCACAAACTCTTTTCAATTCATCTCTTGCGTTTTTTTATTGAATCCAGTCTACCACTCACTGTGATATATCGATCCACTTCTGACGAAGTAAAATCAAAGAGACGAGCCCAATTGGAATATACACTTTCAACTTGGTCGCTGTCTTTTGATATGGTTAACCAAAAATCCAATTTCGAGCCAGAGGCATCATAATAATAAACTCTTTATTTTACATGGGTCAAAATTAGGCCCAATACACAAGGACATGGTCCTGTCTCACATTCAGCCCATGGGGCAATACATCAGAAAAAAAAAAAAAGAAAGAAAAAAAGAAAAAAATCGAAAATACATAATATCTCAATATACAATTTGTCTAAAATACTAAAAATACACAAGTGCATGTGTATCAAATGGACAGATCTATGTTCCGGCGATCAAGTACATGACCACAAAATAAATATACAATACTCCACGTACAATTTGTTTAAAAATACACAAGTACATGTGCATGAAATGGACAGATTTTCAACCTACAATTTGTTTATAAAATGGATATAATATATAGTTCCCACGGCCATGCACACGACCGCAAAAAAATCACATATCACGTACAATTTGTTTTAAAATACATTTGTAAATAATGGACAGATGTATTTTCCGGCGATCAAGTACATGACAGCGAAAACCATATATCATTACAAAGTACAAATAGTTTTAAAATACACAAGTACATGTGTATAAAATGGACAGATTCATCTTTCTGCGATCAAGTACATGACCACAAAAACCAAGGAATAGACAAGCACATCTGCATGAGACGATCAGACATCAAAACATACATATACCCTCAAAAAAAAAAAAAAGAATTGCCAAAGCTTCAGTGCATGTGCTGCGAGCGGGCTACCCAACCCTACTAAGAAGTTAATGTTCTTATTTTTCTATGGAGGGGGAGGTAGGATTTGTCCATGCTCAAGACCAGCTTTAAGGATGTTTACTCATCCCCCGACAGTAATGATTTAGATTTTCAACATGGTTCAAGTTAGGCCAAAATAGAATTGTTGGCGGTGATATACCTGTGAGAAAGGGAAAAATAAAATCAATAAATTACTTAAATTACAATAAATCATGGAGAAACACAATTGTTAAGATAGCCATCAGCAAGTAAGCCTATAGTTGGTGAAAAGAATACCTGTGTAACAGAAAGTATGCTTGTGTTAATGAAAGATTACCAAGAATCATCCTTCGAAAAGTCTTAAAATCTGATGCTGATTTAAAATTTTCGTCTAGACCATTCCATAAAATTGATCCTTTATATTTAATACTTTGTTTAATTAAATTGATTCGTGGTTTTTGCACCACAAGTTTTGAATTTATGCTAGAATAAGGCGTCTGTTTATAGTTAAAGAGGCTTGAAAGGTAGGAAGGAGACACGTTGTTCAGAGTTTTCTGCAAGCAGCTTCTGCAAGTGGTATAAAGCGGACAGTAGCGAGTGAAATCAATATGTAGATCTTCATCTCTCTGAAATAACACAAAATAGATAACAAAATAATATTTACCAGAAATAAGGTCTGGCAACAAAATACGCCAACTGACTGTTTAGATTTTAGTTAGAAATATTTGCCATTACAGTAGGTAACCAGTATGACATATTAAAGGGGCCCAGGCTTCATTTGTTTCGGACAATCATCCGACAGCCTCAAACACATGAAATCTTTTGGTTAGCTAATCAGAAATAGTCTACAGAGCTTACCTTTGAAATTTGAGCCTGTAACCCATTCTATTACGTTAATTATATATTAATGTATGTGTAGTGGTTATAACATAACAAGAAGATATTTCCACCGTTGTGTCTGAAGAATTATTTATAGCAAGTTTTCATTTGTTCGCCGATTTTAACAGACCTTGTTTTTCGGCTCGGCATTTTATTAATTGAATCATGAAAACTATCCCTTTTCAATTTCTTTTCCATTTTATGCCATTTAGTCCCGTTCACGTCCCATTCTGCCTTTTTTTTATCCCAATTTGCCCGAAATTGGTTTATCAGCTGATCCGCAAAACTTCTATGTACGACACTGGCCTCGACCTGAATTAGAACCCCAACCAGCATAATGTTTTATTTAGACGAATGGAAAAATGGCCTTGTGGTCAAGATGAGAAAGAGAGAAAGGGTGAAGTGGGAATTTAGTCTTGATTACACCAGTCACAAAAATAGAAAATAAATTAAAAAGTATTTAAACAAATTCAAATATAATGTTACAAATTCACAAGGAGTCTTACTGAGTCTAAAAGAATTGAAGAAATTCAAAAATATATGAACATGTTGTGTTTGAATTTCAGTATAAATGAGTACTAAAATGTTAATCTGTAAGGTCCAATGTCTTATTGGATGAAACAGTACCGTAACCAGCTGAGTACTGCATTAAATATATATAGTAATATATAGAAATAGAGAATTTTTAAAAAATAGATAAAAAAGAGAATTTTGTGTTAATGTCAATAAGAGACTAGAGCTGTGAACAGCACCGAGCGTGGCATTTGATAGTCAATGTATATCGTTTTTGTTGATACTTTTTTAATTTAAATAGGAAGTGGGGGCACCAAGCGTGATTTTGAAAAACCAAAACTGGAATAATAAAAAATTATATTAATCATGCAATATAATCGGTATGGACAACTTGTCTATGTTCTGAGCATATCAAATTGATCTGAAAATTATATACAAATTAGAAATTTTGAATTTTTGGGGAAATTTTTTTTCAAACTTTTTTTTAAAAAAAAACATTAAAAAAGTTAAAATTTTTAAACACATTTATACAATTAACTAAAATATTAAAGCAAATTTGAGGTACATTGATCCAGAAATAAGCCATACAGACTCGATGTTAAATTATTGCTCATTATGCAATATCTCATTTCCTGTTTAGCAAATATTTGGTTTTAGATATTCACTTGGTGGTTCAATTCTTTCTCAAATAGTTTAGTAAGTCTAGAAATACTATATCATTTACTGTTTTTGCTGGAGGCCTTACAGTTGTCAATGGATTTTGGTAAATTTGGTGTGATCACGTATTGGCATTAATAACAATAAATGTTTTTTTAGTTACTTCCCCATATATTATTCAAGTTTGATGCTGCCAGTGGGTGTATATTACCTTGCCTGGCAAGCTTTCTTTTCAAGAAACGTCCACACATTGCCAATCAAAAAGCTGATAGCCAATCAAAAACTCAATTGCCAATCAAAATGTAGTCAGCACAAATTAATTATAATACATTAGAAGTAATCATATGAGCCTACTGAAGTGTTTATTTGATAGTTAATCAATTTACTGATTAAATACATCAAACTGGTAAATAAGTAACACCATATGTATTTAATTTGAATACAATATTTTATACATAATCATACTGGAAAATAAGGTTTGGAAATCAGGCTAAGCCTATGTTACCCCTCTTCAAAAATTGTAAATTTATTATAAAAAATATATAAAAGATAGTAACACAATTGGAGTGAATTATAAACAACTTTCTATACACACACTTCTTAAAGTTTAAAATTATTTCATAATAAAATAGAAAGGTTTGTGAACTCAGAAGTATTTGCATGAAATGTGATGATTTAATCGGAATCTTTCAAATAGATACGAAGAGTGTAAACTTTTCAGTTGAGGTGTCAGAACAGACGGCACCATTAAATAGTATTATATTGTATTGTTGTAGACAAAATAGAAGCTAAAATTCCAAAGGATTTTGATGAAACTTATTGTAAGCATTGGAATTGATAAGATGGTGGTCAAGTTCGAATTTAAGGATTTCAATGAACAGTTTTAAGTTATTGCCCTTGACTTTGTAAAATCGTATCAAAATTTTATTGTGGATGTAATAGAAGCAACAATTTTCAATGGATTTACAGTTTTGGAGAAACGGGATGGAATTGTTTGATGTCACTCGAATATTTCATTCTGGAGATTGTTACTGTATGTCAAATTTTTGTTCAAATTCAATGCTGACAGTGGGCGTATATTATCTTATCTCATTAAAATGAGTAATGATAACCTTAATTGAACATACAAAAATACTTATGGTTCTTACATGAAAATAACGGAGTTAAAATCATTATTGACATATAATGAGCCATTTCTAAACCAAAATGTGTCTTATGAAGTTGAGTATGAGATCCAAACTGTTTGTGAACTATATCCATGTGTGTTATTTCCATGTCCGAACCATAAGTATTTTCATAGACTCTAGTTAAGGTTTTTAAGGCATCAGTCCTGATTTTACTAATAGTTGATTATAAATCTTTGAGGTTTATGGTTCTAGCATGTTTTTCTAACATTTCAAATTTATTAACTTTGTTGTGTTTCTTTCTTTTTCTATTTTTTCACCTTTTTTTCCTTTTTACTGTCACTCAGGCTAAAAAACATGACCCTAAAGATGTGAGTAGATTTAGAGTTATTTCCCCCTCGTGTGAATCTGATAGGAGAATTCCAGTTCTTTGTGCAAATATTTCTTATAGGAACAGATTCGTCGTTTGTTTCACCTATCATACCTTAGGAACTAATCATGCCTCACCATTGATTTTTGAGACTTATTAATTATTGAGTTTGAAAGTTAAAATGACAACTTGTTTTTATCTGATACTACACCTCAATATTCAAAGATATATATAAAAATAGAGAAGTACTAGTTTGAGGTACTTTTGAACAATTTATGCATTTTTTCCTGCAGTTCTAGTACTTCTGTATCCAACCTGTCCCTTTTTATATGCCCACATGAAAATGTGGACGTATATTGCCATCACCCCTGTCCGTCCGTCGGTCCGTCTGTCAGTCCGTCCGTCCGTCAACAATTACTTGTGTACGCGATACAGGCCAGAGTTCTTATCCGATTTGAATGAAACTTGGTATGTGCATTCATCTTGATAATATCTCGGACAAGTTCGAAAATGGCACTATTCCATATGTCGGTTTATGAGTTATTGCACTTGATTGAATGAAAAAACGTTCAAATTTACTTGTGTACGCAATAGAAGCTGTAGTTTTTATCCAATTTGAATGAAACTTTGTATGTGTATTCATCTTGACAATATCTCGGACAAGTTCGAAAATGGCACGATTCCAGATGTCGGTTTATGAGTTATGGCCCTTGATTAGATGGAAAAACGTTAAAATTTACTTGTGTAGGCAATAGAAGCTGTAGTTTTCATCCGATTTGAATGAAACTTGATATGTGTATTCATCTTGATAATATCTCAGACAAGTTCGAAAATGGCACGATTCCAGATGTCGGTTTATGAGTTATGGCCCTTGATTAAATGAAAAAACGTTGAAATTTACTTGTGTACGCAATAGAAGCTGTAGTTTTCATCCGATTTGAATGAAACTTGGTATGTGTATTCATCTTGATAATATCTCGCCAGATGTCTGTTTATGAGTTATGGCCCTTGATTAAATGAATAAACGTTAAAATTTACTTGTGTACGTAACAGAAGCTGTAGTTTATATCTGATTGGAATGAAACTTGGTATGTGTATTCATCTTAATAACATCTCAGACAAGTTAAAAAATGGTGTGATTCTAGATGTCGGTTTATGAGTTATTGCCCTTGATTAAATGAAAAAACATGTAATATTCTGTTTGCTGAAGTGGGTATATGTTACCTTGCCTGGCAAGCTATCTTATTGAGAGCTGTCAAATCAATTTTAAATATTGTATTTGCATTTTAAAGTGATACAAAGCCTGATATTTAGCAATGTGGACTAGCAGTCTGTTTAATTGTCTACTTAACTTTGACATTATTGAAATGAGCTGAGAATAATTGCACTGGACTGGAATTTTCCTATCACATATACTGTCCTAAAAACTGAACTCCTGTTATAAAAATAAATTAAATAATTTATTTAATTTATTTTTATAACGGGAGTTCAGCTTTAACAATCCAATTGTAAACTGTATGATTCACAATTTTGTAAAATGTGTTGTGGTAAGTATAAATTAGTTTTCAGTTAACAAGACTTTCTAAAAAAAGTGTGAATATCCAAGTTCCCCTTCAAATTTATCCTAATTATTGCTTACAAGAAATACCATGTTGGCATATTCCACAAACCTATTTCATTCCATGATTTCAGTTAACAATTCATCCTTTTTGCAAACCTAGCCTATCTTTCCTTTATCGAAGTTTAGCACTACTATAGATTTCAAATATTCAATAATGCAGAGAAGTAGCTCTTACTAAGGTTCTTAGTGTTCAAATATTAAATAATGCAGAGAAGTAGTTTTTACTAAAAGTCTTAGTGTTCAAATATTAAATAATGCAGAGAAGTAGTTTTTACTAAGAGTCTCAGTGTTCAAATATTAAATAATGCAGAAAAGTAGCTCTTACTAAGGTTCTTAGTGTTCAAATATTAAATAATGCAGAGAAGTAGTTTTTACTAAAAGGCTTAGTGTTCAAATATTAAATAATGCAGAGAAGTAGTTTTTACTAAGAGTCTTAGTGTTCAAATATTAAATAATGCAGAGAAGTAGTTTTTACTAAGAGTCTTAGTGTGTTATAAAAGAGCCCATGAATTAAGAAAGAGAATGAACACATTAATATCTAGACACAGTGCTTGTTAACATGACCTTAATCAAATCTCATGAAATATTGCAGTAGTTTTGTCAATTCATCCAATACCTTGTATAAGAGATGACAACACTTCAATTGGATTTCAGGATAACATCTTGACAAACCGAGTTCATTATAGCTTGAAATTTATGATCTATCTAATCAAGTTTTAGTTGTAATGAAGGTTGATATGTTGACAGATGTTGACCTACCTATAGACGTTATTCAATGTTCAGGCATCAGAGTTCGGGGAATTAAATATTAACATTCACTGTTCAATTTTGAACTACAAAGTGCTTATAGGAGCCCTGGTAGCTCATTGAGTTAGATCCATGCTTGCTAACCTGAGGGTCAAGGGTCCAATTCTGGCAAGGGCAGAGATAAACTTTAAGATTAGGGTGGGACAATAAACCGAGACCCCGTGTGCTACAGGCAGGTCACGTTAAGATCTGTCGATAGTTGGAAATCGCTAAATGGGTACACAAATGCTGCTGTTCTGACAAAATTTCACATGCACACTGCATGGCGTTCCCCATCTCCATTAGCCCATAAGGTGCAGAACAGTAGGACATAAAATTCACATTCAATTCAATTCATTTTCAAAGTGTTAATATTAGTTCAGTTAAGATTCACTATTCTAAGATTCACTTAAAGAGACTTGTTTTATTCAATCAACAAAACACACCATATTTGTATATTTCAGTTTGCTGGAAGTTTAGTTCTAGATTTAAATGAAAATGGTATAATGGCAGAAATAGCAGAATATGATGACAGAAGATTTGTGTTTCATATTGTTTCCCAGGCTCATAAAAAGTAAATCCAATTTTATAGATGAAATTAGAAGCACAAGTATTGTCTGTGCCTTACTCTGTTTTAAAAATAAATTTTATTTCAGTGGGTAGATATGGGGCATCTCCGA
>JAUJPP010000005.1:17067293-17089149 GCA_030562195.1 Nipponacmea schrenckii | reverse complement strand
CTTTTTAATATTTGAAAATTTTGTTCTTAGTTCTATATTAATTGTGCGTGATTTATGAAAAAGCACGTGTTTTTTTTTAAATTTACGTCTTATTTTTTCAAAAAAATTGGTAGATGAGTAGACAAAAAATTATCATTAAAGATTCCGATAAAACATTTTCCGAAATTAGCCGGAAACGTCCGAAAATGACCAAAAAAATGTAGAAAATCATAGAAATCGGAATTTTCGGATTAAATTTTTGCACAAACTTGCAATTTTATTATTCCACAGAATCAGTACCATCAATATCTTCATTTTGTATGTATGCCGTATATGCAAATTCCTAACCGTTTGATCGCCATCTTGAAATATGCAAATTATTGGAAAAATAATACTCGTCCGCCATTTTTAATCCTATTTTTTTTCAGACTTGTTTTAAAATATAATTTGGATAATTATCTAGGTCCTCTAGTGGCATATTTTTCAATTTCAAATTTGTCTTTGGACCAGGTCCTGCCAAAGTTTTTCAAAACTGACTTCCGTTTGAAAGTTCATAACTTTTGAACTCTACCATATGCATCCTTTTGATCTCAAAACAACATCACCAGAGAGGCACTGGACTGGAATCCCCAATGGCATAGAAGACAAGGACGACCTTGACATAGCTTGAAAAGAATAAGACTGAAAGAGCTAGGAAGGATTGGCAAGACCTGGAATGAAGCAAAAAGAACAGCTCATAACAGAGTGAGATGGAGAACGTCTGTAGCAGCCCTATTCTCCGCAAGGAACGAAGAGGACTAACTTACTAATATGCATCCTTTATTTTTCTGCAAAATCATCTTCATTGGCTAAAAGTTCATATGATACCTTGATTTCTAATTTTAGTAAAGAACATTTAGATTAATAGGGATCCAAAAATTGGTAATTTGCATATTTCTCGTATCTTCAGATGGTTATATCTCATGAACAAGACTCTTGGCAACATTCTAATTGACATTATGATGTGATTTTCATCAGCTTTCTAACAATATCTTTATTTTAGCTATAGACCGAAAACTGATGAAAATACGCCTAGTAGAAAATAAACGATTTTAACATTCATATTTTTTTATATTTAGTTCTATTTAACTTAAAAACAAAATTCGAACAGATTTATAATGTGCAAATTCCCAGCTTTCAAGCAATATATAAATCAATATGTATAAATAAAATTGCGAAAAGTTTAAGAATAAAATTACACTCTAATTAAACAGTTATAAATAAACAGGTCATAAAGACTGATAGTGTTAATTTCTTATCTTTTGGTCAAGACACAAATTTTGACATTTCCAGTTAAAGTATCACAACCAATCAAAACAAGTCATTAGACTTTGTGGGCGTGGTTAAGCCCAGATATTTTACATCACTGTGTGTATTTTTCTTTCAATCGAAATAGGGTCTCGGAGGATCAGTCAATATGTGTTATTTTGATGGACATGTATATAGAATCTATAACCGATTGCCGAAATTTATATGGAAACTGATTTTTGAATTTTTAATTTGATTTTGATTTAATTACGATTAAAAATTATAAAAACTTCGAAGGTGTATATTGTGACGTTGACCTTTGGCGATCTTTATATCTGTACATATGTGATAGTTCTATCCAATGACATATTAAGCTTTATAGCAAAATGTAAACTTTCGGTTTATCGGCATTTAAAAATTGCGAATTTTTCCTATAAAACGGTCAATTCACAAATTTTGACATTTCCAGTTGAAGTTTCCAAAACAAGTCAATGGACTTTGTAGGCGTGGTTAAACCCAGATATTTTTTACATCACAAACCTTAATGATTGCCAGTCTATAAACAAACTCAAATGTCACGTGTTAAATCATGAATAAATCATCTCTCCCAATAATCGCATTCTATCCTTAAATGACAGCCAGGAGACCAACAAATTCTAAATAGCTCGAAAGCTGCAGAACTGTTACAAACAGGTCTACTTATTCTTTCCAATGGTGTAGAACACTTGATATTTGATCAAAATTGCACGTTTTAAATTTGCAAACTTTGTAATTTCTTCTATACTAACTGTGTGTATTTTTCTTTAAATCGAAATAGGGTCTCGGAAGATAATTCAATTTGTGTTATTTTGATGTACATGTATATAGAATCTATTGCCGAAATATATATGGAAACCGATTTTTGAAGTGTTATTTTGATTTTGATTTTTTTACGATTAAAAATTAATCCAGTTAAAATGATTCAAAGATATTATATATCTTAAATAAAAGGAATGATTATTCATTTCTCCTTGTGGGCGATGTATGATATGGAATATTTGGAAGGAAATGACAACCTTTAGAATTCTAAATGATATTCTCTTAAGCAAAAATAATGTACAGTTGAGAGGACTAGTGGTATAAGGGACGGAACTCTATAAAATACACTCTTAAAGATGTAAAGCCGCGCTGTTAATTTGATGGCTCTATGTTATACCATGGCAACTTGCCACAAATTGCAGGATCTAATGTTCCTTCTACACCTAAATTAAGATTGATAAATAAATAAATAAACAAATTAAAAGTATCAACGATCTGGAAAGTTAATTTAATCCGAGATCAATTTGTAATCTCAAATAAGGTGTTATGTCCCTTAGACCAAAAATTAGTTTTTTCGACGTTTTGTTTTACACACTAATTAAATAGATATAAATGTTATAAGAAGAGTTAAGAAGATAATGTAACAGGTCATAAAGTCAAATTGTGTTAATTTCTTATCGTTTGGTCAAGACACAAATTTTGACATTTCCAGTTTAAGTATCACAACCAATCAAAACAAGTCATTATACTGAGTAGGCGTGGTTACGTTCTATTTTAAATGACAGCCAGGAGATATAACAAATTCTAAATATCTCGGAAGCTGCACTATTGTTACAAACAGGTCTAGTTATTATTATGGAATTGGATATTATAAATGCAACGTTTCACCCATGCAATAGAAGGGACGCGCACTGCCTTGGTACCGTCTAACGGTTCTAGTTGTGGGACTAGTTGCCGAAGGCAAAGTCCCAGTTTGTTTTCGAAATGTCTCTTTTTTTTTTTTTTTTTTTTTTTTTTTTTTTTTTTCGAAATTTACACACCTCACACAGCCTAGGCTGCAATAGTTGCAGCAATTTCACAACATCTCCAGACCTTCTATAGTGGCGGCGTTTCTAATGAATGAACATTTGAACATTTTTGCAAAACCGGAAGTGCTGCATTGCAACATACCTAAAAAGTGGGTCAGTGGCTCTAGAAGTCGCAATTTTCAATCGATTTTCGTCGGGTTTGCATTTTTGGAAACCTGAAATAATTTCCAACAAGATAGCAATTTCAAAATTTCAAAATTCGAAAATTCGTAGCATACATTTTTTTGCCGTATTTTGCACATTTTTGCAACTTTGTTATTTAAAGACCGATTAATCTTAAAAAAATTTAGTATATGTAGCCCATAAAATGATTTCCAAAAAGTAGGTCAAAATTTTTGCGTCACTTCCGGTTTTTGCGAAAAATAAAGTTTTACGTCCGGTTGAATAACTTCCGGTTTTATTAATGTATGAGATTCAAACTTGTATCATCGGGTAGCCATTAGCCATACAAAAAAGCGAAGAAAATAAAATCAAGGCCGCATGCACAACTTTCGCCGCCATTTTGATTTTTCTGAAATTGCGCGAATTTAATTCAGAGATTATGGCTTGTCCGATTGAGATGATTTTGGTGTCAAATAAAAGAACATAAAAATTGCAAAAAAACATTGGAAGTCGATTTTTGAATTTCGCTTTTGCATTTTTGCAACATCCGGTTGAATTTTTTCAAAGTTTGGGGGCTTATTTCTCGTGACCTTGACCTTTGGTGACCATGACCTTTAGAAGGTCAAAGGTCATTGACCTTGGCTATCAGTTGATACTTTGACCTTTGACCTCCGACGTCTACTTCCGGTTTTATAACTGCCTGAAAACAGCAAAATTCACAACTTTGGACTGCTCTAGAGCGTGACCTAATTAATTTAGAGTGTTAATTTTTTCAGATTCTTAGATTGTTTTTTGTCCTCTTTCCAACGATATATAACAAAAGTTTGTAAAATGAAAATTGAAGTTTTTGATTTTTGCAAAGAAAAGTACATTTTGCCGTATTTTCGCTTATTTGAAATGTATGTGTGTATATCTCGTGATCTATTAGCTGTACAAGCTTCAAATTTTTACTGTGAATATACATTTTGAATATGATTAGATTCACCTCCAAAAAAACGAGATGGGCGTGGCACATCCGGGTGAACTTCAAATTTACCATTTATATCGGTCAGCGAATTACGGCTGCAGTAAATAACGTTTTTCAAAAAAGTACCTTGCATACATATATCTCATTATTTTGGCAAGTTTATCCCAAAAAAATCAAATGTTTTTGCCTGTTTGTTGCAATTTTGCGACATTTGCAAAAAATCAGTTTTTTTTTTGTTTGGGGGCTTATTTCTAGTGACTTTGACCTTTGGTGACCTTGACCTTTACAAGGTCATTGGTCACTGACTTTAGCTATCAGTTGACAATTTGGCATTAGACTTCTGACGTCTATTTCCGGTTTTATAGCTGCTCGAAAGCAGCAAAATTTGCAACGTTGGACTGCTCTAGAGCGTGACCTAATTAATTTAGAGGATTATTTTTTTCACATTCCGAAGGCGCCTTTTGTCCTCTTTCCAGCGATGCACAACAAAAGTTTTTAAAATGAAAATTTAATTTTTGGACTTTTAAAATCAAAGTACATTTTGCTTTTTTGAAAATGTATGTGTATATATGTCGTGATCTATTAGATGTACAACCTTCAAATTTGTAACGTGAATATACATTTTGAATGTGATTAGATTTACATAAAAAAAATCAAGTTGGGCGCGGCACATCCGGGTAAAATTCTCATTTACCATTTATATGGGTCAGCGAATTACGGCTGCAGTAAATAACGTTTTTCATAAAAGTACCTTGCACGCAGATACTTCATTGCTTTGGCCAGTTGATCCCTAAAAATCGGATGTTGCGGCATGTTAGTTGCAATTTGCAACATTAGCAAAAAGTATCAGTTATTTTTCGAGTTTGGGGGCTTATTTCTCGTGACCTTGAACTTTGGTGATCTTGACCTTTACAAGGTCATAGGTCACTGACTTTGACTATCAATTGACAAATTGACATTTGACCTCCGACGTCTACTTCCAGTTTTATATCTGCCCAAAAACAGCAAAATTCACAACTTTGGACTGTCTAAGAGCGTGACCTAATTAATTTAGAGGGTTATTTTTTCAGATTCTTAAGGCGCTTTTTGTCCACTCTCCAGCGATGTATAAAAAAAGTTTTAAAAATAAAAATTAAATTTTTGCACTTTTAAAATTAAAGTACATTTTGTTTTTTAGAAATGTATTTGCGTATATCTCGTGATCTATTAGCTTCACAAGGTTCAAATTTTTACCGTGACTATACATTTCAAATGTGATTAGATTTACGGCAAAATAAATGAGATGGGCGTGGCACATCCGGGTAAACTTCCAATTTTTCATTTATATCGGTCAGCGATCTAAGTCTGTAGGAAATAATGTTTTTCCAAAAAGTACTTTGCACACAGATACCTCGTTGCTTTGGCCAGTTTCTCCCAGAAAATCAGATGTTTCGGCCTGTTTGTTGCAATTTTGCAACGTTAGCAAAGTCCCACTCTGTGCCACGTGTGGCTCTAGTTTTTTTTTTTTTTCGAAATTTACACAGGGCACACAGCCTAGGCTGCAATAGTTGCAGCAATTTCACAACTTCTCTAGACCTTCTGTTGTGGCGACGTTTCTATTAAATATAAATTGGAACATTTTTGCAAAACCGGAAGTGCTGCATTGCAACATGTCTAAAAAGTCGGTCAGTGGCTCTAGAACTCGCATTTTTGGATCGATTTTCGTCGGGTTTGCATTTTTGAAAACTAGAAACAATTTCCAACAAGATAGCAATTTCAAAATTTCAAAATTCGAAAATTCGTAGCACACATTTTTTTGCCGTATTTTGCACATTTTTGCAACTTTGTTATTTAAAGACCGATTAATCTTAAAAAAATTGAGTATATGTAGCCCATGGAATGATTTCCAAAAAGTAGGTCAAAATTTTTGCGTCACTTCCGGTTTTTGCGAAAAATAGAGTTTTACGTCCGATTGAATAACTTCCGGTTTTATTAATGTATGAGATTCAAACTTGTATCATCGGGTAGCCATTAGCCATACAAAATAGCGAAGAAAATAAAATCAAGGCCGCATGCGCAACTTTCGCCGCCATTTTGATTTTTCTGAAATTGCGCGAATTTAATTCAGACATTATGGCTTATCCGATTGAGATGATTTTGGTGTCAAATGAAAGAACATAAAAATTGCAAAAAAACATTGGAAGTCGATTTTTGAATTTCGCTTTTGCATTTTTGCAACATCCGGTTGAATTTTTTCAAAGTTTGGGGGCTTATTTCTCGTGACCTTTACCTTTGGTGACCATGACCTTTAGCAGGTCAAAGGTCATTGACCTTGGCTATCAGTTGATACTTTGACCTTTGACCTCCGACGTCTACTTCCGGTTTTATAGCTGCCCAAAAACAGCAAAATTCGCAATTTTGAACTGCTCTAGAGCGTGACCTAATTAATTTAGAGTGTTATTTTTTTCAGATTCTTAAAGTGCTTTTTGTCCTCTTTCCAACGATGTATAACAAAAGTTTTTAAAATGAAAATTGAAGTTTTTGATTTTTGAAAATTTGAGTATATTTTGCCGTATTTACGTTTGCTTGAAATGTATGTATGTATATCTCGTGATCTATTAGATGTACAAACTTCAAATTTGTACCGTGAATATTCATTTTGAATGTGATTTGATTTATATAAAAAAAAAATGAGATGGGCGTGGCACATCCGTGTAAAATTCCGATTTACCATTTATATGGGTCAGCGAATTACGGCTGCAGTAAATAGCCTTTTTTTAAAAAAAAGTACTTTGCACACAGATACCTCATTGCTTTGGCCAGTTTATTCCAGAAAATTAGATAATTCGGACTGTTTGTTGCAATTTTTCGAAAATAGGAAACCAGTTAATATTTTTTTCTAATTTTGGAAGCTTATTTCTCGTGACCTTGACCCTTGGTGACCTTGAACTTTAGTAGGTCAAAGGTCATTGACCGTGTCTATCATTTAATACTTTGACATTTGACCTCCGACGTCCATTTCCGGTTTTATAGCTGCCTGAAAACAGCAAAATTCACAACTTTGGACTGCTCTAGAGCGTGACCTAATTAATTTATAGGTTTATTATTTTCAGATTCTTAAGGGGCTTTTTGTCCACTTTCCAGCAATGTATAACAAAAGTTTTTAAAATTAAAATTTAATTTTTGCACTTTTAAAATTAAAGTACATTTTGCCTTTTTGAAATGTATTTGTGCATATTTCGTGATCTTTTAAATGTACAAGCTTCAAATTTGTACCGTGAATATATATTTTGAATGTTATTAGATTTACGCAAAAAACAAATGAGATGGGCGTGGCACATCCGGGTAAACTTTCAATTTAGCATTTATATAGGTCAGCGAATTACGTCAATAGGAAATAACGTTTTTCCAAAAAAATATTTGCACACAGATACCTCGTTGCTTTGGCCATATGCTCCCAGAAAATCTGATGTTTCGGCCTCTCTGTTGCAATTTTGCAACGTTAGCAAAGTCCCACTCTGTGCCACGTGTGGCTCTAGTTGTGGGACTTTGCTACCGCAAAGTCCCAGTTTGTTTTCGGTTTGTCTTTTTTTTTTTTTTTTTTTTTTTTTTTTTTTTTCGAAATTTACACAGGGCACACAGCCTAGGCTGCAATAGTTGCAGCAATTTCACATCTTCTCTACACCTTCTGTTGTGGCGAAATTTCTATTAAATATAAATTGGAACATTTTTGCAAAACCGGAAGTGCTGCATTGCAACATGTCTAAAAAGTCGGTCAGTGGCTCTAGAACTCGCATTTTTGGACCGATTTTCGTCGGGTTTGCATTTTTGAAAACTTGAAACAATTTCCAACAAGATAGCAGTTACAAAATTTCGAAATTCGAAAATTCATAGCACACATTTTTTCGCCGTATTTTGCACATTTTTGCAACTTTGCTATTTTTAGACCGATTGATCTGAAAATTTGGGTGCCTTCAAGTGTCACGAATATGAAAACATTGGCAGAGTCAAAATTTTTGCTTCATTTCCGATGCCAACGTAAAACGGGTTTAAACTTCCGGTTGACCTACTTGTGCTGTAATTGATGTATCGCAACAAAATTTATGTCAATCCTAATTAAATTAGAAGACAAAAAAACGAAGCAGAAAAAATCCGGACCGGAAGTAAAACATTGGCCGCCATCTTGAAATGTCACTTTTTTGTAAAACTCAAAATGGGGCCTCTACGGTAAGAGCGATTTGTGTGATGTTTATATTTCTGGAAAGCTTAGTCGATTGCGATCAAAATGTTGGAAATCGATTTTTGAATTTTGCTTTTGCTTTTTTGCAACATCCGGTTGAATTTTTTCGAAGTTTGGGGGCTTATTTCTCGTGACCTTGACCTTTGGTGACCATGACCTTTAGTAGGTCAAAGGTCATTGACCTTGGCTATCAGTTGATACTTTGAACTTTGACCTCCGACGTCTACTTCCGGTTTTATAGCTGCCCGAAAACAGCAAAATTCGCAACTTTGGGCTGCTCTAGAGCGTGACCTAATTAATTTAGAGTGTTAATTTTTTCAGATTCTTAGATTGTTTTTTGTCCTCTTTCCAACGATATTGAACAAAAGTTTGTAAAATGAAAATTGAATTTTTTGATTTTTGCAAAGAAAAGTACATTTTGCCGTATTTTCGCTTCCTTGAAATGTTTGTGTGTATATCTCGTGATCTATCAGCTGTACAAGCTTCAAATTTTTACTGTGAATATACATTTTGAATATGATTAGATTCCCCTCCAAAAAAACGAGATGGGCGTGGCACATCCGGGTGAACTTCAAATTTACCATTTATATCGGTCAGCGAATTACGGCTGCAGTAAATAACGTTTTTCAAAAAAGTACCTTGCATACATATATCTCATTACTTTGGCCAGTTTATCCCAAAAAATCAAATGTTTCTGCCTGTTTGTTGCAATTTTGCGACATTTGCAAAAAATTAGTTTTTTTTTAGTTTGGGGGCTTATTTCTAGTGACTTTGACCTTTGGTTACCTTGACCTTTACAAGGTCATTGGTCACTGACTTTAGCTATCAGTTGACAATTTGGCATTAGACTTCTGACGTCTATTTCCGGTTTTATAGCTGCTCGAAAGCAGCAAAATTTGCAACGTTGGACTGCTCTAGAGCGTGACCTAATTAATTTAGAGGGTTATTTTTTTCACATTCCGAAGGCGCCTTTTGTCCTCTTTCCAGCGATGCACAACAATAGTTTTTAAAATGAAAATTTAATTTTTGGACTTTTAAAATTAAAGTACATTTTGCTTTTTTGAAACGTATTTGTGTATATCTCGTGATCTATTAGATGTACAAGCTTCAAATTTGTACCATGAATATATATTTTGTATGAGATTAGATTTACGCAAAAGTAAATTAGATGGGCGTGGCACATACGGGTAAACTTCCAATTTACCAGTTATATCGGTCAGCGCTTTACATCTGTAGGAAATAACATTTTTCCAAAAAATTCTTTGCACACAGATACCTCGCTGCTTTGGCCAGTTTCTCCCAGAAAATCAGATGTTTCGGCCTGTTTGTTGCAATTTTGCAACGTTAGCAAAGTCCCACTCTGTGCCACGTGTGGCTCTAGTTTTTTTTTTTTTTCGAAATTTACACAGGGCACACAGCCTAGGCTGCAATAGTTGCAGCAATTTCACAACATCTCCAGACCTTCTGTAGTGGCGACGTGTTGCATAAATATAAAATGGAACATTTTTGCAAAACCGGAAGTGCTGCATTGCAACATACCTAAAAAGTCGGTCAGTGGCTCTAGAAGTCGCAATTTTCAATCGATTTTATTCGGGTTTGCATTTTTGAAAACTTGAAACAATTTCCAACAAGATAGCAGTTACAAAATTTCGAAATTCGAAAATTCATAGTACACATTTTTTTGCCGTATTTTGCACATTTTTGCAACTTTGCTATTTTAAGACCGATTGGTCTGAAAATTTGGGTGCTTTCAAGTGTCACGAATATAAAAACATTGACAGAGTCAAATTTTTTGCTTCATTTCCGGTTTTAACGTAAAACGGGTTTAAACTTCCGGTTGACCTACTTGTGCTGTAATTGATGTATCGCAATAAAATTTATGTCAATCTTAATTGAATTAAAAGGCAAAAAAACGAAGAAGAAAAAATTCGGACCGGAAGTGAAACTTTGGCCGCCATCTTGAAATGTCACTTTTTTGTAAAACTCAAAATGGGGCCTCTACGGTAAGAGCGATTTGTGTGATGTTTATATTTCTGGAAAGCTTAGTCGATTGCGATCAAAATGTTGGAAATCGATTTTTGAATTTTGCTTTTGCTTTTTTGCAACATCCGGTTGAATTTTTTCAAAGTTTGGGGGCTTATTTCTCGTGACCTTGACCTTTGACGACCTTGACCTTTAGTATGTCAAAGGTCAATGACCTTGGCTATCAGTTGATACTTTGAACTTTGACCTCCGACGTCTACTTCCGGTTTTATAGCTGCCCGAAAACAGCAAAATTCGCAACTTTGGGCTGCTCTAGAGCGTGACCTAATTAATTTAGAGTGTTAATTTTTTCAGATTCTTAGATTGTTTTTGTCCTCTTTCCAACGATATATAACAAAAGTTTGTATAATGAAAATTGAAGTTTTTGATTTTTGCAAAGAAAAGTACATTTTGCCGTATTTTCGCTTGTTTGAAATGTATGTGTGTATATCTCGTGATCTATTAGCTGTACAAGCTTCAAATTTTTACTGTGAATATACATTTTGAATATGATTAGATTCCCCTCCAAAAAAACGAGATGGGCGTGGCACATCCGGGTGAACTTCAAATTTACCATTTATATCAGTCACCGAATTACGGCTGCAGTAAATAACGTTTTTCAAAAAAGTACCTTGCATACATATATCTCATTACTTTGGCCAGGTTATCCCAAAAAATCAAATGTTTCTGCCTGTTTGTTGCAATTTTGCGACATTTGCAAAAAATCATTTTTTTTTTTAGTTTGGGGGCTTATTTCTACTGAATTTGACCTTTGGTGACCTTGACCTTTACAAGGTCATTGGTCACTGACTTTGGCTATCAGTTGACAATTTGGCATTAGACTTCTGACGTCTATTTCCGGTTTTATAGCTGCTCGAAAGCAGCAAAATTCACAACTTTGGACTGCTCTAGAGCGTGACGTAATTAATTTAGAGGTTTATTATTTTCAGATTCTTAAGGGGCTTTTTGTCCACTTTCCAGCAATGTATAAGAAAAGTTTTTAAAATCAAAATTTAATTTTTGCACTTTTAAAATTAAAGTACATTTTGCCTTTTTGAAATGTATTTGTGCATATCTCGTGATCTTTTAAATGTACAAGCTTCAATTTTGTACCTTGAATATATATTTTGAATGTTATTAGATTTACGCAAAAAAAAATGAGATGGGCGTGGCACATCCGGGTAAACTTTCAATTTAGCATTTATATAGGTCAGCGAATTACGTCAGTAGGAAATAACGTTTTTCCAAAAAATTCTTTGCACACAGATACCTCGTTGCTTTGGCCATATGCTCCCAGAAAATCAGATGTTTCGGCCTGTCTGTTGCAATTTGGCAACGTTAGCAAAGTCCCACTCTGTGCCACGTGTGGCTCTAGTTACGTATTTCGACTTTGGCGAAAACGTATTGTAATCGTTCGGATTATTTTATTGCAGTGCGTTCATCGAACGCACTGCTTTGTTTTCGAAATGTCTTTTTTTTTTTTTTTTTTTTCGAATTTTACCCTCGATTATTTTCAAAGAAGGCAACTTGCTGCAAACTACCTGTTGCTGTCTGCCATTCAAACTGCGAGACTACTATTTTTTAAATGTAAAATGACGTCATTCAGAGTGACCGGAAACGAGCTGTGGGCAATGGCTTCGTTTTGGTTTTTGCCATTTATTACCTCTATTTTTCAACTGATTTTGACAGAACTACTTTTGATAGCTTCTTTTAATTGCTAGCTACATAACTGCATTTTTAAACTGCTGATTTCATTACTTTTGTAGCTGACTTTTTAAATTTAATTTTTTGCGTTTTTATCAACTTTTAGAGTTTTATTCCCATCCACTTGAAAACTTATAGGTAGATAGACACTTTTAATGCGATCAAAAATCATTATTCAAATTTTCTAAATGACTTCCGGTTTTGACGTTATTCGCTTTTGAACTTTAACAATTCAACTTCCGGAATTTTCAAGATATTTCAAAAATTCTTTTTGTGATATGCTTGAAATAGTCATACAAAAAAACGAAGATGAAAAAATCCAGACCGGAAGCAAACGATAAGCCGCCATATTGAAATGTCAAACTTTTGTAAAATTTCAAATTCAAATTCAGGGGATAAAGCGATTTTCGTTATTTTTTCATATCTTATGACTAGAGTCGATTGCGCAACTTTATTTGGGAGCCGATTTTTGAATTTTGATTTTGATTTTCTTTTATTTCCATTTTAATTTTATTGGTAATGACCAAAACTTTAAAGGCCCATATTTTGTGACCTTGACTTTTGGTGACATTGTGACCTGAACACGATTTATTGCCCTTGATGATATCTATCCCCTGATATATTCATTTGTGTTGTCCGATGTCTACTTCCGGTTTTATAGCCGATCGAAATTTGTGATTTTTATTTTCAACGAGCTCTGTCACATGAATTAATTTATAAATAACAAATATTTATATTGAATCTTATTAGGGTTCATCTGCTCTTTGTAATGATATATTAAACCACATATTTCCACCAAAAATGCGCTTTTTAATATTTGGAAATTTTATATTTTCTTCTCTACAAACTGTGCGTAATTTTCTTTAAATCGAAATTGGGCCTCTGGAGATGCTACGATTCGAGTAATTTTGATGTCTATAGAATGTTATATCGATTCCTGAATTATATTTGAAAAACCGATTTTTGAATTTTGATTTTGATATTTTGACCGAAAGTAACATATAAAAACTTCGAATGGTCGTATATTGTAACCTTGACCTTTGGTGACCTTGTGAGCTGCACAAATGTGATAGCTCTCGAAAAGATCTATCCATTGATATATTATATTTTGATGTACGATGCATACTTTCCGTTTTATCACCATATGAAAATTGCGAATTTCATCGTTAAAAACTGGCTGTTGAATTATGCGTTTGGGCGATCTACATGGCACTAGTTTCAGCGAACCAATTATGCTTTGAAATAAAACGACTTATACTCTGTAAAAATAACGTTACTGTTTTACGGATACTTTAAGGGGCATTTTTAAAGCGTATATCGAAACTGCTACGCACTGCGTCAGAACCTCGCGAAGCCTGGGGATCTAGTTACGTATTTCGACTTTGGCGAAAACGTATTGTAATCGTTCGGATTATTTTATTTTATTTTTTTTTTTTTTGTAATTCTTGGATGAGTTTGCAGACAAACTGGTAAAAGGTGCAGAAATTCTAAATCTACAGTTGATCTTAGAATGATTTCTATTATCAAATAAAACAAAACCGGAAGTTCTATCTCTGACAGGAAGTGAGAACCGGAAGTTCAGGTTTTTTTGCTTTAGCAAGTTTATTTTCAGTTCGATTTTGACCGGATTTTCAGATTTGAAAACTTCAATGTATTTGTCAACTAACAATTATAGGTTTTATGCAATTAGGTTAAATATTATACCCACGATTTGCAATTCAATATTCAAGGGTCATCGGCAAAAATTTCAGACCGTGATTTCTCCTTTAATATAAATGGTAAAATTTTGAAACTTTACCAGTTGATAGGCGATATGTTTATAATTTTTGAAAAAATGTGAAAAAAAAATTCCACTTCCGGTTTAGCCTCAAATGACGTAATTACGTAACTTCCGGTCTATAACTGCTAGGTGAAAAGTGAAAACTGTTTTATAAATAACTTGTCAATAGTAATTGATTTGACCTAAATAATTAGGTCAAGCTGCCATATCGGCCGCCATTTTGAATTTTCGTTACAATTCTTAAATCCGAAATTCAGACACTACTGATAGACCGATTTTGATGAAATTTAGCACATAGATACAATGGAACATTATCTACCTTTTCTTGGAGACCGATTTTCAAATTTCGTATTTTCTTTCGAATTATTTAAATTTCGATTTTTTCAAAATTAGGTCACTTTAACGGGTACGGAAGGTGTGACCCACTTAATCTATGACCTTGAAAATTAGGTCAAATAATATTCAATATATTGTCTACGAGTAGATATTTTTTAATTTGGCTCACTTAAAAAATTCATAGAGATAAGTGTACTTAAATACAGCAAAAATTGATAATTTTCATATTTTCGCCATCATTAACCGTTACGGAAGGTGTGACCTAATTATTTTATGACTTTGAAAACTAGTTCAAATGATATTCAATATATTGTCTAGATGTAGGTAATTGCAACTTTAGCCTATATAATATTTTAAGGCTCTCGAAATACGTTCATAATTGTAAGCAATTCTAGTTGCAGTGCGTTCATCGAACGCACTGCTTTGTTTTCGAAATGTCTTTTTTTTTTTTTTTTTTCGAATTTTACCCTCGATTATTTTCAAAGAAGGCAACTTGCTGCAAACTACCTGTTGCTGTCTGCCATTCAAACTGCGAGACTACTATTTTTTAAATGTAAAATGACGTCATTCAGAGTGACCGGAAACGAGCTGTGGGCAATGGCTTCGTTTTGGTTTTTGCCATTTATTACCTCTATTTTTCAACTGATTTTGACAGAACTACTTTTGATAGCTTCTTTTAAGTGCTAGCTACATAACTGCATTTTTAAACTGCTGATTTCATTACTTTTGTAGCTGACTTTTTAAATTTTATTTTTTGCGTTTTTATCAACTTTTAGAATTTTATTCCCATCCACTTGAAAACTTATAGGTAGATAGACACTTTTAATGCGATCAAAAATCATTATTCAAATTTTCTAAATGACTTCCGGTTTTGACGTTATTCGCTTTTGAACTGTAACAATTCAACTTCCGGAATTTTCAAGATATTTCAAAAATTCTTTTTGCGATATGCTTGAAATAGTCATACAAAAAAACGAAGATGAAAAAATCCAGACCGGAAGCAAACGATAAGCCGCCATATTGAAATGTCAAACTTTTGTAAAATTTCAAATTCAAATTCAGGGGATAAAGCGATTTTCGTTACTTTTTCATATCTTATGAGTAGAGTCGATTGCGCAACTTTATTTGGGAGCCGATTTTTGAATTTTGATTTTGATTTTCTTTTATTTCCATTTTAATTTTATTGGTAATGACAAAAACTTTAAAGGCCCATATTTTGTGACCTTGACCTTTGGTGACATTGTGACCTGAACACGATTTATTGCCCTTGATGATATCTATCCCCTGATATATTCATTTGTGTTGTCCGATGTCTACTTCCGGTTTTATAGCCGATCGAAATTTGTGATTTTTATTTTTAACGAGCTCTGTCACGTGAATTAATTTATAAATAACAAATATTTATATTGAATCTTATTAGGATTCATCTGCTCTTTGTAATGATATATTAAACCACATATTTCCACCAAAAATGCGCTTTTTAATATTTGGAAATTTTATATTTTCTTCTCTACTAACTGTGCGTAATTTTCTTTAAATCGAAATTGGGCCTCTGGAGAAGCTACGATTCGCGTAATTTTGATGCCTATAGAATGTTTTATCGATTCCTGAATTATATTTGGAAACCGATTTTTGAATTTTGATTTTGATTTTGATATTTTGACCGAAAGTAATATATAAAAACTTCGAATGGTCGTATATTGTAACCTTGACCTTTGGTGACCTTGTCAGCTGCACAAATGTGATAGCTCTCGAAAAGATCTATCCATTGATATATTATATTTTGATGTACGATGCATACTTTCCGTTTTATCACCATTTGAAAATTGCGAGATTCATCGTTAAAAACTGGTTGTTGAATTATGCGTTTGGGCGATCTACATGACACTAGTTTCGGCGAACCAATTATGCTTTGAAATAAAACGACTTATACTCTGTAAAAATAACGTTACTGTTCTACGGATACTTTAAGGGGCAGTTTTAAAGCGTATATCAAAACTGCTACGCACTGCGTCAGAACCTCGCGAAGCCTGGGGATCTAGTTTTTTTTTTTTTTGTAATTCTTGGATGAGTTTGCAGACAAACTGGTAAAAGGTGCAGAAATTCTAAATCTACAGTTGATCTTAGAATGATTTCTATTATCAAATAAAACAAAACCGGAAGTTCTATCTCTGACAGGAAGTGAGAACCGGAAGTTCAGGTTTTTTTGCTTTAGCAAGTTTATTTTCATTTCGATTTTGACCGGATTTTCAGATTTGAAAACTTCAATGTATTTGTCAACTAACAATTATAGGTTTTATGCAATTAGGTTAAATATTTTACCCACGATTTGCAATTCAATATTCAAGGGTCATCGGCAAAAATTTCAGACCGTGATTTCTCCTTTAATATAAATGATAAAATTTTGAAACTTTTCCAGTTGATGGGCGATATGTTTATAATTTTTGAGAAAATGTGAAAAAAAAATTCCACTTCCGGTTTAGCCTCAAATGACGTAATTACGTAACTTCCGGTCTATAACTGCTAGGTGAAAAGTGAAAACTGTTTTATAAATAACTTGTCAACAGTAATTGATTTGACCTAAATAATTAGGTCAAGCTGCCATATCGGCCGCCATTTTGAATTTTCGTTACAATTCTTAAATCCGAAATTCAGACACTACTGATAGACCGATTTTGATGAAATTTAGCACATAGATACAATGGATCATTATCTACCTTTTCTTGGAGACCGATTTTCAAATTTCGTATTTTCTTTCGAATTATTTAAATTTCGATTTTTTCAAAATTAGGTCACTTTAACGGGTACGGATGGTGTGACCCACTTAATCTATGACCTTGAAAATTAGGTCAAATAATATTCAATATATTGTCTACGAGTAGATATTTTTTAATTTGGCTTACTTAAAAAATTCATAGAGATAAGTGTACTTAAATACAGCAAAAATTGATAATTTTCATATTTTCGCCATCATTAACCGTTACGGAAGGTGTGACCTAATTATTTTATGACTTTGAAAACTAGGTCAAATGATATTCAATATATTGTCTAGATGTAGGTAATTGCAAATTTAGCCTACATAATATTTTAAGGCTCTCGAAATACGTTCATAATTGTAAGCAATTCTAGTTTTTTTTTTTTTGTAATTCTTGGATGAGTTTGCAGACAAACTGGTAAAAGGTGCAGAAATTCTAAATCTACAGTTGATCTTAGAATGATTTCTATTATCAAATAAAACAAAACCGGAAGTTCTATCTCTGACAGGAAGTGAGAACCGGAAGTTCAGGTTTTTTTGCTTTAGCAAGTTTATTTTCAGTTCGATTTTGACCGGATTTTCAGATTTGAAAACTTCAATGTATTTGTCAACTAACAATTATAGGTTTTATGCAATTAGGTTAAATATTTTACCCACGATTTGCAATTCAATATTCAAGGGTCATCGGCAAAAATTTCAGACCGTGATTTCTCCTTTAATATAAATGGTAAAATTTTGAAACTTTACCAGTTGATAGGCGATATGTTTATAATTTTTGAAAAAATGTGAAAAAAAAAATCCACTTCCGGTTTAGCCTCAAATGACGTAATTACGTAACTTCCGGTCTATAACTGCTAGGTGAAAAGTGAAAATAAATAACTTGTCAATAGTAATTGATTTGACCTAAATAATTAGGTCGAGCTGCCATATCGGCCGCCATTTTGAATTTTCGTTACAATTCTTAAATCCGAAATTCAGACACTACTGATAGACCGATTTTGATGAAATTTAGCACATAGATACAATGGATCATTATCTACCTTTTCTTGGAGACCGATTTTCAAATTTCGTATTTTCTTTCGAATTATTTAAATTTTGATTTTTTCAAAATTAGGTCACTTTAACGGATACGGAAGGTGTGACCCACTTAATCTATGACCTTGAAAATTAGGTCAAATAATATTCAATATATTGTCTACGAGTAGATATTTTTTAATTTGGCTTACTTAAAAAATTCATAGAGATAAGTGTACTTAAATACAGCAAAAATTGATAATTTTCATATTTTCGCCATCATTAACCGTTACGGAAGGTGTGACCTAATTATTTTATGACTTTGAAAACTAGGTCAAATGATATTCAATATATTGTCTAGATGTAGGTAATTGCAAATTTAGCCTACATAATATTTTAAGGCTCTCGAAATACGTTCATAATTGTAAGCAATTCTAGTTTTGGTTTTATTCTTGTGACTTAACTTAATCCGGAAGAGTGTCTGGGTCGTAAGAGATAAATCTTGATAATAATAAACTCTTTATTTTACATGGTTCAGAATAAGGTCCAATACACAAAGACAAATGTCCTGTCTAACATTCAGCATTGGGGCAATAATCAACATTTTTTTCAATTTTCACCTGTAGGCCTACACAACGGACGTCGGGTTATTGTCGCGACAATAAACACTTTATAATCTCAGAAGCTCCGAAATTTAAACCGAAGCTTGAATGTTGACAATTTATTTTTTTTCTAGAAAGCATGACATGGTTGAAAATGCAGTTGCTTCCAGATTCAGCTATCACGATGTATATCACTTTTTATATAATCTACCTATGAAAGACTTTATTTACTACCTCTTAGAATGACCAAAATGTCATTTTGAAACTTGGCCAAAATGAATCAATGTTCGCCTATAATCTAACAAATCCGTAAAACCATGTAAAAATCCATTTAACTTAGTAATTTATAATAATAATAAGTTTAATGGATATATCATCTTATAATAGAGGTTATATTGTCTTGGGTAACGGCACCTGGTAAATCTAACAACTGATGAATATAAATAGGCTTCTCTTATTGACCAAGTTTGATACTTTAATTTTAGGTCCGTAAGACGTATAGCGTACCTTTAAAGAGTCAAGATGGATGATGCAAAACTTCATTATATTTCATTAGAGGCTAATACTCTCTGAATCTGTGATGGAGATGAATTGGTAACTAAACCAACAGTAGGTTAAACATGTTCCTGGATTTTATTACTTTATTACTATTATTCACTGCTTCCTGTCGACGATTGCCAAGTAAATCTCAGATTCGAGTTTAACAGTGTTTGAAGAAGTCTGAGCAAGATTCTCTATACAGATTTCCTTCAGTTAGAATCACGATATGATAATATTTATTTAACACGACATTCATTGATTCCTGATTTTATCTTTTATTTCAGGAATTTCCCTCAAGATTATAAATTAAGATCCTTCATTCATATTTTATTTACCAATATTAATATTTAATGGACGTTATAATTAGTAAAATCATGTCAAAATTTCACTGTGGATGTGGATTTCAATAGAATCTACAATTTTCAATGGATTTTGATGAAAGTTGGTGTGAGAGTTTGAAGTTAAAAGATGGCAGTTAAATTTGAATTTGACGATTTTTCATAGAACTCGTTTTGAGTAATTGCCCTTGCTTTAGTAAAATTGCGTCAAAATTGTATTGAGGGTGCAATAGAATCTGCAATTTTCAATGGATTTTGATGAAACTTGGTTTGAGCATTGGAATTGATAAGGCGGCGGTCAAGTTCGAACTTGACAATTATAATGAACGGTTTTTGAATTATTGCCCTTAAATCCCATTAAAATGTATTGTGGGTGAATAGAAACTACAATTTTCAATGGATTTTGATGAAACTTGTTGTGAGACAGCGGTTAAATTCAAATTAGACGACTTAGAAGAAGATTTTGTTTGTATATATAGATGTTATTAATCAAAGGAAAATCAAATGATTTAATAATGCTGAATTGTGGGCGTATGTTACCTTGCCTGGCAAGCTATCTTTATAGTGTTTCTAAGGAAGGCATTTAGCCGAAACGCTAGACTAATAGCAACTAATATATTGTACACATAATTGTGTCAATTTTTTATATTCAATGTTTGTTTTTAAGAAACAGTCACCTATCTCTTTCACTTTAATTTGTGCTTTCTGCATTGTCATATTCAGTAATCTATCTAACAATAATCCCGTCTCTTACAAAATACTCAGATTTGATATTGAGGTAAATTTTGCCAGGACAGCGTTATAAGTCTACTGTTATTGCGACTTCCATTTGTAAAGGGGTCTTTTTAAAGGGATAATATGTCTTAGAATGAACATAAAATTTGAAAATTTAAACTTGGCATACGAGTTCTATTCATCAGTAAATATACTTGCTGCCATAAATAACATAAAAAAAATAAATAATAAAATATAAAACAACTAAGCAATTATCTATAAAGATGCATTTGATTATTGAAAAACGCTTAACGATTTTAAGGGATTCTGTTACTCTGTGACAGCAGGTAAGTTCACTGATAGATTCATCTCAACTTTATAATGTTTAATGGCATAAAGCAGACTGTATTGTCCGATCTCAACGACTAGACGTATTTCCATGTCAGTCCCTCAGACCTGTATCTCTGAAGAGGGGAACCGCGTTAAAATAATCGATCGAGTGTTATCTTGGCTTATGCAGGTATTATATAGGTGAGGTATAGCAAACATTTTGTTTACTGTTGGAGACATGCATTTATTGAAAATACAAGTTTTAAAATTATATTTCCGTTTTAGAATTATATTCCATTTTTTTTAATCAAAAACTTAAAAAAAATAAATGCTGTCGTATACGGACCACGGCAATAAACTCATTGTTCTACTTGTATCAAAGATGTTAAAATAGCAAGATGTAAACGACTATAGGATTTAAAAAAAATATCAGCATCAAAATAGAATGTCTCTTTATAAACTTGAGCACTTGATAGTAATCTATCTTCAAACTTGTTATTACACAAAACAATTTTTAGCCCAAATTTTTAATTTTTTTAACATTGAAATTTCTTGGAGAGATATGAGTTCCCTTTCAATGTAAACTTAAAGAAGATTCTTTTTCAAGATAATCAAAATACTATATCGAAATGGCATTCGGGTAGGCATATAATATGACATAGTTGGAAGTATTTTGGAAATGGCATTCCGATTATAAGGGTAGGCATATAATATGACATAGTTGGAACTATTTTAGAAATGGCATTCTGATTATAAGGGCAGGCCTATAATATGTCATAGTTGGAACTTTTTGGAAATGACATTCTGATTATAAGGGTAGGCCTATAATATGACACAGTTGGGACTATTTTGGAGATGGCATTCTGATTATAAGGGTAGGCCAATTATATGACATAGTTGGAACTATATTGGAAATGGCATTCTCATTATAAGGCTAGGCCTATAATATGACATAGTTGGGACTATTTTGGAGATGGCATTCTGATTATAAGGGTAGGCCTATAATATGACAAAGTTGGAACTATTTTGGAAATGGCAATCTGATTATAAGGCTAGGCCTATAATATGACATAGTTGGAACTATTTTTTGGGGATGGCATTCTTTATTATAAGGGTAGGCCTATAATATGACATAGTTGGAACTATTTTGGAGATGGCATTCTGATTATAAGGGTAGGCCTATAATATGACACAGTTGGAACTATTTTGGAGATGGCATTCTGATTATAAGGGTAGGCCAATTATATGATACAGTTGGAACTATTTTGGAGATGGTATGCT